>PVIU01001492.1:101366-176333 GCA_004026605.1 Ondatra zibethicus | reverse complement strand
CCGATGTGCAGTAGGCCTGCTGGGTACTCCCACCTCTGACCCTCCCCTCACTTCGTCCTCTCCCACACCCTTTTTAACCACTCTTCTTTTGAGATTAATTTTATAGAGTCCATTTGTAAGATCGAGCATGTAGGACAATGTGTGACCCTTTTGCTTTTACCACTCTTATTCTCTGGTAAATTTGTCTTAATTATTCCTGAAAGTAGTGCTTTTTGTATACCTTATAAATTTGCTTTTTGTGACTTTTTGCGTGACCTAAAGGTTATTGAATTTTAGCCTATTTAGTTTCCAGTCAAAAGGACTGCTGAAGCCATTCCCAGATATTTTCTAGTTTTACTGCTTTTATGATTCAAAAATTTATATGAAATTTCAACATGCTGTTATGACATGCTATATATAAATACTTAATTTTTTTTTACTGTGCTTAAGGAAAATGTGTATGTTCATCCTGTAAAGTTTATAGTCTTTATTTATGGACTAATTAATTATATTATGCTAATTTATGTTGAATCTTATCTTGTCTTGCTCCTGGAATAATGGTCACATTCCAGTGACCACTGTCCGCTTGCCTGCTCCTCTGCTGCCGTGAGTTTCATAGGCACACGTGGATCTCTGGGGTTGTCCACACACAGGATGTGTCGTTGGCTTTGCTCTTCATTCACCAGCATATAGTATTGTCTTTTCACATGTTTTCCTGAATCTCTGTGTGGTTTTTGTCTTGAATTTTATATTTCATTTGTGTGTTTCGGGGAAGCGGCAGGGGTGTGGTGATTCTTTCTTTCCACTATGGTCTGAGACCACACTCTGTTCATCAGTTTGCATGGCAAGTTCCTTTTCCCGAATCTCCCCAGCCCTTGAACTTCGTTCTGTGAGATGCCAAGGCGGTTACCCTAGGTTTTTGTTTCAAACTTATGTTGCTTATTTTCTTTTATGCTTTGGTGTAGTTTATCTTTTGTAGACAACATAATATTGTATTTGTTCCCTTAAGTCAGTTTAAGCATCTGCCCTTTAATTAGATAATTTAAGCTCTTTGTGTAAATGGCATTTGCGTTTTGGTAGGAAATTTTTCTTCATTTTATTTGGGATTTGTTTCCTTGGGCCATTTCAGGGGCCACATAACCACCCTTCTGGCTTCGTAAGTGTATCCGCTTGCCTCTCTTCTCTCTGCCAGCTTGTGCTTCAGTCACATAGCCCCATCCTTTCTGCTCCACTCTCACAAGCTCCTGTGGTCTGGGGCCATAGACAGAATTGTCTCTTTTCCTAGGTTTTGCTGTTTTAGATAATAGTTAACTTGAAAGTTTGGTGAATATCTTATGTCTTCAAGCCTTCCTCTCTCATTTATAAAGTGTGACTGCACACAAGCCCTTGTTGACTGTCAGGAGGTGCCTTTTATGCCAGTTCCTCCCATGCCTGCTGCCTTTAAACTGTCTGTAAGTCCCTTTCCATGTTCGGACTCGGCCTCCCCTCTGTACTGCAGGCCTGGCTTCCTATGTGTTGTCAGAAATCTTACGAGTTCCTCTGCTCATTCCTCCTGGAAGAGAGCAAAGTGGGGCTGGGGAACTGTTTTTTCCAGGTTTAGCACCACGAGCAGAAAAACTCTGGGGTATAAGCTTGGGCATTGAGCGGGCGGTAGTAGACATTGGTAGTAGACATTGGTAGGAAGCTTTGGGAGCTGTCACTTGCTGGCAGATCAGGGGACACAGCTGTGAGGTTGGAGAAACAGAACAGAACTTTCTTTAACATAAAAGCCCAGATTTGGAACAATGGACTTTTTCATACAGTGAAAACTATTTTTAGATACTGTTAAGATTAAAATGCAATGCATAATTGTGATGTTTGGTTTAGTATAATGATTCCTGACTTGATTTCTTTCTAGGCTCATATTGGAAACTTACTAACGTCAAAATTCTTTAGTTACAAGGATTTTGATACCTTACTATATACTTGTGCAGCAGAGTTTGACTTCATGGAAAGGGAGGTAAGCTCTGATTTCCAGTGTTGTTCCCTGGGCTTCAACCCTTTTCTTTTTCATAAAAGATGCCCTGCTGTTTCGGGTCCACACACACTGTTAGCTCAGCTTAGAGGAAGAAGTCTAGCAGCTTAATGCAAGCCTTCCCATTTTGTATTTATTTATGACCTTTTCCGTGTTGATAATTTGGAAATGAGTGCTTGAATGAGTGAGCACAGGCGTCTCCAATAGCCTCTTTTCAGGGACAGCGCTCCATAGTTCAGCCAGGCTCTCCACTTACTGTGTGGATATTTAAATGATCCCATTGCATTTAAATATCATTAAGCACAAGTTTTTCATAGCTGACATTTCTCTTTTGAAAATTTGATTCAGATATTTGATGTTTATGGGAAAGCCTGGGAGTGGGTAGTGGATTGTGGGACAGCATCTTGCAGTGGGAATGAATGGTCTTGAGCGAACACATCTTATTCTTTGTGTTACAGTCTACTAGCTTCTAGTAGTATACTGCAAACAGATATTGTGAAGATAAAATGAGATTTCACATACTAAAGTACTTTGATCTCTTAAGTGAAATATTATTTCAATACTTCTTGAGGTAGTTTGTTTCAACAAGCATGTTTATATTAGCCTCAGAAGCACCATCTGTGTTGAATTCCTCTATTGCTGCTTACACGTGATACATTTTCCTCTAAGGCTATTTCTGTAGGAGTGCACTAAACTGACCATTACTTTATTGACATATTCACTGCTCCAGTAATCCCACTCTGATAATTCTATGTCCTGAGTGCCAGGCCAGCGGCCTTCAGTGTAGACTTAACTGTTCTTAGTCAAGTGTACCTTGATGACTCCAATTGCATCTTGGCTTTCATTTATCCTACTTAAGATATTGATTCATAATAGCTGATAAAAACTATACAAATGATAGTAAAAAAAAATCAAAGGAAAAATGTCTTCAGATACCGGTTTAGAGGAAATCTAGACTCCTTCATGAAAGTGGTAATGAAAATAGAGGTGAAGATAAGCAGAGAACGGATATGTTGTAGGAGGCCTGGAGACTACAGAGATCATCATGCATGCTTCTGTAACCCATGAGTGGTCGTTGCCAATCTAGTGAGATATATTGTGTACTGAGGCATGGCATGACTCCATTCAACTTAAACCGAAAGTCAGGCTCTTGTATACTATTCCCGTCTCCATGTGTGTCTGAATTTAGGGACAGTGCTGCCAGGCAGCTGAGTGTCTGTCACTTGAAGGAGTGTAATACAATTCCAAACTGATCTGGAAAGATGCCTAAAATGTGTAATGGAGTAAACAAAGAAGATCTCACCTGTGATTGACTCACAAAAGTGAAAGAGCAACATCCTGACCATGCCTCAAGTAGAACATAATTGAGAAGTACACAGGACTGTGTTACTAAATACATTTCCATAAATTTATCTGTTGATGAAATATAAAAATTAGCTTTGTTACCTTCATAAACAGTGGTCATTATTCAGTGTATATTTGTATGTTAGAAAAAGAAATGCAGTGGCTAAGAATATACATAAAATGTATACGCTAGCTTCTTCCCTGTAAATAATCACTGCATGCTTGGGATGAATAGTGAGGTCTTCAGTTAGATAGATAGTGTGTGAAGAGAAGAATCTATAGTTGTCTTTTATGTGAGTTTTGTAAACTGTATTTTTAGTGTTTTCAACTCAGCATTGGTGAAATGTGTTTCTATGGAAACGTTCTTTAGTTTCAGTGATGGGAATCAGTGGATAGGTTGGCCTCTTTGGTTGATGAATGTTTGTATTTCTCTACTTATGCTTCTAGAAATTCACCCATTTCATCACTTGAAAAGAAGTTTTGTTTGACTAAAAACATTTCCTTCTAACAAATACCCTTCAATTTTAGACTCCTCTGAGATACACGAAGACACTGCTGCTTCCTGTTGTTCTTGTCGTGTTTGCTGCAATCGTCAGAAAGGTGAGCTTGCCACAGAATGCTTTTCATAATTAAACATGTTCTTGTTTTTGTATAGTAGTTACAAATATTTGGCTACACAATAATAGGATAGTTTTGTACTGAGGTTTTGAAACATTCTTTATTTTCTTACTGATGGCCTTTATGAATGCTTACAGATCTTAAAGATATTCTGTTCCCTGCTAGCCTAAAATAGACCCAGGAAAGAATGTTTAAGTTCTGATCATGCATTTTAGAAGTCATATCTATTATTGGCTGGATTTTAATGTTGAGTAATATTTCTAAAATATTTAATATTTAACTGTTTTTATATATGAGCAGTTTTCTGTTACTCTTGAATGAGATTTATTACTAATAAAAAAGAAGAATTGGGAAAGTGCAGTGTATCGATGAAGTGGATAACTTGTTTAGGCTCCAAGTTTCCTTTGATAATGAAATTCTAAGCCCTTGTGTAAACTAGGCTTGAGAAATATCTTCTATGAAGAAAAGCCGGCGTGAAACTGTTCCTTAAGTAGCTTGTGAAGGCTGTAACTACATGAGACCTAAGAGATGAGATTAGCGTGCGATCGAAGAAGAGATGCCAAAGCCTCGCAATTTATTGATCTCTAGTGATTGGTGCTAACACATGTGTTTATCTGTGAGATAGTCTATTCTGTGATTACTGTTCACATTGTATTTGTACTGTGCTTCGTACTCCCCCATAGCATATTTGGATGTGTCACTCAGTCAGTGACCCATGGGGTAAACAGACACTGCCTTGGAAGAGGAAGGAAGTTAGTAGCTCCCTTGGTGCCCATTGTCGCACTAGACTCGGTCTTAGCCCCCTCCTGCAGACACCTGCTGGCTCTCAGCTTTGAACTCCATGTTTTGGCTTCTCTCCGTTTACTCAGTTTCGTTGTGTGTCAGGTTCTGCACCCCGTCTGCACTTGGGATGCCCTGTGATTCATACATAGTTATCCTCAAAAAGGACCAGATACTGACTGTCAGGAACCTGTTTAAAATGACCAGATACTGACTGTCAGGAACCTGTTTAAAGACTGCGGTGGCCAGGCATGATAGCTCACACCTTTAATCTTTGCACCTGGGAGGCAGAGGCAGGTGGATGTCTGTGGCTAGACATCCTGGTCTTTCCTGGTCTAATACCGAGTTCTAGGCCAGCTAGGGCTACACAGTAAGATGAGACTCTGCTCAATAAAACAAAACAAAACACTGCAGTTTTGATGGCAAGATGTGATGGAATATAGTATGTCAGATGAATGAAGCCGCACTGTTTAGTTTGAAGAGCAAATGATTCGAATAGAAGCTGGGTAATTATTTTCAAATATTTGCCAGCTCCAGGCATGCACATGGTACATAGACATACATGTAAACAAAACACCAATCACATAAAACAAAATAACCTGGACATAAAAAGCAGGATCCAATAAAGCACACACTTTGCAAATGAAAAAAAAAAAAGCCCACCATTTGGAAACTATGACTATGTTCCTTCTTGGTACCTAGGAAATATGGTCATTGATAGGATTTTTGACTGGAAATGCTAAGACCAAGCAGGAGAGTGTTAGAGCCGGGGCAGCAGCCCAGTGGTTCCTCTGAGGGTTTAACTGGGGTGTGTGCAAGCTGCTGTGTCTGAGACACTTCTACAGTTCTGTGTCTGATTAAGGGAGGCAGTTCTACCATCTCCATGTTGGGGGAGGAGCAGGAGTGTCAGGACCAGCAATGCTTCTTAATGTTTGTCCCCTCAGGAAGGTCATTTCATCATTTGGAGCCTATTGCCCACATCCTAAATGGGGTATTGTAATTTTCTTAACAGAATGCTTAAAGTGTCACCATCAAGGACTGTGGTAGTACAGATAATGTTGAAATTATTATTTTCTGAATTATCTCTTATCTCCATACTTCTCATATTTATATTAAGAGTCTTGATATCTGTTTTCTTTATAACAGCTTTTCTAAAGTCTTTAAAATCCATTTTCAGATTATTAGTGATATTTGGGGTGTCATAGCTAAACAACAGACACATCTAAGGTAAATATGCACTTAATTTTCTTACTTCCATTTATTGACTGTTTATTGCAGTGTTTGTGTGCTTACATGTTTTACACTTTATACTTGGTGTTTCCCCTTGGCACTATTCCCCTTCCTCTCTGTGTGCACTCATCAGACCTCATCCAGAGAAGTCTGACTGTGACACCCACATCCTCTTTCCTAGGGGGACACAACTTTGCCAGTTTAGCAGAGAAAATTGATTATTCTGTATGGAGGCCAATAGATTCCCATGTTTGAGAAATAAACAGGGAAATATAAAACTAGATCCATTCCTCATTTTTTTTACTCAATTTCCCTATGAAGCAATGTTGAAACATAGGTAACCAAATATACCTAGAAATTGACCTAGAAAAAGAGAGTGTACTTGTAAGTGAAGAGGTGACAGGTCTTTTCAGCAGGATACAACACTTATATGCTGGGAAGGTTGACATCATAAGCCACAAGTACTTGTTTGATAGAAGTTGCTAGAAGCATTATGAAAGGAAAAGGACAATTACAGCAAATATCCATGATATGTGACTCAGGATTGATGACAGCCAAGGGCATATAAAGAACCTAGAAAAATTAATGGGAAAGTGTTCAGACACACTAGAAAGTATATAGAAGACACAGAAAGGGGACCCAAAAGAAGAGTGAGTTTACCTTTTCCCTCTCCACCACACTTATGCCCCCGGGACCTTCTTGTGCACTTTAACGATGGTAAGTTGTCCCTGACTCTGGGGTTTGCAGGAGTTGAACCCTTTGCCTATAATTGGTTTCCTGCATTCCCTGGAGCCTGGCTCTTTCCATAGCCAATGGGAAAGAGTAGTAGTTGAAAGGGTGAGTATTTACACCTGACACCTAGAGGCTCAGAAAGGCCTATAGTCTTGGAGATGGAGACATTTTGAACAAAATGAAAGTCTTTCTACTTACCAGATTAGCAATGGTTGCCAATATCCAGTGCTTGCACAGCTGGGAGAAATGGGCTATAGTTGGCTGGGCAGGAAGCCATACAGTGGGCCTGCCCTTCAAGTCACCAGTTCCCTGAGTACAGGTACATGCTGTGGAAGTGTTCACATGAATGGAGACAGTGATCAAAGGATGCTTAGCATGGTGTTATGTGCAATGGGGAAAGTTAGCATGGTCAAAATATGCACTAGTACAGAACGAAATTATGGCCCAGGTATAAAGTGAAGTGTTTTACCATCTTTATGAGAATAGTTCAATCGTATATCATTGTTGTTTTTCAAAAGCCAAACAATATACATGTATGACAGCTATGCTGTTAAGCTGTGTGTGCATGCATTTTCTTTATAACTTGAGTATCCTCCCCTTTCCACCATTCCCTTAGCTCCAGAGCTCTGCTAACGCATGGGAAAGTCTTTTATGTCATTTAGAAATAGTTGGCTATAACTCTGCCTTGCTTGTCCCTGTATGGATAGGCAAGAAAGGGGAAATGTTTCTAGTACAGAATATCAAAATGTCTATTCATCTAAGGTAATTTTTTTAGAAGCTTTTGGAGAAGCCTCAAAGTTAGAATCATAATGTACAACTATGGAAAAGGAAAGTAAAACTTTTCATGGAAAACTAGAACCTGCCTCCTGAAGAGCAGCTTTACTACAGAGGGAATTTCAGAAATCCTAAGCTTCGTGGGGTTTCAGTTCAGGAGAGTTGAAGCTCTCTTGTGGAAAAGGGAACGGTGTGTTGACATTTCATTTTACATGAGAACAAAAGTCATGCCATTGTAAAATAGAGCAGGGAAGAGAAAGAGGTAGGTTTTAATTTGGATGTGATCACCATTAAGTGCTCTATTCAAGTCGCTGCGAGAGGAGAGTAGCCATGGCCCATGTAGAAACTGCCTCAGCCTGGAGGTCACAGTAGTACTGGGCTTGGCTTCCTTGCCATCTGCAGGGCGACTGTAGCCTGTTAATACTGTGTGTGGATGCTCAGTAAATGGAGAGTGAGTTTTTGCTTGGAATGAATGAAGAAGGGGCATTCCACCTCTTCACACTTGACCAGTGCATTTGTTGAAATCTTTGTATCCATATCCAAATTAGATTGTGTTCTGCCTCGGTTGGGGAGGATGGCCACTGGTACAGATGTTCATCCGTGTCCACCTCGGGAGCAGCTCTGAACTCTTTGTCAGGAGGCTTCCAGTCCTGTCTTTCCTAAAGACACCTCCATCCATCAGCTGCTTATCTTAGAAGCTGTAAGCTTTGGTTCTGCTCTTAGGTCCATATCCTAACAGTATGCAGATCTTGTCCTTATCATATTTAGAATTCTATCTAGACTTTGGTTATCTTTCCCACATTTACCTCCGTATCACCATTGCCTCCCTGGATGACTCCCCCTGATTGCCTCCCTGACTCTGCCTCTAACCCCTCACCTCACATCAACCACTCCTCTCTTAGTCTTTGCCTTCTCTCCTCTCCAAGTACACTACCTTCATGGCTGACCCAGCAGAACCTCCCTACACTGGACTTTTTGATCCATCTGCTTTTTGCCCGCTGGGCCCCTCCATCTCCCCCATCTCTGAGCCCACTCAGCTGTCACTCAGGAGTGATGAGCCTGAGGAGCAGGTGCCTCTCCAGACACTCATGTGTCTGTGTGTTCTCTACAGTCCTGGTCACTTGAGACAAAGTCTTAGCCCACCCCTTGTTTTCTCTTTGACTTATATGTAAACTAGGAGGATAAGGATTGTTTTGTTTTGTCGTCCTTCTATCTCCTGAGTGTTCAGTACTCAAGGAACTTGAATAGGTGGATGGATAGATCCATACCCTGGTCTCTTGCAGGTCTCATTTTAATGGGGAAGGGCAAGCGAGGTGATCTGCAAAATACAAGTGTGAATTCTGTCTCTTCTGAGAAGGGCAGTGGGATAGGCATGACCATGGGGTGGGCACTGGTGTACGATACAAGCTTTTCTGGTGGCTTGAGGGGTTAGTTAGCCTGTGACCAGGTCACTGCACTCAGGAGAGAACAGGGAGGAGGTAGCTGTGCCGGGAGAGAAGTGGGGCCCTGGAGGAGCTACGTTGCAGATGATGAATTGAGAGTCCGCATTGCAGAGGGACCTCATCCATTTTAGACTTTGAAGCAAAGGAGTAGGTGGCTGACTGGCCCTTTCTATAGCTGCTCTTCTTGCTACGATGGGAATTGATGATGGGCAGGGAAAGATGAGGGCAGGACTTGTCAGTCTCTAAGCACATACCGGGGCAGGGGAGGGAGGGAAGAGGGGAGAACATTCAAGCAAAGCCAAGGGCAGATTTGTTATATTCCTGAGAAGACTGTGCATGCGACTGTCATGGCCCTGCCATCTCTGGTGCAACACTAGCACAAAGAGCTCAGGGTTCACCAGGGGACGGAGCAGGTGCATGGGCTAAGAAGGCCTCAGACTTCTTCACTTAATGCCTCGAGTGAACTGGTGTGCACACCACATGATTATTGTAATAGTAAATGTGTACCTAGTCAGACACACATTGTCATTTTTCAAATAAACTGTCTTACATGGTTGTATACTAGTATTGGGATGAAACTTTTAGTTATTTTGATTTACTTATATGTGTGGGGGAGGAATATTATAGAAGTTGTTAAAAGCTCATATGTGTAGATAAAAGTACAAATAAAGGGGGTGAGTGCCTCAGTAATGACTCTGTTTTTCCCATTTCAGAAAACACCAATTTGATCATGGAGAGGTAAATATTTAACATTACTAAGACTTATTTTTATATATATTTGGACTTTGTTTTGCAGAGCTAGTATCTAGGTTTATTGGCATTTATCATTAATTTATCTTACATATTTTTTATGGGAATGTTATAGGCTGATTGGGTACCTCTTTTGCTGCAATGATAAAGACTTTGGTCTGTGAGGAAGCCTTACAGTAATAGCACTTTCTGGAGCCCAGTGAGGCACAAGTTCGAGGTGTCCTTGCTTGGTGGAATGCCGCATTTTTTCTACCCACCTTGTCCTGAAGCTTTAGAGGTGTGGCTAGCTTCTGTTCCCACCTTCCTGAGTTGAGCGGCTTCCACACAGCTCAGGACAGAGCACTGTGGTTGGGTGGCAGTGACCTTCATTCCCCTGACCACTTCTGTGCCTTGATCTGATGGCAGAAACAAGGTAGATCCAGAAATCTGGCTGTATTAACTGCAGGCTGGACTATGAGTACAATTACACAAATGCCTGACTCAGTAGCTCTCTCAGTTCAGGTTGTTAAAATGGTGCCACCTGCAAGCACATGTTAACAGTTTCTTATGCCCATAGGTTGAGGCAGGTCTCAGTTCTCACCAAAGTGCCGAGACTAAATATCAGGACAATGCTCAGCCCCTCATGTGGTGTCTGTATGGCCCCTCCCCCTACCAGGCCCAGCTCCCAAGATGGGGAATGGGGAGTGTAAGATTCAGGGGTCAAGGAGGACTGGACCTGCTTCTGGAGATGACAGGACTGTCACACTCACGACCTCACAGCAGTTGTGGTCACCTGCACACGACAGTTCAGTCTGCATTCTACCATGAACTGGTGGGGCTTATGAGCCTTCACCCGGAACTGAGGAGCTATTGACAGTTGGTGACTTTTAAGGGCGGGAGGATCAGTTTTCTTTAAAGATGTGGTAGGCCCACAGTGCTCCAGTGGGCAGTCTCCAACCATGGGAGGGTGGGGGAGAGAGGAAAGGAGAGGATGTGTGTTTGTATGGGAAGCATAAATGGACTCTGGGTTTTTTTTTTTTTTTTTTTTTGCTGTTGTCGTTTGTTTATTCTAAAGAAAAACACAAAGTTAAGGTGTGGAGAGTTTGGGGACGTAGATGAGAGGACCTAGGGGAAGTGTTGAGAATGATTGTATTCAAAATGCCTTCTTTGAAATTCTCAAAGAATTAATAAAAATATCATATAGGAAAAATCATTTAAGAAATCATTTCTGCATGTCCAGATTAACAGTATGTCCCTAATTTGGCATGGTAGAAATGAGCCCTTGTCTTCTCTCCCTTCAGTTGGTTTACCATGCTCTGCAGCTGTTGGCATACACAGCCCTTGGGGTTCTGATCATGAGACTGAAGCTCTTCCTGACACCACACATGTGTGTCATGGCATCCTTGATCTGCTCCAGACAGGTAACATGTGGTGATGGTGAGTTCTAGCCCAGCCTTAGCTACTCAGTGGTCCTAAGATAGTGCTGACCGAAGGGCTTCTGGAGCTCTCTGGTTCTGTTGCAGCTTCTTAACCTAATGGCCCAAGCTGTTCATGTTGGCTCCTCTACCTTGTGACACTGTCTTTGGCAAACAAGTGCAAACCAGTGCAGCCTGGCTTCATCCATTATCACTACAGGCACCAATAGAAAGTACAGCTCAACTATAGGAAGTTTTTCAATATAATTTCTAAAAATGGATTTCAAGTTATATTTCAAAGTATATTGTCTTATTCACAATCAAGTTTTGGAATGTTTCTGTTGTGTGTGCATTTGTATGGACGTGCCCGATTTTGCTCTGAAGTTTAATCATCCTTGACTAGTCCACGTGTCACTCACTGTTTGTCATATAATGTGGGTGAGATGTTCGTTCTGCTGCGGTGCTGCTGTCCCATCAGTCAGTCAGCAAAGGGGCGCTGCAGAAGCATCACCTATGTTACCTGCAGTGAGCATTTACTCAGCGCCAGCTCAGAAAAATCAAACTGTGTGTCTGTTCCGCAGAAGCTTGAGCTCCAGCTCCCAGTTAGGCAGGAGATGCCTGAGGAAGAGAGCAGTGGACAGTGCTGTTGTTTGTTGTGGATTGCTTTTGTGGGCTCCAGGCTCCCGTCACCAAGTGTGAACTGTGTTAGAGAGGCCCCAGCTCCCTCATTTTCCTCCCTTTAGGCTGGGTTGGAACAGGAAAGAAAGTTGGTGGCAGGTCCTCCATCTTGACTCCCATCACACTAATGGGACAGGTAACAGTCTCTGCACCATGTCCCGAACTTAGGACTCTTCACTAGCTTAAGCTTGCTCCTGCTGTGGTACTGGAGACCAAACCCAGGCTCCTGAGCTGTGTCCCTAGCCTGTCCTGGGCGCACTTATAAATGAGCGCTCATTTTTCTTTGACTGGGCCTTGTAAATGAAGCAGGTGACCTGGCTCTTCCTGCAGTGCTTCCGAAGCTGTGTCCCTCTTGGGTAGAATCGTTTGGATGCTGAAGGACTGCTCTCTGGACCAGCAAGATGACGCAGGGGTTAAAGGTGTTGATGTCAGCACAGTGACCCGAGCTCAGTCCCTGGAATTCACCTAAGGTGGAAGGAGAGAACTGACTCCACAGAGGTTGTCTTCTAACCTCTGGCCCCTCCCGCAGCCATGATCGTAAAATTATATGTCAAACAGTCCATACGTGGGACCACAGCAGAGGCTGAGATCTCCCTCAGGGTGGTTTCCTTACTGGGACACACTGCTTTGCACTGCCAGTGACCAGTGTTTCACTTTGATTTCAGCTCTTTGGGTGGCTTTTTGGCAAAGTTCACCCTGGTACTGTTGTGTTCGCTGTGTTAGCAGCGATGTCGATTCAAGGCTCAGCAAACCTGCAAACCCAGTGGAACATTGTAGGGGAGTTCAGCAATTTACCTCAAGAAGAGCTCATAGAATGGATCAGATACAGCACAAAGCCAGGTAAAAAGAACAAGAACACCCTGTTGCTTTTTATCTCGCTAGGATTCTTTTTTCTTCCATAATTTTATGTCACCACAAAATCCTACCCAGGGTTTAAAGGAGCTGTCACTACTGGCTACATGACTTGCAGGGGAACGCTGTATAACCTTAGTAATTTATTTTGCTGTTGCCAGAAATTTAAATCTATAAAAGCTTTCCAAAGTTGTAGGTGCTACACTTAGCATGATTTTGTTATGTTTCCTTCCTTAATAGAATTTCAATATTAGCCTTCCCATTCCCTCTTACTAGTGACCTGCTGTTTAATCCATGTGTCCCTGTGGAAACTTATTGTCCCAGTATGAAGTGATTGACTCTTAAAGTGTCTTTCAAACTTTTCAGTCAGTTGGATACTGTTCTCCAATGTACTAGAAAAGGAAGGGGAAAGAAAGGGAAGGTGATGAGTGCGCCTCAGTGCTAATGACCTGCTCCCCAAGCCTGGCTGCAGATCTGTGCTCTGTCGGCTCCTGGCTTCATTCTGCTGCTGACATTGAATCTTTAACTTGTGAACCTCCCTGGGCCCCAGCCAGCTCTGTTACTTGCAAAATAGCTAGGCTTTCCTGATGGAAACCCCTGCTTATGCTTGCCCAGTGTGATGCTGAGACCATGCCATTGCTTCCAGATGCAGTGTTTGCAGGTGCCATGCCCACCATGGCAAGTGTGAAACTCTCTGCTCTCCGGCCTGTGGTGAACCATCCACATTATGAAGATGCAGGGCTGAGGTTAGTGCACAGGTGCATGGGGAAAGGGCTCCATCCAGATAGTGAGTGAGGAACCCACCAAAGTGGAGTGTTTCACAGCAGATGGGGTCAACAGGGGCATTCAGAGTCGTTCATGGGGAGGGAAGAAGATGCTGCAATAAGAGAGCTGGGCTAAAGCCCTTGGAGCTCCAGTAAAGCTGTTGTCTTTGTGCTGTTTCCTATTCAGCAGAAAGAAAAGCAATCTGAGCAGTTGTCCAAGATAGCCAGGCCTCCTCATGCCATCCTCCGCTTTGTCTGACGCTCTGGTGTAAGGCTTTTAGTGACGCTGACTCCTTACAGGCTTTTCTGTTGGAGTCTGAGGAGTCAGCTGGAGGAGAGTCAGCCATTCGGTGGGATTTCTGCTCTGCTGTTATGAAGCTGTTTGCTGTGATGAGTTTAGATATTTTTTGATGGGATAAGGCTTGTTTTTCCAATAAATGATGCCTTGTATCCTCCTAGAAGAGGTGAAGATTTAATATCAGTACACTTTCTAAAGGAGATAAAGTATTCATTTTCCAAATGATCAGATGCATGCTATTAGTATATTGTTTTGCGTAACGATGGGATATACATTTTATAAGTAAAATGCTTTTCATTCAAAAATCAATTTCAATGAACTAATTTCCAAAGCAACTTCATAGAGTGAGTTTTTCTTAAATGTAGAAGTCAAGTGGGATTTGTGGACTGAGCTGTTTGTTGCCACTTTCCAGCAGTGGTGGTGTGTTTGCTCTCAGCCCTGTCTGCCGACAATTAGAAACAGGTGAACCACGAGGAGACTGAGTTTGGAAATGTGGCTTGCATTAGAGGCTGTGTCCACCTTCCAGTTGTAATCTCACCCTGGCTTTTCTCCAAGGATGCTTGTTCCCATCCCATGCTTGCTTCCCGATAATGTCGACTGTATCCTTTTAATCTTGAAAAAAATTTTGCCTACTTATTTTTTTTCTTGAAGAGCCAGAACAAAAATTGTGTATTCGATGTATAGCCGAAAAGCAGCTGAAGATGTGAAGAAGGAATTGATGAAATTAAAAGTGAATTACTACATTCTAGAAGAGTCATGGTGTATAAGAAGATCCAAGTAAGTATTTCATACGATTAATAGCTTATAATCAAAAGAGTGAAAAGTTAGTGTAGGCTCATAGCAAGAGTTCTATTAGTAGCATGGTATAATATATATAAAATAAAACATTTCAAAAAGTATGAGTCAATATCCTATACATAATTATTTAAATTAGACCTTTTTACTCATTTTAGAAATATACTTTTAAATAGTGATATGCATGTATATATTGCCTTAAACTAAAAATACCCATTTTTAAATAGGTAATTGTAGATGAGTTTTTATAAACTTATATTTTCAAAGAAAACTACCCTTAACTCTAAATAAAGTTAAAGTACTTATATTGAAGAGGACTTATGCAGGTTCTCACTGATGCTTTTTCTTTTGATAACAGGTGTTACTCTGTTGTCCACCCTGGCCCTGAACTGTCCTTAACTGATGTTTCTAATTTAGCCTTCTGGGGACCCAGGGTTAATGGACATACACCACTGTGTCCAGCATTACAAATGCTATTGAAAGATGGTACTGGTCACTGGGGAGACTTGCAGAATAAAAGTAGTAGGTGCTACAGAGGCAGGTGGGGCTCATAAGCCAGCTCTTTGCCCTTCACTTTTCTCTAGGATGCTGATCTCTGGAAAACCCAGAGTAGGTTTTGAACTCTTAGTTGTCATGTTCTCCTCCACCCCATATGTAACAGTTCAGCTTTGATATGTGCGTGAGCTTGAGGGTGGAAACCAAATTCTCAGCCTCAGTGATTTTCAACCTTCCTACTGCTGCTACCCTTTAGTAGAGTTCCTCATGTTGTGGTGACCCCAACCATAAAATTATTTTGTTGCTACTTCATAAGTATAATTTTACTACTGTTAAGGAATGTAATATAAATAATTGTGTTTTCTGATGGGCTTAGGTGACCCTGTGAAATAGTCATTCAATGGTCCCCATAGGGTCATGAGAACCACTGTTCTAGGTGTTCAGCTCTGTAGCATCCATTTTTCCAGTTCCCATTCTCTTTCTTCCTCCCATTTCCTCCACCCCACCTCCCCATCCACTCCTCAGAGAGGGTAAAGCACATTGCTTTGGGGAAGGTCCAAGGCCCTCCCTACTATATCTAAGCTGAGCAAGGTATCAATCCAAAGAGAATAGGTTCCCCAAAAGCCAATACAAGCAGTAGAGATAAATCCTGGTGCCACTGCCAGTGGCCCTGCAGTCTGCCCCAGCCATACAACTGTCACCCACATTCAGAGGGACTAGTTTGGACCTATACTTTTTCTTTCCCAGTCTGGCTGGAGTTGGTGAGTGCCTATTAGCTCAGGTAAACTGTTTCAGTGGGTGTCCCCTTCATGGTCTTGACCTCTTTGCTCATATTCTCACTCCTCCCACTCTTTATCTGGACTTTGGGAGCTCAGTCCAGTGCTCTGATGCATGTCTCTGCCTCTGTTTATACCAGTTGCTGGATGAAGGTTCTATGGTGACATTTAATATATTCATCAGTCTGACTACAGGGCAAGGCCAGTTCAGGTACACTCTTCTCTGTTGCTTAGGGTCTTGGCTGGGGTCATCCTTGTGAATTCCTGGGAATTTCTCTAGTGCCAGATTTCTTGCTAGCCCCATAATGGCTCCCTCAATCAAAATATCTCTTTCCTTGCTCTCATCTCTGTCCTTCCTCCATCTCAACTATCCTGTTCCCTAGGGTTTTCCTCTCCCTCCCCTTCTCCCCTTATCTTCCCCTTCTGCCCTCCCTACTCCTCCCTCCCCCATGCTCCAAATTTTCTCAGGTGATCTTGTCTATTTCCCCTTTCCAGGTACATTTTTCTTAATATTCACCTTGTTACTTAGCTTCTCTAGGATCATGAACTATAGGCTCAATAGCCTTTGCTTTACAGCTAGTATCCACTTATGAATGAGTACATACCATAATTGTCTTTTTGGGTTTGGGTTACCTCACTCAGGATAGTGTTTTCTATTTCCATCCATTTGCATGCAAAATTCAAGATGTCATTGTTTTTCACCACTGAGTAGTACTCTAATGTGTAAATGTGCTACATTTTCTTTATCCATTCTTTGGTTGAGGGGCATCTAGGTTGTTTTCAGGTTCTGGCTATTACAAATAATGCTTGTAGCATTCATTATTAATAAGGCTATTCAAAAAGATGCACTAGGACCTCTATGTGAGGGCTGTCACTGGTAGGCTCTTTAACAGTTAGTCTGATGGTAGCAAAGTAAAACATTATTATGTCTTGGACACAGTGAACATTTAAATTACAAAAGGGAGATAGGCTAGTATGGTGCTGGTTTATGGCAGCGAAGTGTGCACCCATGAGACAGTCCTTCCGTAATGCATAGGTCAGAACTAACAGCTGTGAAGAGGTGCAAATGGCTCTTTGTGTATCAAGATCTAGTAAATAGCCAAATTGTACTGTTGTGGATCCCATAATGTCCCCAATTTCCCGAAAGCAACCCAGAACTGCCCTGTCTATATTGTATGTGAGTGGGAACATGGACCAAAGCTCCAGCAGCATAGTTAGATGCTGATGTTGTAAACAGTGCTCTCAGAAGTGATAGTCGAGGCTAGTGCGTGTCCCTGCCAGGTGGGGAGTGTTTGCCGGAGAGTCACAGAGGGTAAGAGTGAATAGAGCTCAGACTTCCCAGAAATGTTCCTTCCTGTTAGAAACAAAGGAGGGGGGAGGGGGGAGGGGGAGGGAGGGAGGGAGGGATTATAGGCTTGTGCCACCAGCACTAGCTTTTCTTTTTCTTAAGACCTTTTAAAGCAAGGAAAAATAGAAGAACTTCATGAGAATACAGCAACTGTCTCCATAATCTGATCTTGATTTAAAATCTTGAAATTATTTGGATGACTTATGTAGGAAAATATGACTTGATAATCTTATTTATCCCAGGTTTTGTTTTTGTTTTTGTGGCAGGGTCTGTGTAGCTCTGGTTGTACTGGAGCTCAGTATTAGACCTATGCTGACCTAGAACTCATAGAGATCTGCTTGCCTCTGCCTCCCAAGTACTAGGACTAAAGTACTATGCCTACCATGCCCAGCTACTTCTGTTGTTTTTTTATAAACTGTGTTATTGGCTGGGCATGGCAGCACACAGGTAGCCCTAATATTCCTGTAGCCAAAGCCTTGAACTCTGAGGTCAGAGGGTTGCATGTATAAGGCCACACGATAAGACCCTGATTTTGAGGGGGGTAAGAAGTGCATTGTATTTGAGATTTAATTATTCATTTATCTAAGATGTAAGCTTACCACTGTAGGTCTCGGGAAGTCCATGCGTCCAGAATGAGTTTAAACTGGACTATAGGAGAATTTCAGTAGTCTAAAAAGCCGGCATTCCCCGGGAACTTGTGAAACGGGTTCCCATCTGCCAAAAGGAGTCATTTCCCTCAGGTCTGTCTGAAGGGACATATGGCTGTGTTGTCATGCACATGCGGTTGGATGTCAAGGGCCATGCTGGGCCTGCAGGCTCCCCCCCCCCCGACACACACACACTGTCTTCTCACAGCTATACTTCTCAGCTGCTGTACATGTCAGAGTCCACACTAGCACCCGGCCCTCCTCCCTTAGCTTCTGTTCTCTACGCTCTGCCGAGCTCTGTCGCTGTTCTGGCCTTTCACATGCTGTTCTTGCCCCTCTCATAGAGACCCCTGGCCGTGTCCAGTGCTTTTCTCTCTCCAGATATTTTCCTCTTTCACCTACAGTTAAAGCCATGGAGTGGGTGATTGGCAGTTTCTTTGATGTGCCCCTCCCATACAATCACAGTAAGGCTTTCTTTTAAATTGATTTATTTTAGAGTATAATGACTACACCTTCCCTGTGAACCAAGCAAATTTTATCATCTTTAAAACTATTATTTTTGTGTGCTGTACCTGGTGTTGTAGATTCTTAACTGCCTTCAATCTGCACATTCTGCCTGGCAAACCAGAACCATGGGTATCTTCCCCCTTTGCACACATGGGAACCAACTGCAAACCAGTGTACGACATCTTCCCCCTTTACACACGTGGGAACCAACTACAAATCAGTGCCATGGGCATCTTCCTCCTTACACACGTGAGAACCAACTGAGGGAAAGTAACTATGACAACACACTCTTGACAAGTAACAGAGGCGGAGCTTCCAGGGCGCTGAGCTGTCTTAGCTAGTCCCTGAGAACGTGTATTCTGTAGGCCTGTCCTGATGCACCCTGTTGCTGTGTTTCCCTTGTCCTAAAGGGTGGCTATGGCAGTTTACAGAAATAAAGGTAACTATTACAAGATTTTAAAAATATAATGTAAGTAGGAGAGCTGAACCGAGACGAGGCACATAGGCAGTGTTCTGTGCTGTCTGCGGTTGGATAACGTGCGTTGCTTATAACACGTGCATTTATTTATTCTTCTAGGCCTGGGTGCAGTATGCCTGAAATCTGGGATGTGGAGGATCCAGCCAATGCTGGGAAGACACCCCTGTGTAACATCCTGGTGAAGGATTCCAAGCCTCACTTCACCACAGTGTTCCAGAACAGCGTTTACAAAGTCCTAGAAGTTATCAAAGAATGACTGCAACATGCACCGGCCACAGAGACCGCATCAGTAATGGCTTTACTGCTTTGCCACTAAGTCGTGTATCGTTTTAACTCAGATTACAGAACCTTTACAAGTCTTTTAAAGTAACTGTTTTCAAATGGAAAACATTTTATTTGGTCAATTTGTCATTCTGATTGTAAAAATGACTTACACCAGATCAATTAGTTACTGTTTCAGTGCACCTGTTAAAATTTGCTATGCAAATGAGTATATGCTTGTACTTCATTTAAATATTTGTGTTACAGTGAACAAAGCCATCTGTGTAGAAATGCGTCATGGGTCATGACAAAGATGATCTGAAATTGCAGTTCCTTCTGAACTGTGGAGGGCCTGCTTTTCCATGTAGGGCTGTCAACCAGCCTCGCCTCTTACCTCCTGGTCTTACCTTTGGACGCTTGGGTGATTCTGTATCCCGGTCTTGTCAGCCCATCTCAGCTCTTAGTCCAGGTGTCAGTGGCCTGTGGATCACCTGTTCCTCTCACTTCTGGGTGCTTTTTGTTCTGTATGGCGCTTGTGAATCAAATGTTTCCTGCCCTTTGCTACCCAGACTCCTGGGTATGATGGGAGGAACAGCTCCTTTAGTTCCCAGCCCCTTGGCATCTGCCTCTTCCCACATCAGCTTTTGTTTTCAAATAAATGCTATCTTGTCTTTAGGTTGATTAGCAAGTGCTTATTCTTGGTTAAAAAAATTAGTAAATGTGTATTTTTCTCATTTTTAGTATTAATCAAATATTATATTTTAATATCTTTAATTCACTTAAAAATTTTTCATGATTAATTGCAGTTCTAAGAAAAGCTATTTTGGACAACCCCAAATATGATGCATCTAGAGCCTAATATATATAGAGACATAGCTATGGTAGACTATAGTATATGGTCGTTTTTCTTTTGCTATTAAGATAAAATAAAACATAACTAACTTTTCTGTCAAAATGTAAATGAGTAATGTTAAACAAAGAGTTTTTCTATTTTGCTTTCAAAATTGCCTGTCTTTAATAAGACAAAAGCCTTAAGCCTTATAATTTAGCCTAAAATAAAAGATTCAGTTTGAGGAATGAGTATGTTCAGTCTTCCCCATTTTTTCTTCCTTTTTTTTTTTTTTAAATTTCCAAACATACTTTGAATTTTTTACACAGATTTTGTTTCTTAGAAGTTAATTTGTGTGAAATGAGATTCTTCAAAACCATGGATCGTCACTGTTGTAAGAAATGGTTTTCAGGTTTTAAATTCTAAGCAAATTGTGACTATGGCTGACTACACATTTAATTACAGTCTTCTCTTTATTAACCACAGGCTGATTAACCTCAGTGTGGATTGTCCTTGAGACCTGAGTCCTCAGGGATGGTTTCCGGCGCCCACTCCTGGCAGCCACAGAAGAGCTGTTGGCCCTCTTACCAGAGGCCAAGGACAAGTTTGTCTGGGGAAGCACTAGCTTGCGCCTGCTGGTCACCTGCAAAGACAGCACGTGAGACTGAGGAGTGTGGCCTCAGTGTCCCCAGAGCCAACCTCGCCTCCCAGGCTGTCCTGCCCTGGAGCTGCCCAGGGACTGCCGTTCCTAGTGTTGCACACTGTGACTCTGCTTCCTCATGAGGCACCCAGTTTTTTATTTCATAAGCTTTTACCAACTCAGAAAATAGGGAGGCAGCTGGAGATAGGTGGGTTAGGAGTGTTTCAGCGATGGTGCAGGATTGCGAGGAAGTGGAAAGAGGGCTCCTGAGGCTGGAGAAAGAGTAGGTGTGGGTGTGAGGGCGGCATGCACACCCTGCTTGTCTGCACTCATTCTGCACCCTGACGTGACTGATGTGTATATACAGCAGTTAGGATTTTTTTTTTAAATCACCTTTTTAGAGTTCTTTTCTATCCTTACCTTCTAACAAGTCCCTTCATAATAAGTTCATGTGTAATGATTGGAAATTCTGTACAGAGAAACAAAACATTAAAATACTATTAGAACCAGCTCACATGCTGGGAAACATTAAAAGGAGTCTAAATTAGTTTTCTGCAGAAGCCTTTTGTAACAGTATTTCTTAATGTAACTCCACCAGCAAGCTCTGCTTGTATTTTAGGCAAGTCAGCTTGGAACAGAGGCCTTGGGGGTCCACTGCATATTTAGCCTCCAGCATATCCAGTAGCAGCCGGTGCTCTGCGACTTAAGGACTTTTATGGCGACATGGAACAGTAATAGATTCTGTGTAGCTGACAATGCAGCATTAAAGCTCAGTATTTTGCATATTTTTAGCATTTACAAATATTTTTGCTTTAGTGTGAGGAAAGTAAGGAAAGACAGGAGGCAATTGAAATAGTTATTATTGTGACATTTTTAAAAAGCTGGGTAATACTTCCATAAAAAGATAAGCCTCTAAAATCCTGACAGAAAATGTGTGCTGTTAAAGTAGGCCAATAGCATTAAGGAGAAAATAAAAGAAAATGTCCGAAATGAAGTAATGACTGCATAGGAGTATTGTATTTTTATGAATTTTATGCCCCTTGTTTACATGTATTATATATGTTAAATAAAAAATACATGAAAAATGCGCAAATGTTTTCTTTGCCTGCTGTTTTCCTTTGCACCCTGACTGTGACCATGCACATTTTCTTTCCAGATGGCCATGAACTGCTCTGCGTCATCTTGTATCCCTCACTGAAAGGGGAAGGGTAGTCACCAAGGGGCCCATTGCTGATGCCGGGTGCTAGAATCATCCAAAATTTTATTATGTATATGGTCAAAGCCACATATGTTCCATTGTCCTTTTCAGCAAGGGACATATGTGTTGGTATAATTACAGAGTTGTTGATAGCTTTTCCTATACATTACACCACAGATAATTTGGTGTAAGTTTCTCGAATTGTAGTCCATATATTTGTGCATTATTGTTTCTCCTACTTGGAGGGAAGGCAGTTTAGTTGTATTCACCCATGTAGAACTGATTTCCTAACACAGTTGTACTTTGATTCTGACATCTTGTGGAGAATGATGTTCTCGTATGATAATTTCCAAGCTGGAAGTGGCCCTTCCACAGGAGATTTTCACTTGGTTGATCTAAGATGGGGACCCCAGGATTTGCATTTTTATTAGCATATAGTAGTTATATATGATGGGTTTCATTATGACGTTTTCCTACATGAATATGTTTGGGTCACTTTCACCCCTCCATTGCCTTTCATTGTCCCCTTCCATGCTCACTGATCCCCTTTCTATTCCCAAAGAGTCCCCTTCTACTTTTGTGTCTTTTATGTGTGTGTGACCCAGCATTTTTATATAGGGTTGTTTATAGGTTCATAAGAGCAGAGGCAGTTTACCAGAGGCTAAAGACGGAAGAAACTGTTCCTCTTGTCAGCTTATTAACTGCCTGAAGATCTTCAGGGATGAGTGTGGCCTAATGAGCCCCTTCCCCTCGCAAATGTTCATTACCTATAAGTAATCAGGGAGAGGTGGGCCCTCTTGACTCTATGATAAATGATGGCCCCCATCTTACGTGGGTTTTATCAGTGATCACTTGCCAAGAGTTGAAGAGTGCAAGTGGTCTTGCTAGGTCCAGAAGACTCTTCCACATTGTACCTGCCCTCTGTCACTTACATTCTTTGTTCCCCTCTTGTTTCACATTACTGAGCCTGGCAGTGGGGGCTATGGATGCCATGTTCATGGCTTAGCATTCAGTAATCATTTATTCTTAGCACCTTCCAGTTCTGAACGTCTGTAAGAACTGCAAACCAGTGCAAAAGGAAACTTTGCTGACTGCTGCATTAGTCTGTGGGCATAATCATATTCAGAAGGAAGATGACAGCTACATGGTGATCTTTTAGCAAGAGCTTCCCCACAAAAGCCTACGTCCTTCCCAGCCATGGCTTTTGATTGGTTTGCAGTACCAGGCATTTGAAGTAGGCCTCAAGTCTCATCAGAAAGCGGTTATCCTCAACAGCACTGTCACTATTGCACCACTGCCTCTCTTGGCCGGAAGGTCGGCATTGTACAGGGTCCGTGGATCTGCCGACAGCTTGCTCAGTGCCTTCCAGCATCATAAAATCTTGCCTGCAGGAGAAAGCTTCTAGCTCAATTGAAACTTGATTTCTGCATGCCCTTCAACCAAAGTATGTATTGTGTTCAGTAATGGGGTCTTAACATCTAGCTATGGTATACAGCCAGCATTAGGGGCAGTAGACCTATATTGGGTACATCAGAAGTCTTCCTGACCAACAACCTGTGGGGAGGAAGCTCACCCCTGCTCCTGGGATTTTCATTTCTGACATTTTCACACATGTATACTATGTATGTTTGTCATATTTACCCTGCATTTTGTCGTATTTACACTGTTCCCCCTTCTTCCTCTCTCAGTCAGTTGCCCGTTTTTTATCAGGTATTTGTCTTTGGGACTCAGAGTTCCATTGCATTGCGTTCAGGAGGATGTATAACTTAACCCATGGCTAGATCACTGAAGAAAATTGTCTCCTTCCGGCCAGCAACCATTAACTCTATTTATAATCTCAAGGGAAGATGGCTTTGTGATTCCCTCTCCCTGCATGACAGTGTTGATGGGTAATATTTCACAGCTGATTAGAGTTTAGGAACGTAATGTTCCACACACTGCATCCCTTCTTCCAACTCTTGAATTCTTCCTGGACCCTCTATGGTGCTCCCCACGCCTTTGAGGGGGGTGTGAGTGGTGTCCCTTTTAGGGCACAACTTGCGTTATTCAACACTTTAACCAGTCTTGAGTCTCCAGAGCAACCATCACCTATTACAAATCTATGCTTTCCTAACCAATGCTTACAGCAACACTGATTATTTTAGCTGTTATGATCGTAATTCCTGACAACAGCAATTGAGGAGAGATGTGTTCTGTTCATAGGTCCATGTTATAGTCCATCATGGCAGGAAAGTCACAACACCGGGAAACCTGCACTAGTTGGTCACATTGCATCCACTGTTGAGAAGCAGAAAGGAACCAATGCATTCTTAGCTTCTTGTCTCCACTTAGGCCCATGATGACTCCCTGCCGAAGGAACGGTCCATCCTGCAATTAAAATGGCTTTTCTCACATCAGTTAACATAAAATCAAGATGATCTCACAGGCATGCCCAGATGCTCCTATCGACAGTGATTTTAGGTTGCATCAAGTTAACAGTTAAGACTAATCATCACAGTGGCATAATCCAAAATATTTAGGCAATTTAATAACCTTACTGCTTCTGGGAGCAGCTTTATCCACTCACACAAGGTACCACTGCTCAAACATTTTTTATTTTTTTTTATTAGCTTATAAAGTTACAGGTTTCTTATGGCTTTTTATCCATAGTTTGCTTGACCTCTTATTTACTTTTCCCACCAGTTAGGTTATGCTGATTTTGTCCAGGTCCCCATGCTTGAGAATGTCTTTGCAAATGGATGGGAATAGACTAGCTGGATGGCTGATTATAGAGGCACTCCTATTCCTGTTTGCTTACACCGTAGCTAACTTTCTTTGTCCACCTGACACTTAGGAACTTTGATTTAACTGGAGCAAATAAGATAAATTTGTAACAGCACTGATGTGAGTTATGCATCATGTAAGTATTTTGAAGCTGTAAATGAGACTTTCCTTTTACTTCAGAGATGGAAAATGAGTGAAAATCTCTTGAAATGTAACTTTGTAATATTTCTTTGTCTAAGAGAAAAACAGATAAATTCAGTGATGTATGGGGATTTGAAAGTTTTGGTTTTTCACTTTATTACTTTTTTTTGCCTTGGAAATCTTCAATCTTCTCCCACTATTTGAAGGCCACTGTGAATCAGAACTAGGTCATCAACCACCTGCTCCCCCTGCCTTCCGTATTCCTGTGCCCAACTAGATGTTACTCATGTAAATCTGTAAACTAGTTCTCTGTGCAAAAAGCATGGAGCTGCCTTTGAGCTTCATTGTGTTTGCAAATTAATCCACAGTGCTGCATCAGGACAAGTGTGTTTTCACCATCCAGGGTGGAGGAAGTACTGGAAGGTCCTACAAACTTAACTTTCATGTTTCCTCCCATGAATTCCAGATAAGACAGCTGAGAACTCCCTCCCCCCTCCCTCCCTCTCTCTCCCTTTCTTCCTCCCTCCCTTCCTTCCTCTCTCCTTTCCTCCCTCCCTTCTTTCCTCTTTTCTTTCCATCTTTCCCTCTGTCTATTATAAAGAACTTTAGAAAGCGATACTGACACTGGCTTGACTTTCAAAGCAATTTTTTTAATGCTCAATTATCTCTAACTACAAACTAATTACTCGCAATGTTGTTAAATGACTTTCAAATAAATGGAAATGGTGCCTGGTGTTCTGTTAGGGAAGGCATGCTGTTTTAAATACAATATATCAATGTTTTATCAATGTTTTAGGCACCTAGGTATGGTTTTCTTTGTGGTATGCAAATTTAATACTTGGGGGAAAAGTTTAATTTAACAAAATTAACCACATTTAGTTGTTATACTAACTTTTTCAACAGCTTTAATCCTTGTGAAGTTATTTTTAGGAAGAAATGAGCCTTTTGAGAAGATGGCTGAGAACACTCTTTGGTAATGCTTTACTGATAGCCTGTGTGGCCTGGCCCCTGGTGGTCTTCAGTTTTCCACTCCTGGTGTCTGCTTATTGATAGCCTTCCTCTGGTCTAGGAAAACCATCTTTCTGGGTTTAGTTTGAATGCAGTTCACATTGCTGATGATTTGAGCTTTTCCTAGTAGATACTCCTGTGACAAATTCTCGAATTTTGAAATACTAAAGTATCCCAGAAAGTTACAGACTGAGATTCGGAATTGTTTTAAAGCCCTCAGGAGACCTAATGTTTTTGTGTTAACATTTTTTTTTGAGACAGTCTTATTATGTAGCTCTGGCTGCCTTGGAACTTGCTATGTAGACCAAGCTGTCTGCCTCTGCCTTCTGGGTACTGGAACTAAAAGCATGGGATATGTGTTAGTCCAGAATCTCTAGAGTAACAAAAATCAGAGAATTAATCTCTATATACAGAAATGTTATTTATTCAGTAGCCCTCCTCTATACAGATGAAAAATGGGCTAAGATAGAAATCAGAGAAACATCACCCTTCACAATAGCCACAAATAGCATAAAATATCTTGAACTAATTCAAGCAAACAAGTGGAAGACCTGTATGACAAGAACTTTCAATATTTTAAGAAAGAAATTGAAGAAGACACCAGAAAATGGAAAAATCTGCCATGTTCTTCGGTAAGCAGAATTAACATAGTAAAAGTGGCACTCTTACCAAAAAGTAGTCTACAAATTCAATGCAATGCCCATCAAAAATCCCAGCAAAATTCTTCACATACCTTGAAAGAATATTCAACTTCATATGGAAAACCAAAAATTCCAGGATAGCCAAGCAATCCTGTAAAATAAAGGAGCTTCTGGAGGTATCACAATCCATGACTTCAAACTCTACTATAGAGCTACAGTACTGAAAACAGCCTGGTATTGGCATAAAAACAGACTGGAATACATTGGCACAGGAGACTACTTCCTAAATATAACCCCAGTAGCACAGACACTGAGAACAGCAATTAATAAATGGGAACTCATGAAACTGAGAAGCTTCTGTAAAGCAAAGGACACGGTCAACAAGACAAAACAGCAGCCTAAAGAATGGGAAAAGATCTTCACTAACCCCACATTGGACAGAGCGCTGATGACCAAAATATACAAAGAACTCAAGAAATTGCTCATCAAAATAACAAGTAGCCCAATAAAAAATGGAGTACAGACCTAAATAGAGAACTCTCAGCAGAAGAATCTAAAATGGCTGAAAGACACTTAAGGAAATGCTCAACATCCTTAACCATCAGAGAAATGCAAATCAGTTCAACTCTGAAATTGCATCTTACACCTGTAAGAATGGCCAAGATCAAAAACACTGTTGACAACTTATGCTGGAGAGGATTGGGGTAAAGGGAATACTCTTCCACTGCTGGTGGGAGTGCAAAGTGGTACAATTGCTTTGGAAATTAGTATGGTGGTTTCTCGGAAAATTAGGAAACAATCTACCTCAAGACCCATCAATACCACTTTTGGGTATATACCCAAAGGATGCTCAATCATGCCACAAGAACATGTGCTCAACTATGTTCATAGCAGCTTTGTTTGTCATAGCCAGAACCTGAAAACAACCTAAATATCCCTAGACTATAGACTGGATAAAGAAGATGTGGTACATTTGCACAATGGAGTACTACACAGAAGAAAAAAGTGAAATATCTTGAAATTTGCCAGCAAATGGATGGATCTAGAACACATCATATTGAGTGAGGTAACCCAGACCCAGAAAGACAAATATCATATGCTTTAACTCATAAGTGGCTTTTAGACATAAAGCAAAGAAAAGCCGGCCTACAATTAACAATCCCAGAGAACTTAGACAACAAAGAGGACCCTATGAGAGACATACATGGATCTAATCTACATGAGAAGTAGAAAAAGACAAGATCTCCTGAGTAAATTGGGAGTCTGGGGATCATGATAAAGGGTAGAAGGGAAGTGAGGAAGAAAGGAAGGGAGTGGAGAAAAAATATATAGTTCAATAAAAACAATAAATACAAAAAAGAAAGGGGATTTATTAGAATGGTTTATAGGTTATGGTTCAGCTAATCCAAAAATTCCTGGCTATGAATGGAAAGTCTAAGAATCCAGTAGTTGCTCAGTCTATGAGACTGGATATCTCAGCTGGTCTTCAGGATCCACTGGTATCTTGAAGAAGTAAGCTCTAATATCAGCAAAGGAATGAACTTCCAAGCATGACGAGAGAAAGCAGGCAATGAACAAAAGTTTCCTTCTTCTATGTCTGTATATAGGCTTCCAGTGCAAGACGTAACCCAGATTAAAGATTAAATATCTAGATTAAAAGTTTGTCTTCCTACCACAAAGATTTGAATTAGTAGTAGATCTTCACACTTCAAATTAAACAAAAATCCCTCACAGCTGTGCCCTCCATTTTGGGGTTTTAGTTAATTCCAGATGTAGTCAAATTGACAACCAAGAGTATCCATCATAGGCCACCATGCCTAGTGTGTGCTAACATTTTATAGCCTTTGTCTCTGCTTATTTTTGACTTTCTACCATTTATGGGTCTGTTCCCATAAATTAGGGCAGTTAGCTCTCAAGTGCATTCTTTTATTAATAGTAATTGATGAGGTTGGGCATTTGGCTCAGTCAGTAAATTACTTGGTGAACAAATGTGAGAAACAGGATTGGATCCACAGGCCCCAGGTGCAAACACTGAGCACTATGGGAATGTTGAGACAGGAGGATAAGTAGCTGATAAGTCAGTCTACACAAACCAAAAGTTCTCAATTAAATATCATGTCTCCAAAAATGAGGTGAAGAACAAACTTAGGAAGACATCTGACAATGACCCCTGACCTCTGCGGTTATCTACAAACACGTTTATACATACATGCACAGGTGAATGCATGCACAAAATGATTATTAACTTTTCCAGTATTTCCACTCATCATGGAACACAATTGTACTGGCTTATTACAGAAAGAATCCATGTACAATTACAACTTATTTTACATGGCAAGGCCTGATGAAGGAGCAATGGTTTAAATTTATTCATTTGTAAGCCCTGACTAGTGTGTCAGGTAGAAATCCAAAGGAGAAAATACTTTAAAAGTTACTTTGACCATTCAATATGTAGGGAAAAATCAACTTTCTTCTCTTTGCATATTTTTTAGAATATGCTTTTCTTTATTAGTGTTTACTTCATCTCTGTCACTTCCTGTGAAGCCTGTCCTGACTGCTGGTCATTTTGCCAAGTGAACTGACCACTCCCCAGGGCTCATCACCCATGAGCTATGAGCATTTACCAACATGGCTTTCCCTAAACTACACTGAATCCTCACAGAAGGGACATGTGTCTTATTCCATTGTGAGTTCACATTCCTCCTAGCAACAATCCTGGCAAGTCACGAAGCTTGATGATATTGTAAATGAAGTAGATTTTATATATACATTGTGATAAATTCTAGGGATTATATTATTTTTAAACTAAAAGAAATGGAGATTTATGTAGGCTCGCTATGGAGTATATGAGATATAAAAAAAATCTATGAGTTATATCACAGGTTAAAAATTGTTTTGATCAATTACTAGACAGTAATAACCCTGCACTATGACTTGAATTGGCACCCTGAAAAGCAAGACGGTCAAGGCAAGTGTGTCTGCCACAGGTCCATGGACCTGGAGGCTTGTATGCCTAAGGAACTGCAGCGTCTAGCCAAGGGTACGATGTGCTTCTGACTCAAGTGCAGCAAACCTGGTAATGTGGCTAGAGTCAGGAAAGGGCCATTTCTCAAAGGATGAGAAGAGATTAGTCTATTAGTTATCACTTGAGACTGTTAGGTAAAAAGACAGTGGCCATATGACAGTTCACACTTGTATAACAGCAACTAAGTTTGGACCCCAGATCCATCCCATACAGACTGTGAGATAAAGCATATGTCTCAATTTGAGCACAGTTTCTTGTCTTCCAGATGCTTTGCCTTCTAGGTGGTAATTAGAAACAAAAGAGGCAGACAAATCTACAGCCACAGCAGGGACTTTTAACATAAGTCTTTAGAAGTTGATATGATATGGTCAAAAGATGGGTAAAGAAATATATGATATAAATAATAAGCAATCTTGATTTAGTAGCTAGCTGTAGATAGAACAGGAGAACTTAACAGATAAAGAATGTGTTTTCTATTACTTGATTTTCCAAGAATTGACAATGGAACATGCACCCAGGAAAACATGAATTCGGGGCCTATTTTGTTCACAAGTTCAACTCAAGCACCTAGAACAATCCCTGGCCACACAGGTGCTTAATACTCGTTGACTTAAGGAATTGGTCATACAAAGGGCCAAACAGCAAATCTCAAGAGCAAAACTGAAGATTGGAAGCAAATCCAAAATAAGAAACACATTTTAAGCAAAGCAAACAAGAATCTATGATTAAAAATTCAAAGAACAAAAAGAACTAGGATGCCATGAAAAACTTGGGAGATATAAAGTGGGTATAAAAACAGTTCTCTTTCTTTTATTTTAAAATGCATGCACAAAGCCAAAAACTGATTGATTCAAATGTCTGTGTCGGGGATATAGATAAATAATTGCAAAATAGTCCCTCATAGTCAAATTTGAAGGAAATGAGCACAGATTGGTGAAACAGAAAACGAAATAGAGGAGATCGGCAAACTCAAAGTTGTTTTTTGAAACTATGATCATAAGAACGGCAGGAAGTTAAAAAGCCAGAAGTGGCAAATTATGGAATTTGCAGAGAGCTGATATATGGCAGGAAATCAGGAGCAACTTGCGCAATAAACTTGGATACAGGTGAAATGGCTATATTCTTTGAAAAGTACACATTTTCAGAACTGACCTAAAAGGAAATAGAAATTGCAAGTAACTCAGCTGCAGCAAAGAAACTGAGTAAGTTTTTCTTTAAGAAAAAAAAAATCTGTTCCCAAAGAAAATATCCAGTCTTATTATGCCTCTTCTGCTAAGCCTTCAGAAAAATAGCATACTGGCTAGTTTTATGTCAACTTGGCACAAACTAAAGTTATTTAGGATTAGGGACTCAACTGAGAAAATACCCTCAACAGATCCTCTTGTAGGCGAGTCTGTGGTTCTTGATTGAAGATTGATGTGCAGGGGCCCAGTTCACTGGGGTAGTGCCATGCCTGGGCAGGTGTTCCTGGGTGCTTTAAGAAGGCACACTAAGCAAGCCATGAGAAGCAAGTCAGTAAGCAGCAGTAATCCATGACCTCTGCATCAACTCTTGCCTCTAGGCTCCTGCTTGTTTGAATTACTGCCCTGACTTTCCTGACTGTGATTGCAATGCTAAGCTGAAAGAAGCCATTTCCTTTCCCAAAGTATCTTGGTTATGCTGTTTCATCACAGCAACAAAAACCTTAACACAAGTGATGCTGCCATTCTATTCTAGAGACCAGGAAATAATGAAACTTAATTTTCAAAACTTTTTATTTGTTTAGTGTGCATGTATGCATGGTAGTGTATGTGCATATGTAATATTGTATATGTGGAGCTTAAAAGACAATTTGGTTTCCTCCGACAAAATGGGTCCCAGTGATCAAACTCAGACCATTAGGTTTGTTGGCAAACAACTTTACCAACAGAGTCATCTCATCAGCCCCAGAACTTAATCTTTCAGATAACTACAGCATTTATAGTAGGTACAGGTCTGGAGAGATGGCTCAGAGGTTAGGAGAACTGATTATTCTACCAGAGAACCAAGATTTGACTTCCAGTACCCACATATTTGCTCACAACTGTCTGCAACTTCAGTTCCAGGTGAGCCAAAGCCCTTCTACTCTTTGTGGGCCCTAAACACATACACATGCATGCAGGCAAAACACCCATGCACATAAGATTAAAATAAATACATTTTTAAAAAGCAGAGTAGGGTCGGTGCAGTGAAGGAAAACTGTGGCTCTATGATATTTAAGACTAAAGGTGCAAATGAGAAGCCAGGGATATATATATATATATATATATATATCAAGCTTTTTCAAATTTATCTATATATTTAATAACATCCAAATAAGATTCTTTTATGGGACTTGATGAATCACAAAATATTTATAGGTGAAATACAATCAAGGTGAGTCTGATGAACCTGAAATAAGGGCTTTTTTTTTTCTACCAGACAGCAAGATTTACTGTATCGGCTATGGAAGTGGCATGCCTGCACAGAAGTAGAAGCAGCTGACTAACAACAGGAAACAGCTTGGGAACAAATGGTGCATTTAACAACGGAAACTGTGCAAATCTATAGAATTTTTTATACACCAAAATAAAATTCTGGGTGGATTAAATTCCTAAACACATGGGCAACAGTTTAAGAGTTAGAAGACCAAATAGAATACTATCTACCTCCTCAAAAATATTTCTCAAACTAAGAGTTCCCAAGGCCTTTCCCCAGAACTACATAAAGCAGAGGTCAGTTATAGATACAAAAAGGAGCACAGCCATCTACGGTGTATGGGAGAGATTTAAGACTGTAGACCTGAGGAAGGACTAGCATAGAGAATAAGGAAGAGCTAAGGAAGCATGTAGGAAATAAATGGCTGTGGGCATTTCAGAGAAAGCAAATTCAAGAGACTCATAAATATTACAACATCAAAAATTTCTTAATTCAAAATAAAAGTGCATTGTTGCCATTTTTGTTGTTCATTTCATTTTTTCATACAATACATTTTAACCATATTCTCTTCCTTCCTCCAACTCATCCCAGCTCCTCCTTACCTCCCTACCTACCTAATTGTAGTTTTTTTCCCCACCTCTCTCAAAAATGAAAGAAGGAAAGAACAGGAAAAAACAAACAAACAAACAAACAAAAATCAAAGCAAAAATCAATAACACAATACCAAAAGAAACAAAAAATTCACACACAAATAAAAAGGAGTATGTTTTGTGTTGGCCAGCTACTCCTGAGCATGGGGGTTACCCTGTAGTGCTGTTGATATACCTGCTGAAAAGCTGGATGGAAAGGGCCATTGTAGAAGTTTCCTAAAATATATGCACATATGAAAACTATTTAAGTAGAGTCATCATACAATGGGGAGACAAGGCCCTAACTAGACATCTTATGACTTTCAGTGCCAGGAACGGTTTACATCTTGCTGAGTCATTGACCAATATGGGATCCCATACACAGCTCCCACCCAGAACATCACTGGTTATTGTCAAAGCTATTAATTACTCTCCATAACCTGATGGTAGGGCCTCATTGCTAATGACAGAGCTGATTTATGTCATCAAACATGGGGAAATCGAGCGGCTGCCCAACTAGAAGCTTCACCCTACTGACTAGGTTTATGACGTTGGAGTGTACTTTCCTGACACTGGAGGGGAAAAGTAACCATCAGTTTCACCCAGCTACAAACAGTAGTGACCTGCCTGCAATAGTGACATAAATATTACGAGAGTAGCTGTCGTGGTTTGAGTAAGAACGGCCTCCATAGACTCATGTATTTGAATCCTTAGTCACCAGGGAGTGGGACTGTTTGGGAAAGATTAGAAGGCGTGGCCTTGCTGGAGTAGGTTAGGTGTGACTTTATTGAAGGAGGAGGGAATAGGCGTTGAAATATCAAAAACTGATGTCAGCTCCAGCGTCTCTCTCTTTGTTGCCTGTTGCACTCTGGTCAGGATGTAAACTCCCAGCTGCTGCTCCAGTCCCACGCCTGTCTGGTCCATGCTCCCCACCATCACGGTCATGGACTTACCCTCTGAAACTGTAAGCGAGCCCCTGATTAATTAGTTTTCTCTCATAAGGTACCTTGGTATGGTGTTCTATTTATAGTAATAGAACAGTAACTAGGGCAGTAACCAACCACGTTTTGATTGGATTTAAGGCACACTCCATGAGATGGAACCCATTCTTGGCACTGCTAATGTGGTCAAGAACCAAAGACTAGATGGGTCATGGGCATAGGGGAAAAGTTGCTGCTATTTTTCTGCTAAACTTCAAGTTTTCCTTTAAAAGGAAAATAGCAATAAAATGACTCCTAATGACATAGTGCTGTACCCAAAGTGCAGAACATCATTCAACTCTTATCAGAGAAGCTACTTCCTGCAGTAAAAGATGATTAACAAAGAAACTCACAGCTGGACAATGTGTGGAGAGTGAGTGACTTTGGAGCACTCAGTCCTAAAGGAACTGTCTTTATCAGATCCCTGCCCTCAGCACTTAGGGATCTTTGAAGAAAGGATGTAGACATATGTAAGAGTCAGAGGTGGTGAGGGATTTCAAGAAAATAGTGTCTTCCATACACAACAGGATTGCTACCCACGTGAACTCACAGCCTGTGACAGCATGCACAAGATCTTCACAGGCTCAAACCAAACCAGCTCCCAGCCTAAGAAGGGGACGTGGGCAAAGGGCCACCTCTAATCAAGAAGCTACTTGTCATTTATTCCTTCTGGGAAAGGGAAAATCAGTTTTCTCTAATGTCATCACTTTGACTTGTAAAACTGGCTAAATGTTTAGAGCTGAGAAGTGGGTGGGACGGTGCACATGAGTTATGACTTCTGCTGGAAAAGGAACCATCTGGAAATATTTGACTAACCAAGACATTGGAGAATTTTTATTCTGTGGCCCGGTATTACCTCCTCCCTCTCTTACCTAATTCCAGAAAAATTTCTAGACCAGACGACACCAGTAGGATGTTTTCTGCATTGTGGTTCACAGAAACAGCCGGCCAGAAATGACCTTCCATGCTCTGGAAGAATAAATATTGGGATGGATGAGGATACCAGGTATAAGCACACAGCAGGGCCATGCACAACTGTTTGCAGCTGCAAAAATTCTAAAGAAATTTAGTTAAAAAGCAAAAGTGTAATTTGCAGAATGTATATATACCACGAATTCACTTATAGAAATTTCAATAACATGCAAGTTAATTTGTATGTGTGGTACTGAGGATTACACCCGAGCATATTAAGCTCTGCAGCTGAGCCACACCCCCAACATTAGTGTTTTAAGGGGTAAATCATGATGAACAGTGAAGAAAACCAATTGAATGATAGATATGAAGCTAGATCAGCAGCCATCTCTCAGAAGATGGGCTGGAAAAGGGACACAGAGAGTTTTCAAGGTTAAAGATTATAGTCTTTAAATTGAACAAGTGAGTATGTGGACTAATTTTGTCTGGAAGATGCTCCCTGACTTATAATGGGATTGTGTACTGGTAAATCTATCATTGCTTTGAAAATAACTTGAAAAATGCATTGAACTCACCTAATGTACTGAAAATCACAGCAGCACAGTAGAGTGGCTGGTGTCATTTGTGTCCATTGTGACATAGGACTGACTGGGAGCCGTGGTTTGCTGTGCCTGTCTAGTAACATGAGGGGGATTATAATATTTATCACTTGCTTGGGAGAAGATTAAAAGTAAAAATTCTTGTTTGATAGTGCTCTTGCTAACATACATGAGGCTCTAGCTCAGTCTCCAAATTCAGAAAAAAAAATCAAAGTTTACAGTACAATTTCTACCAAAAGCAAGTCATTTTGCACTTTTGCAAAGTTGAAAAGTCCCAAATTAAATCACTGTAAGCCAAGTGCATGTAATTATGCCTCACCCATGTTTTACAATTATCCATTCAATATTGAGGGAGGCGAGAGAGTCTCAGATGCTAATCCGGATGAAAAGAACTGTACAAAATAGGTGTGTCAGGAGCTGAGAGTTTCTCCAGCAAACTCAGAATGTAATTAACATTTCCCTTGGTGTCATGGTGGCCCCTCAGTTGAGTGGAAAGTGAAAAGCTAAATGAAGAGTACAGATGTGTTATCTCTAAAAGCATCAGTGGCCATGTAGAATAATTAATTCAGATATTATGGCAAGACCATATTTTCAGATAAAATAGAAACCAACACCCCTTTTTCTAGAAGAAGAAACTAGGCTCTGAGTAAAGTGATTCACCTCAATTTACACAAGAAATTAGTAACAGAGCTGAAATGAGGAAGACAGGCCCTAGGTCCTAGCCCAGGACATTCCATTTCCCTTGGAGTCAGGAAAGAAGCATTGACTTGAGAATTGACTGCTGAAAGTCCAGGCTTTAGTACTTGGTGTGCAGGTGAGCACAAGGCAGTTCTAGTCCCCAAAGCTCATTCTCCTCTGGAGAAACTATAAAAATAAATAAATAAAAAAAATTAAAATTAAAATAAATGATGCAGCTTGGAGCACTGGACTGAGCACCCAAAGTCCAGTTGAAGAGTGGGAGGAGAGAGAATATGAGCAAAGAGGCCACGACCATGATGGGGTCACCCCCTGAAACAGTTTACCTGAGCTAATGGGAGCTCACTGACTCCAACTGGACAGGGAAGGAAACAGCAAAGATTTAAACTAGTCCTTCTGAATGTGGTTGACAGTTGCATGGCTGGGGCAGACCGCAGGGCCACTGGCAGTGGCACCAGGATTTATCAGTACTGCTTGTACTGGCTTTTGGGGAACCTATTCTCTTTGGATGGATACCTTGCTCAGCCTAGATATAGCAGGGAGAGACTTGGACCTTTCCCAAAGCAATGTGCCTTACCCTCTCTGAGAAGTGGGTGGGGGCTGGGGTCGGGGAGGGGGGGCAAGTGGAGGGGATGGCAGGAGGGGAAGGAGTGGGAACTAGGATTGGTATGTAAAACGAAAAAAGATAGTTTGTGTTCTTTTTGAAAAAAAATTAAAAAACTGAAAAAAAGATGCAGCAGCAGGTGGCTATTAGGAAGGTTAAATTATTATGTACAAGTTTCTTGTTTGAGTGTCATCGAAACTAGCTCCTTCCCCTACATCTGACATACAAGGTCTATAGACAAGGAGCCTGAAAGGATACAACATTGTCAGCCCAACACATACCAGGTAGGGAGACCCCGCACTGGCGCAAGGGACAGGAGCTCTGGCTTTTTCTGGGTTTGCTTGCAAATGGTAGGGCTCATCATTGTTCAGTATCTTCTTGAAGCCCCTGCATTAATTTAATGTTCACACTGAATTTGTTTCCAGTTACATGAGTAGACATTTACTTTGCAGGTGTGAAAACAACAATGGTACTTTTTCTTTTTTTCATTTACTCCACAAAGCTTTCGTTACCATTAAAACATCCCTGTGGGACCAAAGGAATCAAGCTGAATGGATTTCCCAAGCTGAAGGCTTTAGCATTCATAGTCTATGGGCATTTCCTTGTCCTTTCTTTCCCACCCACTTTTCAGGAATGGCTGACTCTGTTGTTGAATATCCCCAATCCCCAGGGCCAGTTATCTTCCCTTGCTTGGGAATTGCCCTAGTTTGTTTCTCTATTGCTGTAATAAAACTGACCAAAAGTAATTAGGGGAGAAGGGATTTATTTCATGTTATAATCCATCAAGAAGTGAAGTCAGCAGGTCAGAAACCTTGAATCATGAAATGAAGCAGAGGCCAGGGAGAAATGCTGCTTACTGGCTTGCTCTCCATGGCTTGCTCAGAGGACTCTTATTCAACAAAAGACAAAAGGACAATCTATCAAGGGTGGCACCACCCACAGTGAGATGCATCCTCCCACATCAATAATTAATAAGAAATTGTCCCACAGACTGGCTCACAGACCAATCTGATGTGGGTTGTCCCTCAGTTGATGACCCTCTTTCCAGATATACCAATACCAAGTTGACAAAACACACACACACACACACACACACACACACACACACACACACTAACCAGCACAAGGATCTTACACTAAGCAAGGAAGAACTGGTAAGGTGTTATTCACTATTGAGGATACTATGCAATTCGACCTGTCTGCTTCCACTTAGATCCCTATTATTAGCCTAAAGCAGATTGAGAGACTAGAACTTTGTACTGTAAATGCAGGGTGACTGCAAGTTGTCTGTAAAGTAATATGACTTCCCTGTCAAGGTGTCTATAAAGCTACCATTAGAAAGAGAATCTTTGCATTTAGGCGCATTTCTAGAGTTCTGAAAAAGAAAGTCAATTCCCCTGAGGGTGTAAGACACTTAAGCACCTCCCTCTGAGTAATTAACAGTAGAGGCTGGGCAAGGAGGATGTCAGTGAGGATCCAGGTGTCTTCTTGTTCTAGCTTGAGCAGAAGTCTTCAGTTGGTTGGGGGGGATCTAATTTTTCTCCACAGAAAGCATGGGACCAATGATCTTTGCCCTGTAGAACTGTCATAGGGAAGACTGTGAGGGCCCCTCCCACAGAGCGCAACACTCACAGCATAGGCATTCCAAATGCCATTATTCCTGGGATCTATGTGGAAAGTGTCCTTAAAAAGGCTGGATGTAGAAGGCCAGCAAAAGACTCTTCCAGGGAGCAGTGCCAGGGACTTAGAGCAGCTGTGTTCTTAAGCAACGGAAAGGCTTCATGGAGCTCATGAAGACAGACAGCTGCACTCTGGGGACAGCAACAGCCTCCATTCTGGTGTCTGAGCTTTCCACACATTGTGTCATGGTTTCCTAAGCAGTAACTTCCAGGTAAAGACAGGCCTGGTGAACCAAGGGTTCTCCAAAGTACCAAAGCATAGATGGTATAACTTAGATCCAGAATGTGCCCCTGAAAGCCCATGTATTTTAATGGCTTAGACCAGCTTAGAAGGTAGAGAAATATTAAGGAAGTGGGGCTGATGGGGAGTCTTTGTTACAGGGACAGAAAGCAAACGCAGAGCTTATAAGGCTAATGTCAGCCCTGAGAGCTTCACGAGGGTGAGGAGTAAAGAAGATGGGAGGATTCATAGGCAAAGCCTTCACCAAGAGTGGCATTGATGCCCTTGGGAATCAAGCTACCCGGAGAAGCTAAGATTATCTCACAGAAAAAGAACATAGGCCAATGACCATGAGGGGGTAACTTAGGAGTGTAAAAATTGTGTCACTTCCTCCTGGTATGCCTTTGTCATTCCTGAGAACTTAGTGACTGGCCAGAGTCCCCACAGTCACCTCACAAGGGTCAGAGCCTGCAATGAGTTCTCTGGAGGAGTAGCTGTCTCATGCTGGAAGAAAAGCATGCGTTGCAGCTGTAGAACCACCTGACAAGAGAACAAACTGAACAGCTGCATGGACCAGGAGGAAGGCTGACAACAATTCACAGACACCTCAAATCATCTAGAAGGACCCAGAGGTGATCAGGAAGGAGATCTGAAACACTCATAGTAGTATGATCCACAGCGGAATGCCAAGATGGGAAACCTTCAGGGACTGAAAACCAGGGAAGAATAGGAAACTGGTTAGAGAAGAAATGCTGGTGCTTCCAGACCAGAGTTCAGGCCTCAACAGAAAGACAAAGCAGTCCTACAGCAAAATAGTGCCTCAACTTTCCATACCAGTGGAAGCATTCTCTATCTGAGCTGCCCAATAAGGCAGCTCCTGGCCACACCTGATTATAGAGCATTTGAAATGTGTCTGATACGAAATTACATTTCAAATTTAATTTACTTTCTAGCAAGTTTAAACAGCTGCTATTACATAGGTGGTGCTAGCTACCATCTTGGACAGTGTAGCCCCCAAGAGCTTCTCATAGCGGTGAGAGCTGTGTCTTTTGGATTGATTATATTCCACAGAGAGAGGGTGAGTAGTTTCTGAGACCCAAACTCCAAGACAAGGCCTGGGCTTTCCTTTTATGAAGTAGTCAAGATGACCCATCTTACCCTCAAAAAGAAGCAATCTCTTCCTACCATGTCTCCCTACTTTAGTCTTGGCCATTGCTGGATGTGTCTTGGCCATCTCTCACTCATTGATCAGGTATAAAAAAGTAGCATTTACTTCTTCCTTCTCCCAGTTAGGTGGTTGTCCTTCCCAGGGCTCCCTTAGCACTTGGATCTATTCATTGTCAAATGCTGACTGGGTTTTTCTCTTCTTTGCTTTTCTTTTTTCTTCTCTTCTCTTCTCTTCTCTTCTCTTCTCTTCTCTTCTCTTCTCTTCTCTTCCCTTCCCTTCCCTTCCCTCCTCTTCCTTTTCTTTTCTTCTTTTTATTACCTCTATCAGGCTCCAATAAAGTTTGTGTTTACTGAGGGCTGATGGAGCCACATTATGCTGCATCGCATCCTGGCTGCATGACTGCAAACAAAGTAACTTACCCTTGAGCTGGCTATGGAATATTCTCCATGTCATAACCTATAGGATTTCATTTCTGTGATCCTATTTAGCATAACCATATCAAGTACCTGCTGCATGTCACGGATTGGGCAATCATTATAGAATAAATGTCACATTCCATATTACTAAAGATGGCTACAGTTATGTTGGGGACATAGGAGCTTCATCAAAACCAAGCTAGTTTAAGGCCATGACACTAGGATTGAGTGGCCCAGGACAGAGATCTGTATCATGCCTTGGCCGCTTTCTAGGAAAGTCTGAGTAGACTTCAGCAATGTGATAACGTTTCTGAAGTTCTCTGTGTCTACCACATAAAAATAATAATTCTACAGGCACATGTGTATGAGGTATGTCTTATTGGGACATTGTTTTGGTATTACTAGCTATCAATGCTTAGTCTTTTATTTAATATTAGAAGGGTCTCAGGAGACAGAGACCCATGTGCCAACATCACTTCTGTGACTTTTCTCTCTTCCTCTCCAGGAACTGAGCAGGCAGCCTGTTTGTCTGTAAGCCAACTGGAGGGGCATCAAGGTGCAGACTTCTGCTGGGGTTCAGATACGAGAAGGACTATGTCACATGACTTGTGTCACATGACTTCCATTGTGTCGCCTCTTCCAACATAGACATTTCTCACTGACTAAGGTTCCTTCTCGGCCCTTGCTGTCTGTCCTACTATTCTTAGATCTGTGTCTCATTCCTCCTCTTGTCAACAAGTCACCACATTCATTACGTGGAAAACTGTATTTCCTGTTCATCTGATCTTTTTATTTTTATGCATTGGTGTTTTGTCTGTAAGTATGTCTGTATGCAGGAGTCAGGTTCCCTGGAACTGAAGTTAAAGACAGTTGTGAGCTGTCTTGTAGGTGCTGGGAATTGTACCATGGTCATCTGGAAGAGCAGTCAGTTCTCTCTTAACTGCTGAGTCATCTTTACAGCCCCATTGTCTGATCTTCTGATTGGGATCTCTTCTTCCAAGGGGGCTTCATGTTTACAGACAAACACATCCTCTAGGTTGTTTTGTTCAATGGGTGCCTTGGGCTCTAAAACATGAATTCTGTGACCATAAAACATAAATAGGGGGCTTTTGAAACAAATAATGTCTTCCTACTTTGTCTTTCCTTAATCACACTGCCCAAAACAAATGAGCAAATTGGGGCTGAGCAGGCCTCATTCCTAGTCATTTTAATACCAAAATTCCCTGCTGTGGGACAATGGTCTGTACCCTGTCACTTGTATTTTAAATAAACTTTTATTGGCCAGTAGCCAGGCAGGAACTAGAGGTGGGCTATGAGAATTCTGGGAAGAGGGAAGTTTTCAGTCTGCAGTCATCACCCAGACAGAGAGGAAGCCAGACACAGAGCAAGCAAGATGTGACTGCCTTGCCGAAAAAGGTACCAAGCCACATTGCTAACATAGACAAGAATTATGGGCTAATATAAGTTATAAGAGTTAATAAGAAGCCTGAGCTAATAGGCCAATCAGTTTCTAATTAATGTAGGCCTCTGTGTCTTTATTTGGGAATTAACAACTGTGGGAACCGGGCAGTATAGAAACCTCAGTCAACAATTTCCCAGAGATTTTCTTTATATCATTTTCTTCTAGGTGTGTTGCTAACCCACCCAGAATAATTTCTTGCCATTTCCCTTTGCTTTTCATCTAGACTAGAAATAATTCATTTAAGCATATGGAAATTTAAGGTGGGGCAAGCAAAAGTAAGTAGATGACTCTTTTGTCAAAATAGACTGAGCTCACACCTGCCCCTTTCACTCAGCCTCTTCTCCAAGTGGGTCTGGCAGGTGGAGTGGGCTGGTGGCTCCACACAGCACAGCGTATGTCATTCCCATCTGAGCCAGACTGTCTTTTGAGCTGTGCAGGAAAATGACTGAGTGATGACAGAAAAATGGCTGCTAGCTCCCAGCAGACTTGCCACCTCTGAGAAGCCAAGGCATCATTTATTCAGACGGTGTGTCCAGCATGAGCCTGCTCTCCCTGCAGGGCCGGCACCCCTGAAGCTTTGATTCCCATCCACATGCACAGGATTGCATTGATCCACAGAGCTATGGAGTGTTGTGCTGGAGGACCCCACCATGCAAAACTGACGACATCAGAGCAAAGAACAAAGTCGTAGGCTTTCGGGTTGATTTGAAGGGTGCTGCTGCTTGGATTTGGAGTGTTCCCCCAAGGTCAAACATTAAGAAATTTGACTCACAGCATGCTGTTTACTGGAAGATAGTAGAACCCTGAAGGGTGGATAGTGGGAGCTTATATGCTACCCCAGCAATTTCCCTCTCTCCATGAGTGAACAGTTCACTTTTTCTCTGAAGTACCAAAGGTCCTAACCAATGAGAACCTGAGGCTCTGAAACTGTGCCAATGTAGACATTCTTTCTTTTTAAATCAATTTATCTCAAATATCTTTTGGGGCAATAAAAAGCTGAATATCACAAAGAGATGGGGAATTCATAAGAAAAATTCCAGAATTCCAAAATATCTGAGAGGAATGTGAGTAAAGAACACTGGATTTTCTATTCCAGAAGTTTAAATATTGGTGTTTTCTCAGTCACATGACCACCCATGTGCTCTTGGGCAAATTCCATTTTTAGACTAAGTTTTCTCACAAAGCAAGGACACTAAATGAGGTGAATAAATTTCAAATTGTGTTCCAAAGAGTTGATGAAGAGCTTGGACAAATAACTTAGAAGTAATGCTTTTCTCAGAAAATTTAATATGTTAGTACACAGCATGACCTTCTAGAACAATGATATGAAAATTATCCTCAGCGCCAAAGACCTTCTAACGGATCAGGTTTATCATATGGTCTTATTGCCATCTAGCCCTCTTTTGAACATGGGAATGCACACTTCAAGAAGGCACGGGAGGTATGAAGAGCAACATGGGTTCTAAATATGTGAGTACATGTGGAGATGCTAAGTCAGGAGGAGAGATGGGCAACAGGCAATATGGCTGCTCTCTACTGACATAAAGCAGTTTACTGAGAAGTTGGAGATCATGGCCAACAGATGAGAAAAGAAATTTGAAATTTAAAGGAAAGAAAGCAGGTATTCCCCATACTGTTCCTTTCTGGGGTACACATTTCCCATTCTGTCAGAAGATCCCCCTGTAGCAACTCTCTTGCCTGCTTGTATTTACAGACGATAATCTATTAGATATTGTCTGTATGAAAATGTCTTATTTTTCCAGTTTTTGGATATGGCTTTATGGGCATAGAATCAAGGCTCCTGTTTTTTTCTCTTAACACTTCCATGGCTTTAGTAATAGTCTTCCTATTTTCATTCTTTCTAAAGAGAAAACTGTGTCTCTCATTTTGGTTCCTCTATCTGTAAAACCCCAGTGTTCTCTAAATATTTCCAGATTTGCCCTTTACTGTTGGTTTTGAGTAACTCGATTGTAATGTGTCATGGTATAGTTTGCTTCATTTTTCTTGTGCTTGAGTTGTTCCGTTTTCAGACTTCTTTGATCAGGCATAACTTCTTTAAACATGTTTTCTCCCCTTGTTTCTGGGAGATGCTAGCTACAGACATTAGTGTCCTGTGGCTTGGGAGGGGATCTGGGAAGAGGAGCTCCTCTATTCTCTGTTTTTAATTTCGAAGAATTCTATTACTATGGTTTTTGCTAATCTTTTTCATTGTAACGTCTTTGTGCATATCAGAATATATTATATATCAAAAGCTACAGTATTCATTCCTAAAAGCTATATTTGACTGGCATATTGTGTGTATGTGTGAGTGCATGTGTGTGTGTATCTGTGTATGTGTGTGTAGTATGCATACACAGTGTGTGGGTGCATATGTCCATGTGAGCACAAGTAGAGGCCAGGACATTAGTTATCTTCTGTCATACTTCACCTTGTATATTTAATATAGTGTCCCTCACTGAACCTGGAGATCACTGGTTCTGTTAGACTGAGCCAGCAAGCTCTCCGGATCGACCTGTCTTGGCAACCCCAATCCTGGATTCTTATATGGATACTGGGGATTTGAACTCAGCTTCTCTGCAAGTATGAGAAGCTTTATTGCCCAGTGAGCCATTTTTTCAGGCCTGCATTTGAGCCTTTAAAAAGTATCTGCCATGTCTATACTTACCTTGTGAATGTATTGGCATGTAGTTGTAATAAAAACTTTCCTGTCTCCTGTTTGTTATATACCATCTGTGCCCATTTCGGTTGATTGATTATTATTTTAATTATAAATTATGTTTTCCTGCTTTTTTGCTCATCTAATAATCTTTGATTGGGTGCCAGACATTGTGAATTTTAACTTATTGGATATTGTTTATTTTTTTATTCCCATAAGTAGCTTTAAACTCGGTTCTGGGATGCAGCTAAGCTACTTTGGAACATTTGGTCTTTTGGGTCTTGCTTCTCTGATTTTTTTAAAAGTGGGTCTAGAATGGTACTCCTGAGTACTCTTCATTTGCAGTCTGGCTAGCCGAGATAGGCACCAGCCACAGCTCTCTGGACACTGCTCTCCAAGTCTATAAGACACCCTCTTACTTTTCCTGAATGTATGTCTAATTGTGTTCTGTTGGATATCTTAGACAAAGTCTCCAGATCACTGCCTGTGCAACTCTCTCCCCTCAAGGCAATCTGTCTTGCAAGCTCGATTTCTCTTTATTTCCCAGACTCTCAGCTGTATTTCCGCACTTCAAAGAGTCTATCAAGCTCTGCCTGGGATCGCTCTTCATCACTCTCGGAAGGTAAGAATCTGGGGTAAGTAAAGAGCTCACCTATTTAATTGGATTTCTCAGGGATGCTGGCCTTTGTTGCTAGTGATTGCTAATAGCTAGAGAGTTGAAAATTTTCCTTTCATATATTTTGACTGCTTTTCTCACCTATTTCTTTGGGAATGCACATCCAATTTCTATTACTATTTTTCAGGTGGAAACAGAAATCCTGAACCTAAGGTTGTTGGAGAAGATGTATGTCAAACATAAGGAACTGGTTTTTGTGTCCTCATTTTGAAAAAGTCACTGAAATGGTCGACTCAGGGATACTAGGAAGGCCTCCTGCTTTAAGTGGACAGGTGGCATTAGTTATGGGTGGCTATTTATTTAACAAATCTTTCTGAAGTATGGTACAGAAAATAAATTACAACCTTCAGCAAAAAGGATAATTTACTGGCTTAATGCTCTTTTGAGAAGTCCAAGGAATTGGGCCAGGGAAATTTGTCACTCACGTTTGACTGATACATTGTCCTGTGGCTTAAGTCTAAGGTAAAGAGACTGACCCCTGTCCGACAGCAGTAACCTGATGGATGCCGCATGAGCAATGTGAACACTTCTGGCTTAATTACTCTTTCCAGAAAAATAAAATATGCAAGTTTCTCTGGATGTTCGGCTGTTTTGGGTTTAAATCTTTCTCATCTCCTCTGTTTCTTCCTAAGGCCCTGCCCATCCCTGGGACTGACAGTGATATTAGAATCCTGTGCCATGGGGCCAGGGGCAGACACAAGGTCATGAAAAGCACACCTGTGTAACAAAAGATGTTCTTGCAAAATGTCTACTTCCTTTAGACATTCAATATCCTCAAGATATTGACGTGGTTTAAGTACATGAACTGTGGGGTTTCATACATCACATACTAAATTGATTTAATTTTGGAAATTATACTTGATATTTCATTGATTTTCTGGTCTCAAAAACAAAAATCTTGAGAATTGGAAACATTCCAGTACTCTTGGTAGGTACTAATACTTTGTTATTTTCCAAAACTGTTAAAGAACCTGATTAATTTTAATTGAAGGGAGGTATACCTGAATAGAAATGGCTTATTCTCTTTGTCTTTCATGTTTATAGACAGCATTGAAGACAAACCCTGGCATTTGTGCTCTCAGTAATATTGTGAATGTTTTTTTCAATTAGCTGTGGCATTGGTGCACATTGGAAGGTCTTATTCCTCTAATTACTTGCTTAGTGCTGCCCTGTATCATACTTTATTAAATATTGTGCACAAAAGGTCCAGTTGCTGCTGCTGTCTGCCTGTGCTTCAGTACTTCACTGCAATGCACATGATTTTCTTTTATTTCAGAAGCATCTGACACACAGACAAAGAGGATGAGGTATATATTATGTGGCACTAGTGGTTAATTAGGTGTTGGTTACACTTGTCCATTCTCATCATCATTCAATAACTCATTTACCCAACAGCCTTTTATTAAATATATTAAGTTCCAAATACTCACAGGATAGTAGAGATATAGTTGTGAATAAAATAGAAATGGTTCTTTCCTTCTTACAGGTTAATATCAGGTATAGGACATGGGGGACAATGCAAATAACTATAAACTGTGAAGGATGTTATGAAGGAAACAAAATGTTGTAATTCACAAAATTAGACCAAATGAAATTCTTTCCTGCTTTAAATCTTCCATAGCTCTCCATTGCCTGGGCAGTGTTGCTCTAATCGTCAGCATGACATTCAAGTCCTCTCTAAAGCATGGCTTCTGATTGATGTGCTCGGGCACTGAAAACCCTCAGTACCAAGCATGGCTAACTGCTCACTGTTCTATGATCACATCACCATGATGTCCCATCGGGAGCCTTTGACTGGATGTACACACAGTATGACACAGTTTCACTGGCTTTAGGATTTGGAAGGTGAATTAGGATTCTCTAGAGCAGTGGTTCCCAACCTTTTAATGTTGTGACCCTTTAATACAGTTCCTCATGTTATAAATTATTTCCATTGCTACTTCATAACTGTAATTTTACTACTGTGATGAATTGCATTATAAATATCTGATATACAGATGATGTTAGGTGACCCTGGTGAAAGGTTCATTTGATCCCAAAGAGGTTATGACCCACATGTTGAGAACCACTGCTCTAAGAGACCTGAAAGAATGAATGAATGAATGAATGAATGAATGAATATCGCAAAGGAGGTTTATTAGATTGGCTTACACTGTGCAGACTGGCTAGTCCAACAGTTCTGCCTGTACACTGGAGACACACTGAGAGCCTGGTAACTGCCCAGTCTGTAAGAGTGGATGCATCAGCAGTTCTAATCTGGTGCTGAAGCCTGGAATGTCACTCCTGGGAACCTGCTGGTCTTTAGTGGTTACTACAATGCTGAAGAAGTTAGATTTTAAGGTCAGTGAAACGTTGTGGAATATTTGTTTACCCTGTGTGAAGATGTGTCATTGTGACTGGTTTAATAAAAAGCTGAATGGCCAATAGCTAGGCAGGAGAGGCTAGGCAGTACTTCTGTGCAGAGAGAGGAACTCAGAGGTTTAGAATCCAGGTGCATGAGAGACACCAGAGTGACATGCAATAAGTTGGATATACAGAACGGAAGAGTGGTTAAAAAAAAAGCCACATAACAAAATGTAGATTAATAAAAACAGGTTAATCTAAGTTGTAAGAGCTAGTGGGACATGTCTAAGCTAAAAGCCAAGTTTTCATTATTAATAATAAGTCTCTGTGTTGTTATTTGCAGGCAGGCAGTCCAAGGAAAGTCCTACTACAATGAAGGATGGTAGCAGCACAGCTGAAGCCCTCACCAGCAGGGAGCAAAGGTGGCAGGCAAGAGCAACATTGCTCCCCCTAGGACAGTGGTTCTCAACTTTCTTAATGCTTGGACCCTTTAATACAGTTCTTCATGTTGTGATGACCCTCAACCATAAAATTATTTTCATTGCTGCTTTACAACTACAATTTCGCTGCTGTTATAAATCATAATATAAATGTCTTATATGCAGGACATCTGATATGTGACCTCCATGAAAGGGTCATTTGACCCCAAAGGGTTTATGACCCACAGATTAAGAACTGTTGTCCTAGGGCCTCCTTTTATCTGAGCTGCTGCCAGAAGGTGCTGCTCTCTCTGGGGAAGACTCTTAAGTCTTCTAAGTTAGTCCTTCCTGGAAATTCTCTTGCAGGGACAACTAGAGGAATTTCCTTTCGTTGATTCTAGATCCAATAAAGTTGGCAACCACAGAGTGGACTGTCCATGAGGGCATGGGCAGGGAGTGATATGAGGACCAGTGAGGAGACATGGACAAGGGGAGAGGATGTCTCAGCCCGAGTGCCAGGGAGCAATAGATCTGAGACTGGAGGACACATTATAGGACTTGGTCACAGATGGCTGCAATGGGCAAGTGAAGGAGATAGCCACAGACTCCTAGTATTGTGACCTTGAAGAAATTGCTGAGCAGCCGGCTGAGCCAGTCAAAGAGGAAGAGGAATGATGTTAAAGCAGTAACACCTCTTTAATCGATATATAGATTTTCTTTTCAGAGAAGTCAGGAGGAATTTCTTCCTCTGGGACTCATTAGAGTCTTACAAGGAAAGTATTCAGACTTCCTGCCTGTGGGCTCTCACTTCAAAGAGGTTCGTGAGATGATTATTTTATAAGTCTCTAACCCAGGGTCACACAACTGTGACCTGCAAGCTGCAGCTGGCTCATTTACCCTGAGAAGTTCCCAATAATTTCCTGCCTTCCTTCCTCCCTTTCTCAAAAACGAGAAGATCTGTTAATATTCTGATACAACGATCAAAGACATTTGCATTTCTGGTTCATCACAAGCCTGACCACTCCCGTGTGGCCATCCCGACTGTAGCTTGAAAAGCCTTGATGAGTGTTCTTTAGAAGACTCTTGTATCATTAGTACAGGGACATTGCAGGCTGAGACCCCATGTACACAGGTGGGTTGTAAGTATAGACATCCCTCTTGGATTGCCAAGGACTCTTGAACTTCCTCTCTGGTACTCCACCAGGTTTGTAAACCACACAGGGGTTCTCTTGGACATGGCTGCCCTGCTTCCTCCTGTATCTCCTCCCCTAGCTCTGCACTGGTGACTTTGCAATACTGGACCCTATGTTCTACACTCTGTGGAGGAATCCTGTATGTCAACAGATTCCTATAGAATCTGTCCATTATCTAGACACTGTTCTATTACTTTAGGCACTAAGAGAAGAAACCTTAAAACCATTCATTGTGTTCTATACACATTGTCAAGAGCTTCCTATAACTCCTTTAGTGGAGTTAGGTCTTGACATTATCGTTCCCATTTTATAAATACAGAAACACAAGGAGAAGAAGCACTACTTTACATAAGGTTTCATGGAGAGTGATTGGGGAGAGAGGATTCTATGTTAAATTCTTGGGAGCATTTGAATGACCTCTTAACCAACACTGTTTTTTTTTTCCTATTAGAAGTGATTCCTTTTTTAAAAATCTATTGCTAAACTTAGACATATCTTCAGATGGTCACAGCTGTCTGGGACTGCTGGCTGATTCTTCATAGTGTGCCACGTGGAACTTGCTTTCTTGTGCACATAATCCTCCTGCAGTTGGTGGGTTGTGGTCCCTCCTCCCCCTCTTTACCTCTGCATATTCTGGGTCTCAATTTCCTCATGTGACAATCTGAATATACCCTTTTCAAAAAACATGGCTACATTTCTTAGGCAACCTTGATTTCAAACATTTGGCCCCAATGTTTTATTTTCTTATAGCTTGAGAGCAGATTGAGGGTTCTTGAATCAGAATATATCACTGTGGTATGTTTTTAAGATTTTCAATCTCTACTGAGTATTTTCCCAAATTATGCATGGATCTCTCTTATGAGATAGTGATGTCCCTTAGCCCAGAAATCAGGATTCACTCAGTCTAATGTTGCAGTGCAGAGCACAGCTTGGGGCTGTGCCCAAGGCAAATGGCATAAAGAGCAATGTGTGAAGCAGGTAAAGTCCGCCCTGTGTCATCTAGGTCCCAGAACTGTGCCCTGCTTTTGACTAGTATACTAGTATATTTGAACTGCTTTTTCTTTCTCCTAACCAACCTGCTTGCTTGAAATTGTGGATACTCTCGCTGAGCAGTAAAGATTGATGAGAGCTTTGAACACTATATCCTTTGTAATTTGACTTTATCCAAGATCAAAAGTCTCAGTGTCTGTAACAAGAGTTTCGTGGGAGGGAGGCCACCTGTATAAGGGTTGGCTCACACTAAGATGAGGGACCCTGGTGATTATTTCATTCTGTCTCCCATAGTGTCTGCTAGCATCTTTCGTTGTTACTATTTCAAGAGAAGTCTTTCCCAGCATCTAGTGGGTAGGAATCCATTAGGGATGGCACAGTTCATGGCAGTGTTCACAACATGGCCACTCTAGACCAAAACACAAACATTGCTGACACTGAGAAAGCAAGATTAAGAGATGAGACATTCCTTTCCTGTTGCTGCTATAGCACATGTCCATAGACACAGGGGTTAAAACAGCACACGTTTATTATCAAACACTCCTCAAGGTCAGAAGTCTCAAGCTGGCCTCATTGGGTAAAACTGAGGCATCATCATCATGCGCCTTCCTACTGGAGCTCCCGGGGGAGCCAACACCCTAAGCTTTCTCAGCATTTAGAGGATACTCCCTCTCTTTGTGTGAGGCCCCTCTTTTCCTCTTCAAAGACAGCAATGAGTCAGGGAATTCCCAGGATGCATCACTTCCAGTGCCCCTTCTTCCATTTGCAAGGCTCCACGTGCTGGTTTGGACTCTCCCCACATTACAGCACGATCTCTCGAGGTCAGGTTACCTGGGTAGCAGATTCCATTCCTTCTGCGACCTAAATTCCTTTTTCTATGTCACTCTACATGTGCAGAGGGTTGGAAGTTAGACTGGGAACATCTTTGCAGATCATTTATTGCCTACTCCAAAGGTCCTGTCCCTGTCATGAAAGTATTGCCTATATTCTAATCCTAAATCAAATTAATTTACTACCTTTATCAAGCCTGATTGTGAGGAAGATTTTATAATTTTGGGATACCGTGATATGATCTTAGTAAAATTGGTATCGGAGAACAATTCTAAATCTGTCAATTATTGTAAAATGAGGGCCTGCTAGTTGGGGTTTCCGTCCTGTACAGTTCCCACAGCCGGCAAGTCCCAAAGAAAATCACACAGAGAGTCTACATTAGATATAAACTGATTGGACCATTAGCTCAGGCTTCTTATTAGCTCTTGTAGCTTATATTAACCCATTATTCTTATCTATGTTAGCCACATGGCTCAGTACCTTTTTCAGCGGGGCAGGTCACATCCTGCTTCTTCAGTGGTCTAGGTAGGAGTGGGGAAAGAGCCTCCTTCTTCCCAGAATACTCCTGTTCTTCTGGCCCCACCTTTACTTCCTGTCTGGTTTTCCAACCTATACTTCCTGCCTGGCTAATGGCCAATCAGCGTTTATTTAAATCATGATTGACAGAATACAGACAATTCTCCTGCACCAAATTATGTTTTAAATAAACACTGATTGGTCGATTGCCAGACAGGAAGTAGAGGCAGGGCAATAAGAACAGGAGAATTCTAGGGAGGAGGAAGCCCATTCCTCCCCAGTCCTGCCCAGACCACTGAAGAAGCAGGATGTGACCTGCCCCGCTGAAAAAGGTACTGAGCCATGTGGCTAACATAGATAAGAATAATGGGTTAATATAAGCTACAAGAGCTAATAAGAAGCCTGAACTAATGGGCCAATCAGTTTTATATCTTATGAAGACCTCTGTGTAATTTTCTTTGGGGCTAAATGGCTGCGGGAACTGGGCAGGATAGAAACCTCGACAAGCAAGCCCTTCATATTACAAATGGTGTAAGTGCATCCACAGAAAGCCTGAGAAAGCTTGGGAAAGAACAGACTAAAGCGTGTTTTCTTGGTAGCAGCAATTTCTCGGGTCTTCTCTGCTTGCTAGAGGCAAGCAAGCACTCTCATCTAAGAGACCCTTCCTGACTCAGCTTTAGCTGTAAAGCCTTGCAGCTCTTTTAAGAGGTCCTGCCAAGAAACACTTAAATAGTGTTGATAAAAAGCTGACAGCATGCTTTTTGGTTTTCAGCGACAGCTGAAAAAAAAAAGCTGTGCCGCTTTAAAATGCCAGCTTTCTGGGCCGTCCTGCCAGGGCAAACTCTGACTCTTTCAGGCAGGCAGTCTGACTATGAAGCATTTGAGTGTTGTTTGTGGACACACTGTTGCAGCTTGCTTGCTGGCAAGGACCTTGAAACGCCATAGAGTTGTGGCAATAAACATGGCTACAGCCGGTACCTCAGCCATAAGGCTGAAATCTCAGGAAACTAAGAAATGGGCTCAATCCAGTTGTCAAACACAAGGCTTTAATCCTCTTCATATTGCTTAGCAAATTAAAGACTCACGTGGTCATAAAAAGAGAGAGATATACAGTAAAGAGAGATTCAAAGACAGAAAACCTCTAAATGGTTTATACTGTGTTAAAAATATATGCAGGCTTGAAAAAAAGTTAAAGTCCTTAAAATAAAAAAGAAAGAAAGAAAGTAGTTGGGTGTGGTGGTACACACCCTTAATCCCAACACTTGGGAGGCAGAGGTAGATAGACCTCTGTGAGTTCAATGTGTGGTGACACAAGCCTTTAATCCCAATGCCTGGGAGGCAGAGGCAGACAGACCTCTGTGAGTTCAAGGTGTGTAGCATACACCTTTAATCCCAGCACTTGGGAGGCAGAGACAGGCAGATCTCTGTGAGTTCAAGAATAGCCTGGTCTACAGAGGGAGTTCCAGGATAAGATACACAGAAACCCTGTCTCAAAAAGCCAAAAATTAAAAAGAAAAGAAATAGAGTTTAAAATAAAGCCACATAAAGATGGAAAACACACAGATAATCTTGATACTGTGTGTTATTATGTTCTCTTTGAATTGTTTGAATGCTGAGGAAAGAGCAACTGCTGCTAAAAGATATTTATTTATAAATGCTGCTGAATTAATTCAAGATAGGTATTTTGAAAATACCTTAACTTCAAAAGTGAAGTCAAAAGGTATGTTACTTTGGAGAAGAGATTTTGCTTTTGTTTCCACAAGAAATGAGAGGCTATGGATTCATTCTGAGTTAAGAAAACTCAGGTTTGATCAAAGAAGATCACCTGAGAAATCTCCAGTAGGAACAGATGGCCCAGATGTCAGAGTTCTACATCCAGAACAGATACAAGACTACTGCCTGAGATGATCAAGCCTCCATCAGGATACTCCAGTCAGGACTTGATCATAACTCTAAATTTTCTTTAAGTCCCTATAAGATTATCAGCTCCCCTAACCAGCCAGAAGTAGTCTGGAATACTATGCCCACATTCCCAAAGAAATGGACTATGGCTATTTTCCTTTGTTTAAAAAGAAAAAGAGGAGGAAGTGGTGCGGGAGAACAATTCTATATCTGTCAATTATGTTTTAAATAAACGCTGATTGGTCAGTAGCCAGACAGGAAGTAGAGGTGGGTCAATGAGAAAAGGAGAATTCTGGGAAGAAGAAAGCTCTTTCCCCACTCCTGCACAGACCACTGAAGAAGCAGGATGTGACCTGCCCCGCTGAAAAAGGTACTGAGCCATGTGGCTAACATAGATAAGAATAATGGGTTAATATAAGCTACAAGAGCTAATAAGAAGCCTGAACTAATGGGCCAATCAGTTTATAATCTTCTGGAGACCTCTGTGTGATTTTCTTTGGGGCTAAACAGCTGCAGGAACTGGGCAGGATAGAAACCCCAACTAGCAGGCCCTTCATGTTACATAAAATTAAGTGTGAACTGCTCAAAGTACAGAACACATTTTATTCCTTGTAGAAGATAGTTACTGACCAAGGCCAAAGCATGCTACACGACCCTTGATGGTTTATTTTCTGGATGATATGAGCCATTAAAGATTCCAGGATCAGTCGCTTTGCTTCTCCATGTGGGCACCCAGTGAGGGGACTACAAAGAAGCTAAATGGAAATCAACGGGTCTCCTCCATATAAGTGTCTGATGTAGCAAGACCTTTGCAGAGAAACAGCCAATGTGGAAACAGGGAATCCATGAGAGGCTTTGCCTCTTTGAAGGCAGCTGGGCCCACAAGGAATGCACACCTGTCTCAGTACCCAGGTCTTACCTTGGAGGATCAGTAATCTTATCCTCTAATGAAAGATGCCAAGTGAATGCCCTGGGTTCTGACCAACCCATCACCAGTAACTTTTCACTGAGTCCAGCATGGTTAGGTGGGAGAAGGCTGTAGCCACCATGAATTTACATGGCCCACATGAATGTAAGGTGTAAAGTGGTACTCTTAGGAGGAATACTGGAATTTGGGGGCCTTAGGAAAAATGATTGTCCATGTGATCTATGCCTAGGACAACTAGCTTCTGTAGCCTTCCAGGCCCTGGCAGGGCTCTGTCCTTGCTGTCTTTCTGGTCCAGCCTCCTTTAGTCAGGGCATATGCATGTAAACTGTCCTTCTCTGGAACACGCACCTGCAAATCAGGATTTCTCACTTCAAGAGCACAGTGGGACCTCAGACTTTGATAGCAAAACTCTAGGGACTGGCCATCAATGGCGAATGGGGGTACTGTTGTCGTTTCTTGGGTTGTTATTTGATACCAGAGTAACACTCTCCTTTGGAGACCACAACATGATTAAGGAGAAAGTCTATAATGAGCACCTGTTTCAGATGGAAATCATGGTGGCACTGCCAGGCAGCAGTCTGTTACACTGATACCCTGCAGGAGGGAGGACGGAGATTCCTTACGATGGGAGTGGGCCACAGGGAGGGAGAAATGAAGCCCGTTGGCAGCCAGCATTCTCTGGTCTCCTCACCTCCAACTGGCAGTGCCTGGGATGCCCATTGCCTTTGGCAGAGCTGCCGCTGGGTGTTATTGTTGGATGCCGGCGTTGAGGGCTGTCTGGGAGGGTGAGTTGCCCTACTTTTGTCTGCAGCCTGCACTGGCTGTTCTGATGCTCTGTGCCTTCTTCTGTGAGTCAGGAAAGAAGCGCAGATAGCTGGCATGGGAGGCAGGTCATGGCTCAGTAAAGAGGTATGGTGATTGATTATGCAGTTGACTGTCTGAGCTTTCTGGTCCTGGGATGACAGAGACAAAGGAACAGTGGATGATTTCTGGGCTGAATGGGACAGAGAGAGGAGCTGTGGCCTTGGCTGGGTGCTCCTTGCCAGGCTCTCTGCTGTCTCTCAGGCAGTTGGCTGCCTACGATGGATACCTATCCTTAGCAGAAAGCATTGTTTTTGTATTTTATTCCTAATTGCAGGGAGCCATAGGCATGCTTGCATCTTTGCAGTTTGGAGGTAAACAAATTCCATATTTGGCAATGCTTCAGGACTGAGCGTCCAGGCGCTTCCCGCATGCGCAATAACCTAGGTGTCCCTAACCAATCCTGAGGACTCTGGTGCCAGCGGGACTTAGCAGCCAATCAAGGCGTGAGTCGCATCACATCTCCCTATATAAGCAGCCGCCATTTTAGACCTCTCTCTCTCTCGCCTCCCACTCTCCCTTCAACCTAGAGGCTCTCTTGCCTCCCGTTTTTTCCTCAACCGAGTGCTCTCCAATAAAGCGTGATCCGAGAAGAATCCTGAGTCTGGCTGTTCATTCCGCTGGTCGGGAGTCAGCCAGACCTAATCTCCATCTCTTTTTCCCCCACATTCCTGTTAGAACACAATATACAAAAACAAATAAGTGTAATTGAAGATCATGCTACCATGTGGTGAACACACCAGAGAAGGAGCAGAGAACAACAGGACCTGTGAAGTTGGGACAAACTGCACCCCCTAGCAGGGCTTTGTGCCCCCAGAGGTTTTGTCAGAGTCCAAAGCCCCTCCCACCCACTGCCTTTTAATAGGCCTCCTTTGGAGTTTAGGTACCACCTGGTTAATTGAGCAGGTTCCAAGATTAGTACATGGACAATTTTGAGGGGATGATATTGGATCTGTCCCGAGCGAGGGCCACTGCTGATGGCTTGGGATTAGGAGGTCACTAGCAAGCACACCCTATACAGTCATGGAATATGTACTTAGTCAGCCCACAGTGAATATTGTGTTGAAATAAAGTGCCTTGGCCCTCTTGCTAGGCTAAGCCTCCAATAGCCACTCTGAGCTTCCCCTGAACAACATTTTGTCCATATTTACTATCCTTCCTATGATCTTCTGACTGTTTCTTCTTCCTTTTTAAATTGCTAGACTGATTTTCCTGGTTCTAACCTTGGTTTCTCTTATTTGAGATCTGCCTCTTTAACCTGTGATCCCATCTCAATGGACCATTTCACTTTTGGAAGCACACAGTGACCTTAAAAGTGTAGAAACGTTTGGCCACATGTTGTAACAGCTAGGAAGAGATAGGCTGCTCCAGAAGGCAAAGGTAAAATTGGGGGTAGTAGTATAATGGAGACGAGGCCACAGTGCTTCTGCTACCTCAGAAACTAAGCATCAAGACTCATAACCAGAGGCAGAAGGAAGTTGGTTACCGGGTCAGCATGAGGATCGTAGGCAGAGACATTTCTAATTGGTTCCGCTGCCTCAGAGGAAGACCTGCTTAGAAAAGACTCGAAAATGAATGAGGCACCCCCAGATGTGGTGAGGGGTGTGCTGATAAGAGTGCCAGTTTCTGGGACAGAATTTTTTTCAGGCATTTGGGGCTAGTCCTTGAAGGGACACTAGCCCATTTAAGCTCTGGCTCTGGCGGCCTTTGCCCTTCTCCCCCATTCCTTCTGTCTTGCTAAAAACTGTTAGATTACATTCCTAAAGCTAGTCACCAAGGCCTCTTCCCTTATTTGGCCACTTCCTCCTCCAGAGGCTGACTACCAAGATCCAGCAGTCAGAAGCCCCGTTTGATTCGCCTAATTAACATGCCCAATTAAAATTAAAGATCTCATCCCAACATGAGGTTTCTCCCTTTACCTTTATAAACCTCCATTTTCCTATGTGCCAAGTCTGTCTCCTCTCTCTATCCAGAGGCAGTCCTTTGTCCCTCCGAGACAAATACACCTTCCTCTTCTCTCTCGTCCCCCTCTCCTTCTCCCTCCTCCCTATCTCCTTTACCACCGCATCCTAGCCCCTCTAACACAGCCCTCCCCTTTCTCTTCATAAGAATCACACCTGCAAGGGCAACTGCTGACATTTTCTGCCTGAGTCAGAAAGCGGCCACTTTAACTTTTCTTCCCTGCTTTGTAAAGGGTCTCTCTGTGAAAACAGGTGTTTTCGATGTGGTGTGGGAGTCCCACCACACAGAGGGCTGGTTGTGAATCTAAGGTCAGAGGACAAACCACAGAAGAAAGACCAGGAAGCTGAAAGAGTGACCTTAAAGATCTTCCTTAACCTCTACTGTTCTTCCCTGTTTTCCAGCATGAGCTGTGTTTCAGGTAAAAACACCCTTCAAAATCTATTTAAAAATATAAGCTTGCTATACAAATGTCTGCCCCCTAGCCAACCAGGTCTCTCCTGCAGTGCTGCCATCAATGGCGCCGGTCCCATTTTGTCCCACAAAGCCTTAGTCCTCTCTTCTTTGCTTCACTCGCTTCCTCCATCTCTTAAGGATCTCTCTTGCCTGAGTCCAGAACCTACATACACCTCCTTTTCTCACGACCTTGGTCTTACAGTTCCCTTTGCAGATGGCAACTCCTTTTCTTTTTCGTTCCCTCTCTGCTACATGTTTTCTAGGGACTGATCACTAAATGCCCCCTATTTCCTCCCTAGCATTCAGTCCCCAACTAGGACAGCCTGCCTGTGTTCTCCAGCTTTGCTGATGCCGCCACCTATCACCACTGCCGTTTCTCCTCCCAGAACAGTTCTTGCTGGAACTTCCGCGTCTCTAGCCTGTTAGAGCCCACTCACCATGCTTGCCTCTGTGACTCTACTCCACAGCATCCGTCACTCCACTGTCTTAATGCCCTCCTTTCAGCCCCGCCATTCACATTCCGCCTTTTGTTGGGCTCCATTGTCCATCACTTACATGCTACTATGGCTCAGGATGCTCTTTGGATCTGGGTCTACTCTCCGTGATTTCAATGGACCTTTATACTGCTGTCTCTCAGACATTTACCCATATGTGTTGCATCTCCCCTGCCTTTATAGTCTTTATATTCAACTGTTTCCTCAGCACATTTGTAGGTCTAAAAGCATCAGTGCGTTGAAAACTGATTCCATCATCTCCCCTTTTGCTCCCAACCAGCTTTCATTCCTTACCTTTGCTGTGAGATGGCCATCGACCTACAGTTTCTGTCACTTCTTTGTCTTTCATGTCCCACAGCAAGTCATCCGGTCTTACCACTTTTGTTACCTCTAAGGTACCTGATTCCTCCCTCTCATCCAATCCCTGGGATCCTAATCAGGCTCCATCACATCTCACGCCAGCCACTTCCGTAGCCTCTCACTTGGGGTACAGCTAGAGTGGCTCCTTCAGACTTCTCTGTTCTCATCTACTGTAGCTCCCCCATGCCTTCTATGCACAGGAATATTAGGGGAACCACTACCACACATGCCTGCTCACTGGCCAATTCTTCTTATTGGTTTATGTATTTACTAAGGCTGCTGTAAACAAAATATCACCAATTGAGTGACTACAGCAACAGAAATTTACCCTCCGGTGGTTCTAGAAGGGAGGGGGCTGAATTATCAGATAAGTAGAGCCTTGTTCAGGCTCCTAGTTTTTGGAGGCAAGCCATCTTTGCTGTACTAGTGACTCTTGTGTCTCAGTGACCTAAATGCCCAGCACAGATAACTTACCATAGATGAAGAAGAAATTTATTTTGTCTTGTGGATTCAGAGGTTTTTAGTCCATCATTGCATGAAAAGGCTTGGTGGAAGAGCTCAGCTCGTGGCAGCAGGAGTGTGGGCTGGAGGCTATTCACATTATGGAGAACCAGGAAGGAAAGAGCTTGGAGGGAGCCAGGGAGTGGGTACAACCTTCAAAGCCCTGTCCTTACTGGCCATGGCCTGTCTCCAAGCCAGGCCTCACCACCTAAAGGTTCTACAGAGTCACAAAATAGCACTCGCAGGCTGGGAAGATGGCTCAGTGGATCAAGACTGCATAAAACAGACAGGTATGGCTGTGTTCACCTGTGATCCAAGAACTGGGGCTGTGGGTGGGGGAGATGGAAAGATCACTGGGGCTTGCTGGTCAGCTAACCATGCTGAAAAACAGTGAGCTTCATATTCATGTAGGTGCGTGAGTATAACACACACACACACAATTCCACCAACATGAATTCCTCTACTTGTCTATGTACACACACACACCCAGACACACACAGAGAGAATGAATGAATGAATATTCTTTTAGAAAGGCTTTGTGTTGGAAGGTTTTCCCCAACAGTAGGTGAATATGATCTATTCTGAAAATGTTTTAAGGAGGGCAGGGTAAGCTGTGGTGTTCAGTTGAGGAGGGTTATTGAGTGTACTTTTTGATATATCACATTTCCTTCTTTTATTTTTTGCTTTTTTTTTGGTTTTGTTTTATGAGAAAGCATTTCTCTGTAGCTTTGGAACCTGTCCTGGAACTAGTTTTTGTAGACCAGGGTTGCCTTGAACTTACAGAGATCCGCCCACCTCTGCCTCCCGAGTACTGGGATTAAAGGCATGTACCACCACTGCCCGGCTCATATACCACATTTTCAACTTAGAATGACTTTATCAGAATGCAATCCCATCAAAAAATCAAAAAACACTTGTTTGTAGTATGTGTACCAAATTTAGATTAGTACTTTAATTAGCACATGTGGTGGTTTGAATGAAAATGGCTCCCATAGACTCACAGGGAGTGGCATTATTGGAGGTGTGGCCTTGTTGGAGGAAGTGTGCCACAGGGGGTGAGTTTTGAGACTTTAGAAGCTCAACCCAGGCCCAGTATCACTTTCTCCTCCTGCTGCCTGCTGATCTACATGTAGAACTCTCAGATACTGTGCTAGCACCATGTCTGCCTGCGTGTCATCATGCTTCCGATCATGATAACAGACTAAACCAGCCCCAAACTCCTGCATAAGAGTCGCCAGAGTCAAGGTGTCTCTTCACAGCAATAGAACACTAAGACAGCATACATTACTAAATGTGCAAAAATATTGACAAATGCTAAAACATATTTATATGTATATCTTTAATTTTTAAAAACTATTGTTGAGATTTTGCCTGACCTCAAAATCATTGGCCTGAAGTGAGTTCCCTCCCACTGTTATCCAAGTAGCTGATCACTAAATTTAAGTGCCTGTACCTGTTGTGTATGTGGTTGTGTGTGTGTGTGTGTGTGTGTGTGTGTGTGTGTGTGTGTGTGTGTCAGGGTTACAATTTTGAAAACATCCAGCAGATAATCTGATTCATTCTTCAAATTATACCAAATAACCCATACTCTTCCCTAGTCCTTGAGAACCTCAACACCTGTTCTATTAAACAATTTTGTTTAAAATCTATCATGTAAGCATAGATGAGACTCAATTTTCCTAGACACACATAAGAGACTTTTCTTGTGAAACTGCCAAACATTTACAAAAGCAGGTGCATCACCCGTCAGCTGGGGTAGGTGAGAAGCAGGTGAGGCATAGGTCTTCTCATGTCAGAATCCTGGTTCCTGAGCATCTAAAGTTTAATCACTGGGCTGAGAGATGCAGGAGCTTATAGCTTTGAGGCCCAAGAACTAGAGACTTGTGGTTCCAGGCTCTACAGGGCTGAGAGTTGTGGCTAGGGACTTATTCTAGGTTGCTGTCACCAGTGACTTGGCAGCTCATACCCAGTGTAACCTGTTGGCTCTTAGCAGAAGCTGTCAGGAGCTACCATAGCCTTGGGTGTAGGGACTCAGGGCTCATCAAAAATACAGATTTTATGCCTTGAATATCTTGGCTATCAGGGATTGGCTACTCCCTGGTACTTATCCAGTCACCAGACCTGGAGTTCTTTTCTTTAGATCTTTATAGAATTCCACCTTTTCTATTCTTATTCTTTCTTGTAACATGAGGGCCTGCTTGTTGGGGTTTCTGTCTGCCCAGTTTCCCAGCCATTTAGTCCCAGAGAAAATCATACAGAGAGTCTACATTAGAATATAAACTGACTGGCCCATTAGTTCAGGCTTCGTATTAGCTCTTATAACTTATATTAGCCCATTATTCTTGTCTATGTTAGCCACATGGCTCGGTACCTTTTTCAGTGGGGCAGGTCACATCTTGCTTCTTAGGTGGTTGAGACAGGACTGCAGAAAGAGCTTCCTTCTTTCCAGAATACTCCTGTTCTCATTGCCCCACCTCTACTTCCTGTCTGGTTTTCCTGCCTATACTTCCTGCCTGGCTATTGGCCAATCAGCATTTATTTAAAATATAATTGACAGAATATAGAATTGTCCCACACCACTTTCTGTCATGACCTTTGCCTCCTCTACTCCCTGACATGGCTACCAGTGGCTGCTCTCTGGAATCTTCAGCTGCCTCCCTGTTGCCAGCACTGTTGTCAGTGCTTCTATTAGCAGCATGTCCTCTGCCATCGCTGCTGCTGCTGCTGCTGCTGCTGTATGGCTTCCCTTCTTTGCATGTCACCAGATAGCTTGTGGCAACTCAAGACAAAAATCACAAGGTACAAAACAAAAAGCCAGTCAGAAGAATCCCAGGCTAACATTGTACATCCACAGAAAGCATAGGAGGAGGCTGGTTGATTTCAAAAGTAAGCCAAACAAAAAGCCCGTTTCTAGCACTAGGAAGGAGGTGGAACTTGCAAATGAAGAGCTGCTATCAGCACCAATCCCAGCACAGCTTCCAGTTTTACCAATTGTGGGTCTCATGAAAGGATGAACCACAGTCCTTTTGCACTGCACCTGCCACAGCCTTCCACTGGGCCACCTGGGCCTGAGTGAGAAAAACTAGAGGGAGCAGGGTTGCCTACAGTTCATAGAGGTTTGTCTTAGCGGTTTGCCTTCCCAGTCTGGGATGGGCTTCCTGACTGAAGCCAGAGCTGCGTGATGCTTGAAATGATCCCCTCCAGCTGCTGTCGTGTTCTCAAAGTGATCATAATGGTCCAAAAGAGCTCATGCCATGAGGGTGGTCTGGATTTTGTTTGGCTGGCAGCTTCTACTTTACATGGCCAGGCTTCAGACACCTGGTGCTCAAGCAGTTGAGCGGCTTGTTCCCAACAGTTAAACTGTCCAAAGGAAACAATCAACAGGCATTTATGCATCAAGGAAGTACTACGGGATGGCCTTTTGGTAGCGCTTTACAGAGACTAGCTGTGTTTAACTTCCTGCCAAATGCCCCGAGAAAGAGTTGGGACCCTCTAATCTGCGGTAGGAGAGTAGTTAAAAGAACCCCTTTATGCCTACACTCAGGTACAGCAGAGTCTGTGGGGTATCAGCTAATCCCCATCCCCGCTAACTTCTTGTGTCCATTACTCCTCTTTCTCTACTACTTCTTCTAGAAACTCCCTGAAGTATGCCATATGTGTACATTGTGTATAGATATATTCATAGAAGAGTACATGGATTGTAAAGACAATGCGATGTAATTTTCATAAACTTACAGACTCTGCTGTACCTGAGTGTAGGCATAAAGGGGTTCTTTTAACTACTCTCCTACCGCAGATTAGAGGGTCCCAACTCTTTCTCGGGGCATTTGGCAGGAAGTTAAACACAGCTAGTCTCTGTAAAGCGCTACCAAAAGGCCATCCCGTAGTACTTCCTTGATTTCATACATTGCCCAGCAACATCCCCATGACCCGGTCTTGAGCAGGTTAAAAGCAGCATTTTCTGCTTAATTTAAGTGGAATCCTATACATTCTGGTTTACTTGAGACTAAATATTCTATCTATAAATAATTTAGCTTGTGTCCCTGATAAACAAGAACTTCAATATATGGCCACAATTCTGCTTTATAACCTAGTTTCTAAGGGAAAGGTTGTTAGGCCAACACAATACCTCATTAATTTTTGATGTGAGGAGATCTGGTTGGACTATGCTGTTACCAGCTGTGCTCTTGGTCTTTTACTCCCGTCCGCCGCCTCTGTGAGGATTCCACACATCCGTTTCAACTGTGATAAGATTCAGGAACAATTGTCTGCTCACAATTTTACTGGTGACTTACACTTCTAACATACTGAGTGGACCCCTAGGGTAAGTTATAGAATGTTCTCTCCGGGAAATCGGAGGAGCTGGAATCAAAAAAAGCTTGACTACCACAGCTACCTCCAGTGAGGATGAACCTACCTGTTCTATTGTCTCCAGTGACTACATCATAGCTGGAAGAACATATCCTTTGTAAAAGTTAATGATCACAAGATGACATCTTTATTGTTGAACCCAGATAAAATTAGAGCTAAAAGGTTGCGAGGGGATGAGAGCTCAGACCTGCCTTTCTGAGAATAAGTGCTGTCTCAGGACTTTCTGAAAGCCCCAGATTCCTTCTTGTGCTACAGGCTACTTGTGGTTTGCTGGCCTGACGTGAATGTAGATTCCTCTAAAAGAGCTTATGTTAAGTATTTTGTTTTTTGCTAAATAAATCATCCATCACACTCTGTATGGGACACTTGCCCAACAAGGGCAGGGCTGCCTGATGTCAACTACCTACCTGATATCAACTCCTAGACCAGGGAACTTTGTAAACAGGGAAATAGCTCCCTTTTGCCTTAAAAAAGTTCCTCATAACTCGTAGAATATGCTCTTACTTAGTCACATATGTATCTACATTACAGTGCATTGCAATATTTTTAAAGCACTCATCTATTAAGGATGCATGGTGAAATATTTATATATAAAGTGATGCATCAAAGGTTAGCTACAAATAATATAGAGTGTCCAGCATTCTGTTAATTTATTATTAAATAAGTATAATTTAGGGAACGTTCCTCAGCAGCTTTAAGTGCTCACCTCACAGATGTTTGACTAGAGAGACCCCCTCCCCCACAGCACCTTGCAGGACATCCTGGTGAAATGTGTGTGTCAGGGGGTGTTCAGACACTTGCAGAACTCAGCCACCTCTTAGAGACGTTAAGTCCATGGAACTCAAACCCTCTGTCCCCAGCCTGGAATTATCCAAAGTTCTCATCTATCAGCACAATTCTGAACCCAGGAATGGAGTCTCTTTTGTGTCAGTCAGCTCATGGAACTCTGACCTGCTGGTTCTCACTGTGAGTGCAATGCACTGGTGCTGTGTAAGCCCCTTGGCTGAAAGCTCAAGAGAAAAGTCTAAAGTCCCTGGGCCCATGGTACAACATCCTCCTGGAACCCAGTGCCTTTTATATCAGGAAATGATGTTGGAAATCTGCTTCCTCAAAGGATGCACCAGTGTGTTATGTTAAAATATTACAAACCGTTAAGAGGGGTATCTCCTCTGCTTAATTGGCAGATGTCACATTCTTCTTCTGTACCTCACTATAGCAACAGTTGCTTGAGAGATGAAGTCCAGCTGACTTCCACAAGGCAAGTGAGGCTGCCCCAGGACGATCACAGGTACTCTAAAGTGCAGCGGGGGCTGTGCATGAATGCTTGCAGCTGCTGAGCGTTCCCTTGGTGAGACAGCCTTGACTTCAGCACTGCCATTTCCCCCAGAAATCCCAGGAGCCATTAATGAAGCAGCCACTTCTCTGGAATTTCTCCAGCTTTCATCCTCACAGCTATGGCTGCTCTTGAGAAGACTTTGATCTACCTGCCGATGGCCAGACGCGACAACAAACCAGCCCTTGAATCCTGGAAGTAATTTTGTTCCAGTTTGTAGAACTGCCACAGCTATGGTTCCCCAAACCACCGCTTTGGGTCAAGGGACTGTGTTTCAGTCACAGCTACTCCGGTCAGATGTCTCTTTGGCTCTGCCTACTTTAGATGACCCAAATCACCCCAACTCCAGATCTCCTAGAATCAGCTCTCAATCTGGTCAGGAAATAGTAGCTACCACTACAGTATAGATCCTGCTTGCTGTAAGACTTCCGACAAGCTGTTGAGAGATCCCAACCCATAATATCCAGGAACTATAGCACCGAGGGTTTCCAAACCCTACGCTTGGAGCTGATGAGCTCTGAGAGTTGCATTTGCCTATTCTCAGTGTCCATCTAAACCAGTTGTTCTCAACCTTTCTAAATGCTGCCACCCTTTAATGCAACACTTTATGTTGTGGTGACATAAAATTATTTTCATTACTACTTCATAACTGTAATTTTGCTACTGTTATGAATCATAGTGTAAATATCTGATATGCAGGTTATCTGTTATGTGACCCCTGTGAAGGGGTCATTCACAACCCCCAGGTTGAGAACTGCTGATCTACGCTGGCCTCTGTTTTGGTTATGATCTTCACTCCTTATATCTTAAGCCAGCCAGTTTGAGAACTCTGTCCCATGTGCTGCAGTGTTGACCTAGGGAAGCCTTTTTCATATGGCACTGATTTGTCTTTTTATGATTTCTGTTTGGACCTCAGAAGGGCCTGCAGTTGAGCGGGTAGCACTAAGAGCCGGCAGTGCTAAGAACAGTGCTGACATCAAAGAAGCTACACTTGCTCTTTTCCTAATTTCTAGTCAAACCGAGCAAAGCCTGACAGGTATTCCTACCCCCCCAAGAGTCTTTATTTCTTAATACCATCATAGAGTGGGTTAAGTTTCATACATGAATTTTAGGGGGTACAATTATTTAGACCACAGCAAGGAAAGATATGACTTGCACAACTTCACTCAGTAAATGATAAAGGGAGATGAGAACCCGAATCTCTGCCTTTAAAGTGTAAGCCCAGGATTCTGGAAACACCTCTCCAGTATCCTCTGATGACTGTATCTGTGATGAGCGAGGGTTCACTCATTTGGAAAGTTCCGTTACACTTGTGAGAGGTCTGTAGTTATAGCTAAGTGATTTAGACTGAGCTGAACTGTATGCCTTTGAGACACCAATCATTTATTTCTCATCTACTTTCAAGGAATGATGCAAGGAAAAGAGAATCTCTTTTCAACGTGGAAAAAAAAATCCTGTGATCTTGAATCTCAGATTACCAGTATTTAAATTACAATCACACTCAAAAGATTTATATAAGTCTATGTCACAAGTGCTAGCTCCGAAGGTCTGTTAATTAACTAAACAATGATTACAAAAGGAAAATTCTTCATTAGAAGACACAGCAGACAAATGGGATTTGTTAATTATAAATTCTTTGCTTTAAAACAAATATAAGCCAATTTAGAAGAAAACGAAAGTCTTTGCTTCAGGGAATCCCCTCTTTCCCACATCATGTGGGGTTAACGAAGCTGTCAACCATGTCAAATGTGACTCGGACTGGCCATTAGGAATACTTCCAGCACATTCACCATGGATTGAAGCTCAAATTCCACTTTACTATCCACATGATACATTTTCACCTATCTTCTTTTTAAGTTCTTTTCTGCAAATATTTTTATTAGCCTTTGAAAACTTCACACATGCATAAAATGTATCTCTCTCTGCCCTCCTCCAATGCCTTCAGCTCCCCACCCAAACATAAAACACAAACCATTTCTAATGTTGTGGCCTCTTGTGTTTTTATTCAATGATCCATTGGGTCTAAGTGCTGCTCACTTGCGCAATAATGTGAGGCTGTCCACTGGGGCATGGTCAATCAGTAGAGGCCACATGGCCAAGGAGAATGACACCCTGTGGTGGTTTGAATAGGAATGCACCCCCATAGGCTCATATATTTGAATATTTGGTCATTAGGTAGTGTCATTACTTGAGAGGGATTAGAAGTGTGTGCTTGTTGGAGCAGGTGTGACCTTGTTGGAGGAAGTGTGTTACTGGGGTTAGGCTTTGGGGTTTCAAATTATCCAGCCAGTCCCAGTGTCTCTGTTCTTACTGCTGCCTATGGATCCAGGCATAGAACTTTCAGCTACTCTCCAGGTCCATATCTGCCTGTACAATGCCATGTCCCACCATGATGATAATGGACTAAACCTCTGAACTGCAAGCAAGCCCTGATTACATGGTTTGCTTTATAAGAGTTGCCATGGTCGTGGTGTCTCTTCACAGCAATAGAATATTGACTAAGACACACCTTCCACCCCAGCAGCTATCAACTTCCAATAGCTCCTCAGTTAGGGCAGGCCTTTGTGAGGTCTTCCCCAATCCCTTCTATAGTTTTGGTTGGCTTGCTCTTGCTTGCTGTTGTGCAGGTATCCAGAGCTGCTGTGAGTTCATGGATGTGACAACCTTGTCATACCCCAAGGACAGCACCTCACAGCACTCCTCCCTGTCCTCTGGCTCTCACATTCTTTCTGTCCCATCTTCATGATGGTTTCTTGAGCCTTGTGGGGTAGAGGATGATAAGTTACTCATAATAACTCATCATCTGTGGATAATAAGTTACTCATAGTAATTTATTCTCAGTTCTGTAAATTTATTGCATTTTAATAAATGCAACTCATCAATTGACTACTCTTAACATCACCTTAAATTTCTTGTGTTCTCTTACACCATCACAAATTTTATCAGTCATGCTTTAAAAATATACCCTGAATCTTTCAACTACCCTTGAAATGTTGTGGTCTTGATAGGAAGTCACAGTGCCAACTTTTAATAAGCTGTCTTTGATTTCTTGACTCTCCCTTGTTTCCAGAAGGGAAAAAGAACACTTATAGCAGGGATCTGCCCAGGAGTCATTGATGGACACAAAATTAGACAAAACCACTCTGTGACTACAATGGACTGAAACAAAAACAAGGAAACGCAAGAACACCAGGGATTGTACCTCATCCTAGCCTGGTTAACATGTATGATTTCTGCTTCTATATGTAAATCACACAACTAGCCTCTTTTTACTCTCATATTTGTAATAGGAATTATTCACTGGTTAGCCTGACAGTGTTCAATCCAGAGCAAAGTCAAAGACCTTCTTCCTAAACTACATGCCTCAAATGACCAGACATAGTACTAAATCCTGTAACAAGCCTTTTCCCACAACCCTCTACTGAAATGGTCCCCTTATCCATATTGCAAAAGACAGTGAAACCAACTCCAGATAGGTGATATTCAGCTGGAGGATGCTGATACCCTCCACAGAAATACCTCTAGGTAGCAGCTCATGGATCCTATTGAAATGATGTAACATATCACTGTTCAATTTGACTATCTCCATCAGCTTCTGAAGTTACTTAGAACAAAACCAAAGCCATCATCAGGGCCCCCAGGAGTCTGTGTGATAGTCATCCAACACACAGGTCTCATTTCCTGCTACATGATCCTTTGCTTCATGCACTCTAGATGCAGGGCTTTCTCTGTAATTTCTTAAACATGATGAACATCTTATTCTCCTGGGGCTTCTAAATTTATTCTATTCCAAATCTGTGTTGTTTTTTCCTGTAGATAAGACATTTCTCCTGATATTCTTTAAGTACTTGCTCAAATATTATTTCATCAGAGACACTGCCATTGTACATTAAATAGCTTCCTGTGTAATTACCTTGCCCCCTCTTATGACATCTTTTCTTCTTCACTGAATATTATCTTGTGTTGTTTGAATCTTCAGTGTCTACCACAGACTCACATTTTGAGCAACTGTTTTCTGGATTGTGGTGTTATTTTGAAATAGCTGTGAAGTGGGACATAGAACCTGGCCAGTAGAGTGTGTCACTAAGGGTCAGCCATATTCTTTCCTTCTGGTCTGCACCATATGAAGAAGCCACTGCTGTATTCTCCTGACATCACAGATGGAGATGTCCCTGCTGTTGCCTCCCCAACCATGTTGAATTGAAACCCTCTAAAATTGTGAGCCAAATAGAACTACCTTCTTATATGTTCTTTTGGTATTTGGTCATGGGACTGTAAAAAGTAACAATAACTACATACTTTAGGTCTCAAGTTCTGTGTAGTCTGCCCTTCTTTACTAAGTAATATGCTCTAAGAATACAGAATAGTGTTTTTCCCTATCAATGCATCCTAGCTAAAACATACATGGCACACATTCATCATGTGTGTGTTTAACAATGATGGTATGTATAAGTGAATAAATGAAGAAATCTGGAGATGGAAATGTGAACCAAGTGAAGCCAATGGACACTGGGAGAGGAAAGTCCCTTTTCTTTTCAGTCACAAGCCAGTGGCTGACTTACCTGTCTGGTGAGGAAACTCCAACTAAGCATGAAGCCAATTACTGAAAGAAGATGTGAATGGAGATTTTGAGAGAACCTGAGTGGTTGATTGGAGAGCTCCCTGGACCATGGCAGTTCTACTGCAGAAAGCTCAGTAGCTGAGTGGTGTAGGAGGTTCTTCTGTTCTTGTGTTGCTTTCATTGGTTAATGAATAAAGAAACTGCTTTGGGCCTGATAGGGCAGAACTTAGGTAGGCGGAGAAGACAGAACTGAATTCTGGGAAGAAGGGCAGAGTCAGGGAGACGCCATGGATCTCCTGCCTGAGACAGACGCTGGTTAGAATCTTGCCGGTAAGCCACAGTCAAGTGTTGATACACAGATTAATAGAAATGGGTTAAATTAAGATGTAAGATTTATCCAATAAGAAACTAGAGCTAATGGGCCAAGCAGTGTTTTAATTAATACAGTTTCTGTGTGATTATTTCAGGTGTAATCTAGTTGGGTGGCTGGGACAAAAAGCAGGCCCTCTCCTTGAAACAGCTGAGTCAACACATTTTATTGTTTATGTGATTGTAAGTTGGGTCTTTCATACTTACAGTAGGAGACCTAACTAATAAAGATGCCCACTTGTATTTTCTGTGTTAGCTGATAGTATTTCAAGTGCTTCCACATAGCAGCATAGAGCCTAACAGCATATTCCTTCCTCCTCCTTCAGGTCTCTGAGATTTTATACTTCTCTATTTTACAGCCCAAGATGTCATACCCTCATTGACCTGAAGATCATAATGTTGATGGGTCAGGTTTGTTTGCTGTCTTGTTTCCTGGGCAAAATTCCAGCTCCACTTCAGGTTCATGTGTACGTTAGAATGGTCTTCTTTCCTGTTTTAGTTGCTTTATTTCTATGAAAGGCTGTTGTTACCTGCAAGACTGTCCTATATTCTAAAGAGAAGTAGAATTAGTGTGCTGTACCCTTACCCAAGAGAACAGACTTAGACAGTGTTTTAGTTAGGGTTTTTATTGTTGAGAATGAGCACCATGGCAATTCTTATAAAGGAAAATATTTAATTGAGGTGGCAGCTCAAACTTTCAGAGGTATAGTCCATTATCATCATGGGAGGGTGCATGGTGGCATTCAGGCAGACTTGGTGCTGGTTACATCTTGATCAGAAGCCAACAAGAAGTCAACTGAGACATTGGGAAGTATCCTGAGTACCAGTCTGAGTGTGATTTAGCCTCTAACCCAGATCAAGTTCCTATTCATCACAATTATCACAAAGGCAATGCTCTCCAGCTCTGCTAGACTGACTCCTTGTCATTCATTTGTCATCAGTGTGAGCTCTAAAAGGGCTCCATGAGTTGGTAATACTGAGTGGACACCCAGATTCTCCAGGCACTTTTTTCAAACATATACCTCTCAAGCCTATGTCCCATGTTCCCTATTTTTGTTTTATTTTTGAAACAAAGTCAGTCTATTGTTTTTATTGGGCTACATATTTTTCTCCACTCCCCTCCCATCCTCTCTCCTCCCCTTCTACCCCTTTTACCACCTCCCATGCTCCCCATACTTTCAGTTTACTCAGAAGTTTTTGTTCTTTTCTACTTCCCATGTAGATTAGATCCATGTATGTCTCTCTTAGGGTCGTCTTTGTTGTCTATATTCTCTGGGATTGTGAACTGTAGGCTGGTTTTTCTTTGCTTTATGTCTAAAGGCCACTTATGAGTGAGTACATATGACATTTGTCTTTCTGGGTCTGGGTTACCTCACTCAATATGATGTGTTCTAGATCTATCCATTTGCTGGTAAATTTCAAGATGTCTTACTTTTTTCGACTGTGTAATATTCCATTGTGTAAATGTACCACAGTTTCCTTATCCATTCTTTGACTGAGGGGCATTTATTTTGTTTCCAGGTTCTGGCTATGACAAATAATGCTACTATGAACATAGTTGAGCACATGACCTTGTGGTACGATTGAGCATCCTTTGGGTATATACCCAAAAGTGATGTGTCTTAAGGTAGGTTGTTTCCTAATTTACTGAGAGATTGCCATACTGATATCCAAAGGGGATGTACCAGTTTGCACTCCCACCAGCAATGGAGGAGTGTTTCCTTTACCCCACAACCTCTCCAGCATAAGTTGTCATCAATGTTTTTGATCTTGGCCATTCTTACAAGTGTAAGATGGAATCTCGGGGTTGTTTGGATTTGCATTTCTCTGATGGTTAAGGATGTTGAGCATGTCCTTAAGTGTCTTTTGGTCATTTTAGATTTCTCTGTTGAGAGCTCTCAGTCTATGTCTGTACCACATTTCTAAATTGGATTATTTGTTCTTTTGATGACCAATTTCTTGAGATCTTTGTATATTTTGGAGTACAGCTCTCTGTCCAATGTGGGATTGGTGAAGAACTTTTCCCATTCTGTAGGCTGCTGTTTTGTTTTGTTGACTGTGTCCTTTGCTTCACAGAAGCTTCTCACTTTCATGAGGTTTAATTTATTAATTGTTTCTCTCTGTGCCTTTGCTACTGGGGTTATATTTAGGAAGTATTCTTCTGTGTTAATGCATTCAAGTGTACTTCTCACTTTGTCTTCTATGAGGTTCAGTGTGGTTGGTTTAATGTTGAGATCTTTGATCCATTTGGAATTGATTTTTGTATATGGTAATAAATATGAATCTATTTTCATTCTTCTTGATGTCTAGTTATGCCAGCACCATTTGTTAAATATGCTTTCTTTTTACCATTTTATATTATTTGCTATTTTGTCAAAAATCAGGTATTCCTAAGTGTGTGGATTGATATCTGGGTCTTTGATTTGGTATGATTGGTACTCCTGTTTGTTTTTATGCCAATATCAGGCTGGATTTAGTACTGTAGCTCTGTAGTAGAGTTTGAAGTTAGGGATTGTGATGCCTCCAGAAGTTTCTTTATTATACAGGGTTGTTTTGCCTAAACTGTTTTTTTTTCTTTTCCATATGAAGTTGAGTATTGCTCTTTCGAGGTCTGTGAAGAATTTTGCTGTGATTTTGATGGGCATTGAACAAATCTGTAGATAGCTTTTGGTAAGATTGGCATTTTTACTATATTAATTTTACCTACCCAAGAATGCGGGAGACCTTTCCATTTTCTGATGTCTTCTTTCTTTCTTGAAAGATTCAAAGCTCTTGTCATACAGGTTGATAAGAGTTACTCCAAGATATTTTATGTTATTTGCAGTTACTGTGAAGGGTGATGTTTCTCTTATTTCTTTCTCAGCCCATTTATCATCTGTGTAAAGAAGGGCTACTGATTTTTTCAAGCTAATCTTACATTTTTCAAGTTAATCTGCTACATTAATGAAGGTGTTTATGATATATAGAAGTTGGTAGAAGTTTGGGGGTCACTTATATAAACTATCATATCATCAGCAAATAGTGAGAGTTTTACTTCTTCTTTTCCAATTTGTATCCACTTGGTCTCCTTTTGTTTTCTTATTGCTGTAGCTAGGACCTCAAGAACTATATTGAATAGATATGGAGAGCGTGGACCACCTCATCTTGTCCGTGATTTCAGTGGGATTGCTGGGAGTTTCTCTCCATTTAGTTTGATGCTAGCTGTTGACTTGCTGTATATTGCCTTCATTATATTTAGGTATTCCTTGTATCCCTGCTCTCTCCAATACCTTTATCAGGAAGGGATGTTGTATTTTGTTGAAAACTTTTTTGGCATCTAATGAGATGATCATGTGGGTTCTTTTTTCTGTTTGTTTATATGGTGAATTACATTGACATATTTTTGTATGTTGAACCACCCCTGCATCTTTGGAATGAAGCTAACTTGATCATGGCGGGTGATTTTTCTGATGTGTTCTTGGATTTGATTTGCCAGTATTTTATTGAGTATTTTTGCATCAATATTCATGAGTGAGATTGGTTTGTAATTCTCTTTGTTAGTAATGTCTTTATGTGGTTTGGTTATCAGGGTAATTGTAACCTCATAAAAAGAGTTTGGCAATGTTCCTTCTGTTTCTATTGTGTGGAGCAATTTGAGGAGTATTGGTATTAGTTCTTCTTTCAAAACCTTGTAGACTTCTGAGCTGAAACCATCTGGTATTGGCTTTTTTTTTTATTGGAAGACTTTTGATGATTTTATTCTATTTCTTTAACAGTTAAAGGTCTATTTAGATTGATTATCTGGTCTTGATTTAATTTTGGTAAGTACTATTTAGCCAGAAAGTTGTCCATTTCCTTTAAGTTTTCCAATTTTGTGTAGTACAGGTTTTTGAAATGTAACTAAGAATTCTCTATTTTGCTGATTTTGTCAAAGAACCAACTATCTGTCTCATTAATTCTTTGTATTGTTTTCTTTGTTTCTATTTTGTTGATTTCAGTTCTCAGTTTGATTATTTCCTGCCATCTAGTCCTCCTGGGTGAGTTTGCCTCTTTTTGTTCTAGAATTTTCAGGTGTTCTGTTAACTCACTAGTGTGTGATTTTTTCCAGTTTCTTTATGCAGGCATTTATTGCTATGAACTTTCCTCTTAACACTGTTTTTATTGTGCCCAATAAATTTGGGTATGTTGTGTGGTCATTTTCATTGAATTTTAGGAAGTCTTTAATTTCTTCCTTTATTTCTTCCTTGGCCCATTGATGATTCAGGTGAGCATTGTTTAATTTCTTTGTGTTTGTGGGCTTTCTGAAATTGTTGCTGTTGAATTCTAGTTTTAAGCCGTGCTGATCTGATAAGATACATGGTTATTCCATTTTTTTGTGTCTGTTGAGGTTTGCTTTGTTACCTTGTATGTGGTCAATTATTGAGAAGGTTTCATGAGGTGCTGAGAAGAAGTTACATTCTTTTAGGTTTGAATGGAATGTTCTATACATGTCTGTTAAGTCCATTTGAGTCAAAACATCTGTTAGTTCCCTTATTTCTCTGTTAATTTTCTGTCTGACAGACATGTCCAGTGGTGAGAGGGGAGTGCTGAAGTCTCCTACTATTAGTGTGTGGGGTTTAATGTGTGATTTAAACTTTAATAGTGTGTTTTTATACATGATGGTGCCATTGTATTTGGTTCATAGATGTTCAGTATTGAGATTTCGTCTTGATGGATTTTTCCTGTGACTAATATGAAATGTCTCTTTTGATTGATTTTAGTTTGAAGTCTATTTTATTAAATAGTAAGATAGATACACTAGCTTGTTTCTTAATTCCATTTGATTGAAAATTTTTTTATATTCTTTTATTTTTCATTCAAAAAAATTAACACTTCCACCCCTTCTCCCAGTCCCCTCCCGCTCTCCCACTAATCCTCCTCCCTCCCCCTGATTCCTTAAGAGGGGGCAGGGTACCCTGGCCTGTGAGAAGCCCAAGGCCCTCCCCCCATCCATCTCGGCCTAGAAAGGTGTGCATCCATATAGACTAGATTCCCAAAAAGCTAATACATGCAGAAGAGATAGGTCCCAGTGCCATTATCACTGGCTTCTCAGTCAGCCCCCAATGACAGCCACATTCAGAGATTCTGGTTTGAACATGTGCTCATTCTGTCCTGGTCCAGATGGATTTGGTGAGCTCCCATTAGATCAGGCACACTGTCTCGGTTGGTGGACCAGCCTCTCCCAGTCCCAATTTCCTTGCTCATCTTCTCCCACCTTCTGCTCTTCGACTGGACCCTGGAAGCTCAGTCCATTGCTCTGATGTGAATGTGGGTCTCTGTCTCTATCTCCATCCATCGGACGAAATTTCTAGGGTGATGATCAAGATATTCATCAATGTGACTATGGGACAAGGCTAGATCAGGCACCTTTTCCTCGGCTGCCCAAGTACCTAGCTGCGGACATCCCCGTGGACACCTGTGATCCCCTCTAGAGCTAAGACTCTTGCCAATACTAAAATGACTCCCTTAATGTCGATATCTTATTCTCTTCTCCAATATCCACCCTTCCTCCATCTCCACCCTCCCACTCTCCCAAGCTCTCCCCAGCCCATCCCTTCTCCCTCCCTCTCTCCCTTTGACCCTCCCACCCCTACTTACACCCCTATCTCCATTCCATTGCCTCCACTTTTTGTCCGGCAATCTTGTTTGCTTCCAATTTCCAGGAGGATCTATATATGTTTTTCTTTGGGTTCACCTTGCTATTTTGCTTCTCTAGGTTTGTGAGCTATAAGCTTAATGTTCTTTGTTTATGGCTAGGGTCAACAAATGAGTGAATACATACCATAATCATCTTTTTGGGTTTGGGATATCTCATTAAGTATAGTGTTTTCTATTTCCATCCATTTGCATGCAAATTTAAGGAAGTCATTGCTTTTTACCGCGGAGTAGTACTCCAATGTGTCTATATTCCACACTTTCTTTATCCATTCTTCCATTGAGGGGCATCTAGGTTGTTTCCAGGTTCTGGCTATTACAAATAATGCTGCTATGAACATAGTTGAACAAATGCTTTTGCAGTATGATTGGGTATCTCTTGGGTATATTCCCAAGAGTGGTATTGCTGGATCCTGAGGTAGGTTGATTCCCAATTTCCTGAGAAACCGCCACACTGATTTCCAAAGTGGTTGCACAAGTTTGCATTCCCACCAGCAATGGATGAGTGTTCCCCTTACTCCACATCCTCTCCAGCATAGGCTATCATTGGTGTTTTTGATTTTAGCCATTCTG
>PVIU01001492.1:84935-101266 GCA_004026605.1 Ondatra zibethicus | reverse complement strand
ATAAGATGATATCTCAAAGTTGTTTTTACTTGCATTTCCCTGATCACTAAGGAAGTTGAACATGACCTTAAGTATCTTTTGGCCATTTGAAATTCTTCTGTTGAGAATTCTCTGTTCAGATCATTACCCCATTTTTTAATTGGGTAATTTAGCCTTTTAATGTCTAGTTTCTTGAGTTCTTTGTATAGTTTGGAGATCAGACCTTTGTCTGATGTGGGGTTAGTGAAGATCTTCTCCCATTCCATAGGATGCCTTTTTGTCTTAATGACAGTGTCCTTTGCTTTACAGAAGCTTCTCAGTTTCAGGAGGTCCCATTTATTCATTGTTGCTCTTATTGTTAGTGCCACTGGGGTTTTACATAGGAAGTGGCCTCCTTTGCCCATGTATTGCAGGCTACTTCCCACTTTCTCTTCTATCAGGTTCAGTGTGGTTGGATTAATATTGAGGTCTTTAAGTCATTTGGACTTGAGTTTTGTGCATGAAGATAGATAAGGATCTATGTTCATTCTCCTACAGGTTGACATCCACGTATGCCAGCACCATTTGTTAAAGATGCTTTCACTCTTCCATTGTATTCTTTTAGCTTCTAGGTCAAATATGAGATGTTCATAGGTTTGTGGATTAATATCCGGGTCTTCAATTCGATTCCATTGGTCAACATCTCTGATTTTATGCCAATACCAAGCTGTTTTCATTACTGTAGCTCTGTAAAAGAGTTTGAAGTCAGGGATGGTAATGCCTCCGGAAGTTCCTTTATTGTATAGGATTGTTTTGCCTATCCTGGGCTTTTTGTTTTTCCATATAAAGTTAGTTATTGTTTTCTCAAGGTCTATGAAGAATTTTGTTGGGATTTTGATGAGGATTGCATTGAATCTATAGATTGCCTTTGGTAGTAGAATTGACATTTTTACTATATTGATCCTAACAATCCAGGAGCATGGGAGATCCTTTCATTTTCTGGTATCCTCTTCAATTTCTTTCTTCAAGGTCTTAAAGTTCTTGTCAAGTAATTCCGTTACTTCCTTGGTTAGTGTTACCCCAAGATACTTTATGCTATTTGTGGCTATCATGAAAGGTGATGTTTCTCTGATTTCCCTCTCTGTTTCTTTATCCTTTGTGTATAAGAGGGTTACTGATTTTTTTGAGTTGATCTTGTATCCTTCCACATCATTGAAGGTATTTATTAGCTGTAGAAGTTCTTTGGTACTGTTTTTGGGGTCACTTATGTACACTATCATATCATCAGCCAATAATGAAAGTTTGACTTCTTCCTTTCCAATTGGAATCCCCATGATCTCCTTATTCTGTCTTATAGCTATTGCTAGAACTTCAAGCACTATATTAAAGAGATATGGGGAGAGTGGACAGCCCTGTCTTATTCCTTATTTTAGTGGAATCGCTTTGAGTTTCTCTCCATTAAATTTGATGGTAGCTGTCAGCTTGCTGTATATTGCTTTTATTACATTTAGGTATGAACCTTGTATCCCTAATCTCTCCAAGACCTTTATCAAAAAGGGGTGTTGAATTTTATCAAATGCTTTTTCAGCATCTAATGAAATGATCATATTGTTTTTTTCTTTCAGTTTATTTATATGATGGATTACATTGATCGATTTCCATACGTTGAACCAGCCCTGCATCTCTGGGATGAAGCCTACTTGATTATAATGGATGATTTTTTTGATGTGTTCTTGGATTTGGTTTGCCAGTATTTTATTGAGAATTTTTACATCAATGTTCATGAGTGAGATTGGTCTGTATTTCTCTTTCATGGTTGTGTCTTTGTGTGGTTTTGGTATCAGGGTAACTGTAGCTTCATAAAGAGTTTGGCAATGACCTTTCTGTTTCTATTATGCAAAACACCTTAAGGAGTATAGGTATTAGCTCCTCTTTGAAGTTCTGGTAGAATTCTGCATTAAAACTATCTGGTCCTGGGCTTTTCTGGGGGGGGGAAGGTTTTTGATGACAGCTTCTATTTCCTCGCAACTTATAGGTCTATTTAAATTGTTCCCCTGGTCTTGATTTAATTTCGGTATATGGTATTTATCTAAAAAACTGTCCATTTCTTTTACATTTTCCAATTTTGTGGCGTACAGGCTTTTGTAGTAAGACCTAATGATTCCCTGAATTTCCTCAGTGTCTGTTGTTATGTCCCCGTTTTCATTCCTGATCTTGTTAATATGAGTGTTCTCTCTCTGTCTTTTGATTAGTTTGGATAGGGGTTTGTCGATCTTGTTGATTTTCTCAAGGAACCAGCTCTTTGTTTCATTGATTCTTTGGATTGTTTTCTGTGTCTCTATTTTGTTGATTTCAGCCCTCAGTTTGATTATTTCCAGTCTTCTACTTCTCCTGGGTGAGTCTACTTTTTTTTTCCTAGAGCTTTTAGGTGTGCTGTTAAGTCACTAATGTGTGCTTTCTCCATTTTCTTTATGTGGGCACTCAGTGCTATGAACTTTCCTCTTAGCACTGCTTTCATAGTGTCCCATAGGTTGGGGTATGTTGTGTCTTTATTTTCATTGAATTCAATGAAGACTTTAATTTCTTTCTTTATTTCTTCCTTGACCCAGGAGTGGTTCAGTAGTTGACTGTTCAGTTTCCATGGCTTTGTAGGCTTTCTAGGAGTGGAATTGTTGTTAAATTCTAACTTTACTCCATGATGATCCTGGTTTTCCTGTTGCATACTTGCTGGTTTCTGGTGTTATCATGTTGCTTTTCAGGTTGTTGGAGGAATTCTTGGATTGTTGCCTGCCCATCCCTCCATTTGATTGCAGTCAGGGGAGTCTCAGCAGGTGGGGACCTCCCAGGAAAGCTTGCACACACTCACCCCTCTGGGTAGCTCATCTCAGTGCAGGAAGAGGAAGTCCCATCTGGACCTCTGATCCATCTGGACCTCCAATCTCAGCACAGGAAGAGAGAGTCCTGGTGTTCCAAGGACCCACGATGAAAGGGCTGAAATTTTTTTTTCCCAACATTTTATTCTAAGGTGATGTCAGTCTTTGAGGTTTAGGTGTATTTCTTATATGCAGCAGAAAGACGGATTCTGTTTTGTAAACAATCTGTTAGCCTGTGTCTTTTTATAGGTAAGTTGAGTACATTTATTGATCATGAATGTTACAAAATAATCCTACACTAGTTCAGAATTACATATAATAAAGGGTTATTTATTTAGGGGAGACTTACAGATCACTGTCCTATATCACAGTGCTCTGCATGGATGGGGAACAGGAACAGACTCTAGCAGCTGGAAGTGAAATCCAAAGCAAGAGAGCAAACACAGGCTTTACAGCTGCATTTATAGTATAAGAGACCACACCCAAGTGGGCTGGTATCTTAAAGACTATTGGCTGAAGCAGTGGAAGGAGCTCCCACAGCTCCTCTCCCTTTTGTTTAAATAAGAGATTTCCAAATCCAGTACAAAACTATATACACTAGGAACAGATTAGAATTACAATTAACATAAACAATATTAAGCAAGGAATGTATGCTAAATGTTTTAATAAACATTCTATCCTAAGGAGTCTAAGTCTTGTATTGGAAATGGCATGGCTAGATCCTAAGAGGACAGTAACTATGACTACCTAATCTTCAACACCATCGAAGGCCTGAGAAGGGAGGTAATATTACTTGAGTAGGCAGGAAGTGAAATCAAGCAGCTTCCAATGTGTGCAGTAGAAGACAGAGACAACTGGCTGCCTGAGCACTCACCTAAAGTCTCATTTGCAGTGTTGAAGCAACCAACTTTGGCTAAGGCCTAGAGTAACTGACAGACAATTTTTAGAGGCAGGAAAAATTTTTCAAAACCATCTTACTCTGTCATGGAAAGATTTGACAGTCTTTTTTCTTGTATCTTGCATGTTCAGTCTGGACATTGTGCACTTTGTCAGTGGTCGAGGCATGGACAGTTTCTTGCCCAAAGGCCAGTTGTGCCAAGAAGAAGAAAAACTCAAAGTGGAGTGTCTTTGTTGCTCACCACTCTCTCAGGAACAGATCAGTGCTGCAAGGAGCATTCATGTCTCATATCAACAGATTCCTCAGTCATTTGAGTGCCATGTTCTATAGTTCTTTGAAATGGTTGAAGGTTACCCATCTATGCAGAATACAATCTCTATGTATCTAAAGAACCTTAATTAATCTGAGTAAAAGTATAACAAGCACAAATTATTATTGGCCTATAATACTTAATACCTATATAACTTAAAGATTAAGACTTCATATCAGAATATTAAACAATCTTTAAACAATTGTGCAGTAAAGGAGGATAATGACATCAAAATGTAAACAATGTACAAATATCTTAATCAGAGGTATAAGTATATAATGCAATATGATAAATATATCCTAAAATCATATCAATATACAAAATGTCTTAAACTGAGATAGAAACATGCATGCATACATGACAAAATAACTTTGTATAGGTGTACAAATATTGTAAACAGAAATAACAAACATAATGTGAATTTGTATCAATATACAAGAAACTATCCCAGTGTAAATTGTCCATAAATAATATCTCACAAGTATTCACTCTATTACTCACTATTATTATTATTATAAATTACCTATTATCCCATTCAATCTTCCCCTTTTTTGAGATTTCTAGGCCTACATATTTTCCACCCAAACTCCCAACCCTATGTAAGTAATAATCAACCCCTAAATAGTGTCTCCAACTGTAAGGACAAATTTTGTTGGAAGAGGGGATGTTGGTTGATAGAATTGCTTCCTGCTGTCATGGGGGTGATTTTTTTTCCTATGGGATCCTGTAAAAGTAAAATGTGGCTTAAGTTTCAAAATTGCTGTTTTGTATAATTACAAATGGTCTCTGAGTAGTTGATGGGGGTCTTTTTGTTTGTTTGTTTGTTTGCTTGCTTGCTTGCATTGAAGTTCTTATTTGGAGTTCTGGCCAGAATGTTATAAGAAGGGGTACCATTTCCACAACTAGTACCCCAAAACTGGTCTCATAGTAGTGCTATCAGCATCATGACGTCATATCAGCCAGGTTGAGTCATTGTTGTGGGGCCCCATTGTCTTATGGAAAGCTTCAAAGATTACTGCATGAAAATCTACTGTTCAGTGTGGAAAACTTAAGCATTATTCATATAGACATATATTCAACAAAAGATATGATATAAACAATATGGGCATGGCAAAAAGTAAAATATTTCCTTAAAATCTATCTTCTTTCTGTCTCATACCAGATGGCCCCTGACATGAGACAGAAATGCTGAATTTTTCTTGTAACAGCATGCTTGGATTTAGAGAAAGATAAACATTGACCAACTCCATAGCCAGCTCTTATTTTTAAGTAGAGATGCATATGTGTCCAAATAATCAAATTTTATCATGCAGATAATACAGCATCATAAGGCAGATTTCTCTTTGATTCTTTCTGCCCAGCTATCTTTTTATCTTTAGGCATCTAAATGTCCAAGGTCTCTTCACTCTTTGAAGATGAATATTTTCCTGCAAAGATAAGAACAGAACCCTGGTCCAACCCTTATGAGGGTTTCTTACTACCTGTATGATTGTCACCTCTGTGGATGAGCCATCATTTCTCTCTTTCAAGAAGTTTCTCTTTTTCAAACCAAATCATTTTCAATTTTGATGGTATCCATAGCTTCTCTTCTCCTGTGGAAACAAGAGCAAAACCCCTTTCCCAACATAGCACATCTCATGGTTTCCATTGTGGGTCAGCACCTCCTTGAAATATACTGGCTGATTTAACTCAGAAAGTTTTTCTACTATCCAATGTCCCTATGCTGCTGTTGTTCCTTTTTCATTAGTACTAAGAAAATTCAAAGTTAATAAAGCATTATGCAATCTATTTCTGGGCATATTTTCCATCCCTTTCTGTTTGTTTAGCATATACTTTATAGTTCGATTTGGCCTTTCTATAACTGCTTAACCTGTAGGATTGTTTGGTATACCTGTAATATGCTTTATATTATAATAAGCAAAAAAACCTGTTTCATTTTCATAGACACCTATCCTGGATCATTATCTGTCTTTATTTGTGCAGGTATACCCATGATGGTCATAACTTCTAATAAATGCGTGATTACTGAATCATCCTTTTCTGAGCTCAAGGAAGTTGCCCACTGAAAACCTGAATACATGTCAATGGTGTACATATTTTAATTTTCCAAATTCTGTAAAGTGTAACACATCCATCTGCCAGATCTCATTCCTTTGACTACTCCTTGGGTTACTCCCTACTGGTAATGGTGTTTTGTTATACAAAGAGCAAGTAGACATCTCTTTATAATCTCCTTAGCTTGTTGTCATGTAAGAGAAAACTCTTTCTTTAAACCTTTGCTATTGACATGATGTTTCTTATGAAATTCTGAGATCTTCAGCACATTCCCAAACAATAATCAATCAATTTATGTATTAGCTTGTGTTAGAGGACCTGGCAGACCCATATGAGATTGAATGTGTGTTATGTATATGGGCAAAGCCTATTCCTGATTATATCTTGTACCTCGATAAATAATGAAGTCAATTATGTATCATCTAGTATAAATTAAGCAGTTTCAATATGCAAGATAACTCTTTCTGCATATTGAAAATCAGTAACTATATTGAGATGTTCTTTAAAATTCCTTAGTACCATGAGAATAGCATATAATTCTGCCTTCTGGACAGAATTATAATGGCTTTGTTCTACCTTACTTAATTCTTCTGATTTATAACTGGCATTTCCTGATTTATTTGCATCCGTATAAAATGTATGGGCTCCAGTTATTGGTGCATCATGCACAATTCAGGGAAGAATCCAAGTAGTTCTCTTTATAAAGTTAATTCTATCACTTTTGGGATAATTGCTATTAATTTCTCCCAAAACTTAGCACAAGCTTTTTGCCATGGTTCATTGTCTTCCTATAATTTTTTAATTTTATCAGCACTAAAAGAACTATAATCTCTACTTGGTCTCTACCTGCTAGTTGACAAAGTCTCAATTTTCCTTTTGTAATTAATTCAGAGACTTTTTCCACATAAGTTTTTAATTTTTTACTTGGTTTATGTGGTAAAAAGATCCATTCTAAGATAATATTGTCCCTCTGCATTAAAATTCCTGTGGGGGAAATTCTGGAAGGCAATATGAGTAGAATACAATTAATATTTGGATTCACTATATCTACATTTGCCTCCTGTAATTTCCCTTCAACAACTATCAATTATTTTTCTGCTTCAGCTGTTAATTCTCTGGGACTATTTAAGTCTTTGTCACCATTTAAGTATTTGTTTAAATCAACTATTAGGTCAGGTATTATCCTTGGAAATGTCTCTTAACAATCTTTGAAAGTCATTAAGGGTCTGCAACTGGTGTCTCCTAATTTGTGCCCTTTGTGCTCTAATTTTTTGTAAACCTATTTTGTAAGCTAGGTAATTGACAGAATCTCCTCTTTGTATTTTTTCAGGAGCAATTTGTAATCCCCATTTAGGCAAAACTTTTGTTACTTCTTCAAACATTCTTTCTAAAGTATCTGCATTTGAGTCAGATAGCAAAATGACATCCATGTAATGGTAAGTTATAGACTTAGGAAATTGCTTGCATATTATTTCCAATTGATGATTTACAAAGTATTGGCACAGGGTGGGATTAGTGAACATTCCCTGTGGGAGGATGGTCCACTGGTGTCTCCTAGTAGGCTGAGAAAGTAGGCACTGTGAAAGCAAATTTTTCTCTATCCTTTTCTTGTAAAGGTATAGTGAAAAAACAATCCTTTAAATCAATAACTATAAGAGGCCATTCTTTTGGTAATAGAGAAGGCAGAGGAATTCCAGATTGTAGACATCCCATAGGTTGGATAACTTTGTTGACAACTCTTAGATCTCTCACCATTCTCCATTTTCCAGATTTCTTTTTAACAACAAATACAGTAAAATTCCAAGAGCTGGTTGATTCTTCAATAGGGTGAGCACCTAATTGCTCTTGTACTATCTGTTCTAAAGCCTGTAGTTTGTCTTCTGTTAAAAGCCATTGTTTAACCCATGTGCGTTTCTCAGTTAACCATTTTAAAAGCAAGGCTGTTAGCACCTCTGAAGGTTTGCTAGTTGCTTCGTGGTCTTGTACAGCCTGAATGGCTGCTGACTTTTGTTTATAATATTTTATAATATCCTTCCCAGAAACATGAGTTTTGGGAACTGCAAGAATGTTAACCTGGGTATTTTATTGCTGCAATAGGTCACAACCCCAGAAATTCACTGCAATATTAGATACACATGGCCTCAGCCTTTCTCTCTGTCCTTCTGGCTCTATGTATTCCACCCACCTCATGCTTTGTTTTCTTGAGATAGGGTTACAATTCCTAGGAATTGAATATCTGTCTTTTGAAGAGGCCAATCTGGATGTCAAGATTCTGGAGTAATGATAGTCACATCTGCACCTGTGTCTAGTAATCCCTCAATTACAATGTCATTTATACACACTCTTAGCTTTGTTTTTTTTATTATTTATAGAAGTCTATCAAAATATATATTTTCTATTTTCTACTAGAGTTTTTGACTCATTCTCCAGCTCTATTCCATCATCTAGAACAGTATGGTGTTTTACAGTAGGCAATGGATTGTTTAATTTTCCTGGTGAGATTTGTTCTCCACAGTTACTGGGAATGACTGGGCCTTGCTTGACATCAGGGACTGTGAAAGTCCACCTCCCTGAGGAGTTTCCCGGTGGTATCGGTTTGCCTTGTCTGTCTCTTATTGACCTACATTCATTACTCCAATGTTGGCCTTTGTCACACCTCCTACATATACCAGAAGGCTGTGTCCTCCTATTCTGCCATCCCTAGAGGTGACATTATTCCTAGGAATTCCTTGTCTACAGTCCCTTCTGAAGACAAATGGAAATTACCGGATATGTAGTTGAAACTCTGTGTAAGTCATCCCTGGGTTTAGCACATACTGATGAAGCTAAATCCTGTCCTTGTACCTTCTGTCACTGCTCATCAATTTCAATAAATTCCTCAATCCTTTCAAATCTTCCTATTACTGTCTTTTTAAAAGCCTGAATCTCCTGTCCAGTTCTCTGTTCTAAGGTATTAAACTTGTCCAGTAAAGATAATGTCTCATCCTTGGACATATCATAACTTTTCAACAGATTTCAATAGTTAGATTTGATAGCGCAAATTATTTCAGATATTTTGTCAAATTGATGCTATCCCTCTCTGTAGTATTGAACCATTTTTTTTAAACAAGATAATATTGAAAACAAAGCTAATTCCTTGAATCAAATAAAGGGAAGGAAAATGGCATAAGTCTTGCACAATATCTTACATAATATAAGAAAAATAATTATTGAACTCCTGAATGTTATCAGTCATTTTTTTGTAGTTTTTCAGATCTTACCTGTCGTAAGACAATTACAATGAATTGAAGTAGGTGTAATAATCTTTATTGGCCATCAGGTGTCACAGTTGCAGCCATAATGACTGAGAGATGCTAGTAGCAGCAAAGGGCATGTGTTGTTTACTTAGGAACTGAAAAATATGCTTTGTTTAACAAATTAAGGACAGTTATTATGGTGATCAAACGATTCTGAGAGATGGGGCTCAGGAAAAAAAAGAAAACTCAAAGTTTTCCATCAGTGTGAGTTGTGGACTCTGTATACCACAGAGATCACAGCCAACAGTATGTGGGCTGGTATGTAGCGCACAGAGAGGTAGCAGGTAGGTCCTGAACCAGGGAGCAGTCTGTTGTGTCTGAGGGCCAACTGGAACTAGTGGCAGAAAAGTCAGTGCCCAATGTGCCATGCAGGTGACAGACCAGTCCCAAAAAGTGTGGACTGATTCCCATGTTTGGGTGCCAGATGATGGTTAAAGTTACAAAATAATCCCATAATAGTTCAAAATTATGTATAATAAGTGTTATTTATTTAGGGGAGACTTAAAGATAGATCACTGTCCTAGATCACAGTCCTCTGCATGAATGGGGAACAGCAGCAGAGTCTAGCAGCTGGAAGCAAGAGAGTGAGTGCAGGCTTTACAGCTGTATTTATCATAAAAGAAACCATGCCCAATTGGGCAGGTATCTTAAAGGCTATTGGCTGAAGGAGCAGAAGAAGTTCCCACAGCAATTAATATTAAGGGATATTAATGACCAGTGATTGCTAACTCGTGTTATTTTAGTTTTTGTTGTTGGTGATGTTATTGTGTGTGTTTTCCCTTCTTTGGGGTTTGCTGCTGTGAGATCATCTATTGTCTGTGTTTTTGTGGATGTAGCCAACTTCCTTGGGTTGGAGTTTTCCTTCTAGTACTTTGTGTAGGGCTGGGTTTGTGGCTAGGTATTGGTTAAATCTGGTTCTTACATGGAATATCTTGTTTTGTCCTTCCATGGTGATTGAAAGTTTTTCTGGATATAGTAGTCTGGGTGCCATCTGTGGTCTCTAAATGTCTGCATAATACTTGACCAGGACCATCTGAGTTTCACTGTTTCCATTGAGAAATCAGGTGTACTTCTGATAGGCCTGCCTTTACATTTTACTTGACCTTTTTCCTTTGCAGCTCTTAATATTCTTTGTTTATCTTATTTATTTAGTGTTTTGATTAGTATGTGGTGAGAGGATTTTCTTTTCTGATCCAGTCCATTTGGTGTTCTGTAAGCTTCTTGTATCTTCATATGCACATCTTTCTTTAGGTTGGGAAAGTTTTCTTCTGTGATTTTGTTGAATATATTTTCTGTGCTTTTGAGTTGAACTTCTTCTTCCATATCTATTATTCTTAGGTTAGGTCTTTTCACAGTGTCCCATATTTCCTGGATATTTTGTGTTAAGCTTTTGTTAGATTTAATGTTTTCTTTGACTAATGAGTCTATTTCCTCTATTGTATCTTCAGCACTTGAGATTCTTTCTTCCATCTCTTGTATTCTGCTATTTATGTTTGCATTTGTGGTTCCTGATCATTTTCTTATAATTTCCATTTCTATAATTCCCTTAGTTTGTGTTTTCTTTATTGTCTCTATTTCAGTTTTCTAGTCTTGAATGGTTTCTTTCATCTGTTTGATTTTTTGGGGTTTTCTTTAAAGGATTTGTTGATTTCTTCCAATTTTTTGTTTGTCTTTTCATCCATTTCTTTGAAGGAATTTTTAATTTCCTCTTTAACATTCCTCAAAGGTTCTCCTAAAGTTATTTTATAGGTCATTTTCTTCTGTTTCATCTATGTTTGGTTGTTCAAGTCTTGCTGTTGTAGAGCCACTAGGTTTTGTTGGTGTCATGTTGCATTGTGGTGTTGAGTGTGTTCTTACCTTGTATACCCATCTTTTCCTCTGATTGGTATGGTTGGGGCTGTATCTCTGGTGATGATCCTTGCAGGTGCCAGTGGATCCAAGACTCAGATGGTTGCTTCTCATAGTGCAGGTGAGGTCATGGTTCCAGTCATCCTGGTGGCCCCTTGTTGTGCTCCTGGGGGTTGCATTGCAATCCTGGGGGTTGTTCTAGCTTCCTCCCACTCCCACAAAGATTGCTTGCTTGGGGCTGCTCTCATTGAGGTTGTTTCCTTGGGCCTCCTCCAGCAGAGGTCACTGACTCAGTCCTGCTTGGGTGTAGGTCATTGTTTGGGTGGAAGCATTACCCTAGCCCCTGGCATTCATCCTTGGGGCACCAATAGAGTGCCAATGGAGCAGAAAGGTCCATCTTAAGCCCCCTCCCCCTGGGATTTGCCTTGGTTCAGACTCCACATCCAGAAAAGCCCAGGGAGGGTCAGGACCACTCCCACAGGCTATTTAGGCTGTTGCCGAGAAAAAGAACACATGGTCTCAGGTTTTACGTGGTCTCTCTCCCCCCTTGCCATGCTGTCCCGGCCATCTGGTAGCACTGAATTTATTAAATGTGGGCAGTTTTTATTCGGTCTAATTTGGTCTGATTGGAATTATTTGTGTCAGTGGAGAGGCTCCTCTTAAGATTATTCCTAACTGTCATTGGCATGGGACTAGGAGGTTGTTGATTCTTGTCCATCCTTTAGAGGTCTCTGGCTCAGGCCTGCTCCCTCTGTGGTGGCTTCCTTGTACCGGCTCCTATGGAGGCGTTGCCTTAGACCTGCTCTGGCTGAGGTCACTGGCTCAGGCTTGTTCCAGTGGAGGCAGCTGACTCAGGCCTATTCCCACAGATGTCCCTGGCTTTGGCCTGCTCCCATGGACACCCCTGGCTTAGGCCCCATTATGCAGAGGTCTCTAGCACGGGCCAGCTCTCTCTGTGGTCGCTTTTCCCTTGTATCTGCTTCTGTGGAAGTCACTTGGGCCTGCCCTGGCAGAGGTTGCTGGCTCAGGCCTGCTCCCGTGGTGGTCCCTGACTTGTGGAAGTTGCTGGCTCAGGCTGGTTCCCACAGATGTCCCTGGCTTGGGCCTGCTCCTGTGGAGGTCCTTGACTTGCACTGGGTCTTGCAGATGTTTCTGGCTCTGGCCTGCTCCCTCGGCAGTCACTTCCTTGTATCTGCTACTGTGGAGGTTGCTGCCTTGGGCCTGCTCTGGTGGAAGTCAATTTTTGAAACAAAGTCTTTAACTGGCCTGAAACCACCCTAGTCAACTAGGGTAACTGACCAGTGGACCCCAGGGATCCACTTGTTCCCTTGCACTTGGATGACAAGCAGATGTGACTATGCCTGACTTTTATTAATTTGAGTTCGAAGGGACCAATTCTGGTTTTCAGGCTTGCCAGAAAAGTGCTTTACCCACCCAGCTACCCCCAGCCCTGTCCCCTTTTCCTACCGTCTCTTCAGACCTCTGCAACCTCTGATATCCACATTCCATGCTCTCTCTCTATGAATCCATTTACTGTATTTCTATACATAAATGAGATCATGTAGTACTTGTTTTCCTGTTTTCATTTGGCAAAATGTCCTCCAATTCTAGCCACACTGTGGCAAATGATAGGATCTGTTGCTGTTGTAAGGCCGTGTAGTTACCATGCTCCCTTTTTTCATCCTTTCTGTGATGAAGACTCCACAACTTGGCTATTGAATAGTGTTACTGCAAGCGCAGCCACACAGCTATCACTTCAACAAGCTGATTTCAGGTCTCTGGAGATGCCCACCCAGAAGATTGGTGTTCTGCTGTTAATTTGTTGAGGAACCTCTGTGGTGACTTCGCTAACACATATTTTGATCAACACTTCTCTATATGGGGATCTCTAAACAAGTTTCCCTTACTGGCTGTCAGAATTATATTGTAGCAGGCATATTGAGGTGGCCATAGGGAGAGTAGAGTGTCCTACCTACTCCAACAAGAGCATACCTCCTAATAGTGCCATTCCTTATGAGATTATGGGGGACTTAGAAGCTTTGATAAAGACCCTACTGTCTACTCTGGCCTGCCCTGGCCCTTCCATGTGTATGTGAATGAGTTCAGAGGTATTGCCAAGTGAGTCTTTGTAGTGACATTTCAATTGCATTTTGATAAATAAAGACTACCTAAAGATCTGAGAGTAGAACAGTCCTACTGGTCAGTCCTACAGACCAGGTTATGGTAACACACACCTTTAATCCCAGTAGCCAAACTAGTTGTCATAGAAACTGGGCAGTGCATGCCTTTAATCACAGTGGTTCACACCTTTAATTCCAGCTCTAGAGAAGATTATAAAATGGGAGGAAACAGCTGTCAACAGACAGTCTCATTCTGAGATTCCAGGAGACAGGATCGCCATTTCAGACTGAAGTCAAGCTAAGAGCCAGTGGCTGGCTGTTTTGGTTTTTAGATCTTCAGGTTTGATTTGGGAGTCTCCTCTGTGTGCTGTGATTAGCATTAATGAATAAAGAAACTGCCTTGGCCTTAGGTAGGTGGGGAGGACTGGACTGAATGCTAGGAGAAAGAAGGGCAGTGTCAGGAGACACCATGGATCCAGAGTCAGAGGTAAGCATGCTGAAACTTTGCTGTTAGGCCACGACCTTGTGGTGATGCACAGATGAATGGAGATGGGTTAAAATTAAAATGTAAGAGTTAGCCAATAAGAAGCTAGAGCTAATGGGCCAAGCAGTGATTTAATTAATACAGTTTCTGTGTGGTTATTTCAGGGTTAAGCTATCCGGGAGGCCAGGACATACAAGCAGGCCCTCCTTGCAACACGGGTTGAACCCCAATTTCTAACCCTGAGCTTTTATTAATCATGCTTTGGTTTTGGAGAATTGTCTGTATTCTGTCAGTCATGATTTCAATAAATGCTGATTGGCCACTAGCCAGGCAGGAAGTATAGGCGGGAAAACCAGACAGGAAGTAGAGGTGAGGCAAGGAGAACAGGAGCATTCTGGGAAGAAGGAAGCTCTTTCCCCAGACCTGCCCAGACCACTGAAGAAGCAGGATGTGACCTGCCCCACTGAAAAGGTACTGAGCCATGTGGCTAACATAGATAAGAATAATGGGTTAATATAAGTTACAAGAGCTAATGGGCCAATCAGTTTATCATTAATATAGACTCTCTGTGTAATTTCTTTGGGACTTGCTGGCTGTGGGAACTGGGTAGGATGGAAACCCCAACAGTATGTTGGGAAACCCCTCATGTTATAGTGCTTCAAGTGTTCATGCAAACGATGGGATCTCGGAAAAGACTGGTGACATATTTGTCCAAGAGATTTGACCCAGTTGCAGCTGGATAGATGGCATGTATCAGGGCCATAACCACCACTGCCTGCTGGTAAAAGAAGTTGACCAATAACTGTACGGCAAGAACTATTCCTGACAGCCCCACAACCTGTCGAGGCCCTCTTGAGGGGCACACCATAACCAGTGTTCATTTCCACAAGATTGGCCCCAACCAGCACCAAAAGTCTTACCAACCTAGGCCCCACTGGCACTGGGACTGGAAAATCCTGTGCTCTCTACCTTTGGCAGGGCTCACCATTTGTTTACTCACTCCCAGCAAGGAGTATGTTAGCATTGCTGTCAGTACTTTAACTCTCAATCCTCTTATTATACAGGGCTAGTGATCAACTAGACAACCAGTCCACCAGTAAATAAAAACAACTGTAACTGGGAACAGCCTAAGCTACAGTAATGGACCTGCAGGAGCTAGAATCCGCCTGGTGTCTAGGACCTGGAAATCTGGCTTCATTCCAGTGCTTTCCATTCCACTCTCCAAGTCAATTCTTCTCATCTGCAGCATTAGTCTGTGCTCCATGAGACTACTTGGTGTGTATGCACAAATGTTTCAACTAAACGTGCCTCCTCAGAGGCTTTCCAAAACCGTAAGCCCCCTTTGTGTGTCTTAGTATACATTGTGCCCCTAGTGTACTTATATAATGGGAAAGAAGGAGGAGCACACTTTAACACGGACCCCAGGCTACAGCATGAAAAGCGAGCTGCACCTATCTGCATTCCACTCCTTGTTGGAGCTGGTATTGCTGGGGCAACAGCTATAGGAATATTGGTTCTCACGGCCTGGAATGGAAACTTGAGAGACAAGTGAACTTGGAGTTAGTGATATTAGAGGATTCCATATCCAGACTAGAGAAACAAGTAGAGTCCTTAGCAAAGTGGTTCTGAAAAATCAAAGAGACTTAAATCTTTTCTTTTTTGTTTCCATGATATTTATTGAGCTCTACATTTTTCTCTGCTCCCCTCCCTGCCACTCCCCTCCCTCCTTTAACCCTCCCCCAAGGTCCCCATGCTCCCAATTTATTCAGGAGATCTTGTCTTTTTATACTTTCTACTTTCCACGTAGATTAGATCTATGTAAGTCTCTCTTAGTGTCCGTAATGTTGTCTAAGTTCTCTGGGATTGTGGTTTGTAAGATGGTTTTCTTTGCCTTATGTTTAAAAAACACCTATGAGTGAGTACATGTGATAATTGTCTTTCTGTGTCTGGGTTACTTCACTCAAAATAATGCTTTCTAGTTCCACCCATTTTCCTGCAAAATTCAAGCTGTCGTTATTTTTTTCTGCTGTGTAGTACTCCATTGTGTAAATGTAGCACATTTTTCTTATCCATTCTTCGATCGAGGGGCATTTAGGTTGTTTCCAGTTCCTGGCTATGACAAATAAAGCTGCTATGAACATAGTTGAACACATGACCACTTCCTAAATAGAACCTCAGCAGCACAAACACTGAGAACAGCAATTAATAAATGGGACCTCCTGAAACTGAAAAGCTTCTGTAAAGCAAAGGACACGGTCAACAAGACAATACGACAGCCTACAGAATGGGCAAAGATCTTCACTAACCCCACATCAGACAGAGGTCTGATCTCCAAAATATACAAGGAACTCAAGAAATTGGACACCAAAAGAACACATAATCCAATAAAAAAAATGGAGCACAGACCTAAACAGAGAACTCTCAACAGAGGAATCTAAAATGGCTGAAAGACACTTAAGGAAATGTTCAACATCCTTAGTCATCAGAGA
>PVIU01001492.1:0-84835 GCA_004026605.1 Ondatra zibethicus | reverse complement strand
ACATCTTACACCTGTAAGAATGGCCAAGATCAAAAACACTGATGACAACTTATGCTGGAGAGGTTGTGGGGCAAAGGGAACACTTCTGCATTGCTGGTGGGAATGCAAGCTGGTACAACCCCTTTGGATGTCAGTGTGGTGATTTCTCAGAAAATTAGGAAACAACCTTCCTCAAGACCCTGTAATACCACTTTTGGGTATATATCCAAAGGATGCTCAACCGTGCCACAAGGACATGTGCTCAACTATGTTAAATCTTTTCCTGATGAAAGAAGGCAGATTCCATATAGCTTTAGGAGGAACCTGTTGTTTTTATGTCAATCAGTTGGGTGTAGTTAGGGAAGAACTTGCCATGGTTAGGGAAGAAAGGGAAGAAAGAGGCATAAATCAGGTGATTGGTGTCAGTCTCTGTTTACCTGGTCCCAACAGCATTAGCTAGACTGTTGATTCTTACTCCGATTGGACTAAAGGTGGGACCCTGCATCCTCGACTGCCTGGCATCAGTGAATAAACTCTGCTAAGCTACTGGTCCTTAGGACCAGCCATGTCCCCCTAGAACAGGATGAGTTCATTATTTGATTTGTGCCCCTAGAACCAGTGAGGAATTTGATGGGTCAAGACAATCAGAGGTTGGTTCCTTTATCTTATTTTCTTGCTGAAGCCACTCCAGGTTTAATTAGAATCTGATCTCCTTCATGGAGTATCCCACAGAAATCTAGGCAGGTCTATTCTAGGAAGCAAAGGTCAGGGTGTCCTAGCTAACTTTTCATAGCTTCTGTTAAAACTGGTAGCTTCAAACTGCTTAATTCTGTGAAGTTCCCCTTCCGTGGCCACAAAAGATGCCAGGAAGTGGTTTCTGCCTTTAAAAGTGCCCTGTTCTGGAGACTCAAGGCTACACCTAGATCCCTAAACCCTTGACTGTGATTCTAGCTGACTGGAATACAGACTTTCAATTGGCTGTAACCTGTACCTGAGTGGACCTCTCTGGAGACAAAAACGTGTTCAGTCCAACTTCAAAACTTTTCATAGTCCTTCAGTGTCAGTAGGGCCTGAAGGTCCAAAGTCTAAGGTCTCTTTGGAGACTCAAGGCAATCTCTTAATTGTGACTGCCCTGTAAAATCAGGATCAAAAAGCACATCACATACTTGCAGGATACAATGTCACAGGATATATATTATTGTTCCTAAAGGAAGGAAAGGAGGATAGTGAGGATATACTAACCAAAGAAAGAGTGAAAACAAGCAGAACAAACTTTCAAATCCTGTGTCTTTATGTTTAATGTCAAAGCAATCTTCAGATCTCCAAATCCTAACTTTGATGATGCAACACACTTCTTTCTCTTGGGCCAGTTCCGTGTCTTGTCAGCAGATCTGCGTGGCAAGTCCCAGAGCTCTGGCATAGCCAACACTGAGGTCTCCAAGGCAATCCACGCTTCACTTTAACAGCTTCAGCTGTCTGGACCTCCATGCAAAGACTCTCCTGCTGAATGCCTGACCTCAGTGGCTTTCCTTAACTCTGGGAGAACATTTCATAATCCCTTTCTTGCATCCTTCTTGATCCTAAATCCAGAACTGTGTGGCCAAAGCTGCCAAGTTGTCCTGCTTGTTGGTACTGGAACCTAGCCCTATACTTGAATTATGTTTGCATAAGCTTTCCAGTGGTGTTCTATCCTAGAAAACCTCTCCAACCTTTTCTTTCCACAGGTAGCAGGATTGCTCTTAATTCCATTTACCATCAGGCTGCTTTTCATTAAACTTCTCATCTCCTTGAGCACAAGGCATGGCTCTAATATGACATTTCCTAGGTCTATTTTGTTGAAAGGTTTTTGCTGCCTGGTAGAGGCTGCAGCTTCCCATAGCCTGGTAGCTTATCTCAGTAACTAACACGGGACTCTTTCCCTCCCCAGCAGAACTTCCTGCCTCTATTTGACCTTAACTGGAGAAAGTCCCTGGGCCTGGAGGACTGATCTTATCTAAAAGCTGCCTCTAAACAATATGCCTGATTCATCTTTAGCTTGACTCTTGACACAGATCTCTGTTAAGTAGACTGTAGTAGGAGGTCTGCTATAGGACTCTAATGTCACATACTAAACCTTGTGAAAGGAGAGTACCATTTAATACAAATTAGGGGTTGTCCCCATGCTCCCCAATCCTATAAACTTCTTATACTCTGGAATAATGTTGAGCTGATTCAGTGAAATCTGTCGACTGGAAGGCTGTCTCCATTCATACCCACAGCAATCTTGAAGCCTGTTCCTTGTTTCTGTTCCCTTTACCCTTGTGGAACAATGCAGCCAATGATCTGGAGGAAGATACAGAGTCACATTCTTTTTTCTATAAAACTACATTTGTGTGTGTGTGTGTGTGTGTGTGTGTGTGTGTGTGTCCCACTTGCTCTTTTCTTCCTTGTAGATCACTAATAACCACATAGCAAGTCAATAAAAGGCTTTCTTGAAATCTCCTCTGGAGATGACATTAACCCAAAATTCCTCAATTTATTCTCTAGCAAAATTTTAGAACAAAGGTAAAAGCCAACCACATTCTTTGCCAAAATGTCACAAGAATGGTGTCTAGGCCACTTGCTAGTATGCTTCCTTTCTGACACCTCTTGAGATGTGCTTGCATAGTCTACTTTGCCTTCAGTACTACTGTCTTCAATGATCCAACTAGTCTGGCCCATTAAGTCCTGCTTAACATGTTCAATGACTTTTGTAGTTCAAAGACTTCCATATTCCTCCAAACAACAGCATAATTAGGCTTGTCACAGCATTATCTCACTCCCTGGTATCAATTTCTTTCTTAGTTACTGTTCTATGTCTATGAAGAACCTATGGGAATCATTCTCACTCAAACCAACATACACAGGTTTTTAGCCTTATAATTGTGCCAGGTATGAGTTTCATTGTGTGGAGCAGAATTTTTAATACAATCAGAAAATTATCTATGACCTCATGTTGTTGATACCACTACTGCACAAGTAGGATTGTCTTGCTGGCCAGGCATTATTGTAACTTGAAGTGTTCACAGCTGAGTAAGTTTGATAACTGCTTTGTCTCCTCCAGAAGCATGTATAGCACATACAGCGTGTCATCTTCTCATCCATTTATGTTGTTGTTTGTTTTTAATGACTGTTTAACAGGGAGAAGTGATCACGGCATCATGTCAGCTTCTTCTTCATGACTATTACCTTCCAAAAATTAGTCACAGAGATGCTTGCCTATACCAATGTCCTATGCAGTCATAGAGGGAACCACATGGAACTTCCCTAGGCAAAGGGGATAGAGATTATTCTCTGGTGTGGTTGTCTAGTTAATTATACTATGAAACCCGCAACACCCTGATCCTGCCAAGTGACAGGAAACAGATGACCTATTTGGAGATCTTTCTTCTTCCACCCTTACCCTCTGTACTTTCTTTTCTCTCTTTGTTTATTTTCCTACAACTTTTTTGAGGGAAACATGAGAGAGAGAGAGAGAGAGACAGAGAGACAGAGAGAGAGAAAGAGAAAGAGAAAGAGAGAGAGAAGAAAATAATGCTGAAGACCCAATTTCTCAAGCAACTGGAAATGCAAGACCCTCTGATCCACTTCCCTTCTCCCTACCCTACCTCTATTTTCTTCCCTCCCCTTCCCTAATTTCCCTCCCTCTCTCCTTCATTCTTCTCCTCCCTCTCTTCTCCTCTTTGTAATGGTTGACACATAGTTAAGGAACTTTCTACATTTTGAGGTCCCAATCTCAAAGCTCGTCATCTGCCTTTTCCCTATATGGCTCTGGTGACCCACCCCTCCCCTCTGCCAAGACTTTAGTTTGCTCATTTATAACTGCGACAAGATGAATAGTGAAGTTAGAGACTGGAAAGCATTTGGTAGGCAGCAAAAACTGCAGAATGAGATGGGAAAACCTTGGCTAGGAGCTGGGTTAATATCATGGGTAACATCTCAGTTACTCTGCTTTTGAATCAGTTACTTGTCTCTGATTCCCAGGTGATCATCTGTAGTATGGGGGTGGCAATTAGTATAAAGATTCATAGAGCTAAAATATCTTGTGTATAGACTAAATCTAGACTGATATCCCTCTGTTACCTATCTCTAGCTAAATATATGAAAAGATATAGAAGAAGATAGCCATAGGAAGGGTTTGTAATAAAGCATAAAGTGCAATCTATTTCTGTTCATTTGTCAGTCACCTTTCTCTGACATCTACATTCACAAGACACTGATGAGGGCCAAGGACACAGCAGACTTCTCTACAATGTACCTTTTCTCCCAGAACACCCTCCCATGCAGGTTTTATGGAACCTCTATTACATAGCTTTGATAGGCTTCTGCTTTTCCAAATTACTCGGAGAAGTGCAAACTTTTTTCCAGCCCCCTTTCCAAAGCCCAGGTATGCTTTTCTGACTCTCTGGACTTCCTGACTCTAGTTCTGAAGCTACCTCATACTTGAACCATATGGGTGCTTACAAATGGTACTTTTTTCTTTCTCATCTTAATCTCCCTCTTACTAACAAATGCCAAGGTTTACAGCTTGTTTGGCCTGCTGTCATTTGCTCAAGAATTAATAAAATTGTCTCTAAGCTTGTTTTCAAGTATGAGGACCCAAAGAGGAAATCCAAATTTTCTACTAGCATATGGTGACAAAAATGGAGCTACCAAAATTGATGGTAACATCACAGTGGAGGAATCCAGGAAGGCTCAGCCAGCTGTGCTAACTTCTAATGCTTAGCTTGAAGATAAATAACTGAGTTGCATCCTCAAGAAATCATGAGATGAGAAGGAGGTTCATGGTAAAGAAGACATGTTGTGAAATAATTTTTTAATACACTCTGAAGATGCATCACTATGATTGGCTTAATTAAAAGCTGAATGATCAATAGCTAGGCAGAATTTTTGTGGCAGAGAGTATGCTGGGAAGAAGGTAGAGGTGCCACAGAGAGGCCATGAAATACAGAGAAAAGCAGGATGGACAGTATGGAAATGAGGCAAATGAGCCTCAGAACAGCACATAGATTAGTAGAACGGGCAATTTAAGTTATAAGAGCTAACAAAAAACAAGCTTAAGTATCAGTCAAGCTTTCATAATTAATAATAGTTTTCTGTATTGTGATTCAAAAGCTGACTGGAGGGACAAAGAAAGACTCACTACAAATGGCGCCCAATATGGGGCACATATTTCCTCAATAGACTTTAGAATGCTTAAAAAAGGTTCCAAACGTACAAAAATGGAACCAAATGTGGCTTTCTAGTCCCACAGAATCTCATGAGGGCTGTGAATAGAGATACATATGGCATTTAAAATGTTTCAATAGCATAAAGTCTTTTCTTAAAGTGAGACATATCTGCTCCTGGCAGCACCAGTTTACTTCAAAAAGGATGATGGGCATCAAAGAACCACCATTTTGAGTTTGCTTTTTTTGTGGCACAATATAGTCATTTGTGCAAGGGTCTGATCTTGCCTCAACTGCTGACAGTATTCTGTCCAAATGGGACAAACAAGACACAAAAACAAAGTGACTGCCAATTTCACCTAGACCAGGTATGGCAGTCCTTCGAAATTATTACTTTACAGAAATGTCTGTCAGATAGTCAGATATTCTAGGCCAGTAGGCCAAATATGGATGCTACAATATTGAAGAAGAAACTTGGGGTGACTGTCCAGGCAGCCAGATATCTTTGCCATTTTAATAGTTTCAGAAGTTGCTTTCTTTCCACTTCCTGTTTAGTCAGGTACTATTTTATACTTCTTGGGTCTCTGATAGTGATTAAAGACTATATAGTTATAGTTTTACAGTTTTTCTTGTTATCAGATTCAACAAAGAAATTTACCTAAGTGATGTAAAGTGTATAAGGTTGAGAGACATAAAAGCTTAAATTGTTTATCTAAGAAAATATTTCGAGGTGTAAAAATAGTTTTAAGATTGTAATATAAGTAATGATAAAAATGGTTTAGGTATAAAACTTCAAATTCATCAAGATAAGATAGGTAATAGACTATTTTATCTAAATATGCCAAATACAAATGGACTAGACATTGTGAATGTAAGTTTTACCTGACAATTATTCTTGTTTATAGTTTTACTATGTTAGAGTTAAAACCTTTCCCTTTTATTTAGATAAAAAGGGAGAAATGTTGTGGAATAATCTTCTTGTACACTGTGAAGATGTGTCACTCTGATTGGTTAACAAAAATGTCAACAGCCAATAGCTAGGCAGGAATTTTGGGACAAAGTGGATGCTGGGAAGAAGAAGGTGGAGATGCCACAGAGATTCTATGAGATTCAGAGAAAAGCAAGATGAACAGAATGTAGATGAGGGAAATGAGCCTTGGGCCAGCACATAGATGAATAGAAATTGGATAAAATAAGTTATAAGAGCTAGCTGAAAAAAAAAAGCATAAGTTATCGGCTGAACTTCCATAATTAATAATAAATTAATAATAAATAATAATAAATTACTTCTTGTGATTTGGGTGCTGAATGGTGGGACAAAGACTCTCTACAAAGTCATACCTATCAAAACAGACAAGATCCTACATCTTCTAGCACTGAAGAAGTGTTTATGCTCCTTTTAGTAATTCCTCATAAAGCATACTGTTGCCTCACAACCTCGTTGTTTGCTTTCTAGTTGTACTAAAAGTCTTTCTTTGAGAACAACTGTGCTGTGTCCTGTCTAGCTCTCTCCATGGCTACACCTGCTACATACTCTAGTTCTCAGTAGGAACATTTAGTATGCTGGACACGCCCACTAATGGGGGAGAACATATTCATGGCTGCTGACCAGCTCACATATAGCCTTGCACATGCCCTGTGGTGTAGTTATGTCACAGGAGTTCTAATGTCATGGCTTGATGGCACTGACATTTCCTCACTAGCTGCCCCTAATTCTCTGCTGGCTGCCTTTTGGCTCATCGATCCCATCTTCTGTGGTCCTTGGGCTCGTATGACTTGTCCTTAATTGGAGTCTTTTGTCACCTGTGTTCTGTCAAACTTTCCTGAGGCTAGTGCCTTTGACTCCAAGGTCTCTTCCCCTACCTCCAACCCTACCAGAGCAGTGAACTAGCTCTGACTAGAGGGGTGTGACTGCTGAGCTCTCTCTAGAAGCTGTTTCCTTCATGGCCTTCTCTCAAGCCTGCCTATAAGGAATGGGTGTGGCCATGCCTTTTTGTGTTAGGTTTGGAATAAGGAGCCATCACTGTGCCCTAAGCTGGGCATTGCACTCTTGTTAGTTATCACCTTCTGGAGGCCCCATGTATTCAGACCTCATCTCCTGTCTGACTTTGCCATTGTAGTTCCATCCACCTGGAATTGGGGCTCATCTGTACTCAGTGACTTCAAGGTCCTAGCCTTCCCTATGCCATTTCTATCATTACAGATTCTTTCCTTTGTATAAGAAACCTTGATTGCTTTGGAGTCCCTATCGAAATACAGACATCTTGAGAGGAACCATACCTTCGGCCTTTCTCAGGAGTGCTGTGGGTAGAAGGGATACTAGTTGGTAGACAATATGAGCAACTTTCTGAACTAAAACTTGCTATGCACGTGTCCAGTGCCATGCTGAGTACTTCCATATACCTCAGTTAATTTTATTTCACTATCTATTTGCTCATGTGGCAAGTTCAGTACTGACATTTTGCGGATCTCAGAATGAGACCCAGAAAAGATAAGCTGTAGTGACATTTTGTTTATGTTTTAGCAAATAAAACTTGCCTGAAGATTAGAGTGCAGAGCTAAGCCACTAGAGGTCAGGGAGTGGTGGCACACACCTTTAATCCCAGGACTTGAGAGACATCAACCAAGGGATCTTTATTAGTTCAAGGCCACCCTGGGCTACACAAGATTGAATCTGTCTAAAAGAGAAGAAAAGCTCAGACAAAGGTGATCCTAGCACTTGGGATTCCACACCTTTAATCCCAGCACTAGGGAGGTGGAGACAGGAATGATAAGGCTAGGCAGAGAGGGGACTAGAAGGCAGGAGAAGACAAGAGCTCTGAGATTTGGTGGAGACAGATGGAGTCTGGAGATGCAGTCTGAGGACAAAATCACCCCTTTAGTCTGAGCATTGGTAGAGGTAAAAGAACTCTCTAGTAGCTAGTCACTCTGCTTCTCTGATCTTCAACATTAACCCCTACATCTGACTCTGGGTTTTTATTATTAATACTAATCAGAATTCATGCTACACTAAGCTAACTAAGCAGTCAGTGAAACAAATAAAGACATTGAACCTGGGCTTCAGGAAAACTAGTCTCCTGGCTATGAAATGCTGAATTCCTCTGCCCTCTTCCTTCTCTACTCCCCTAAAAGTTGCTACAAAACATTTAATAGGTCTTACTATCTGCACCCCTCCCTGAAGAGCCTACAGAACTTTTGACAAAAGCAGTGAGCTCAGGCAGGAGTGATTAGAACACTGGCTGTTAAAATAAGAGTTGGCATTCCCAAGAGGTTTTGCCTTTTGTCTCTTAGTCATTTTCTGGTCCTTTTGGCAAGTTCATGCCTATAATAAAAGGCTATTGTGCTTCTTCAGATGAAACTGGGCCTGTCATTGCCATGGCAGACCAGAGGAGCTTTGCCTTTTCAGTCAACCATGGCAGTGTCATTGTCCCTGCTGGTCCTCATTCTCCCTTAACAATAGCAGCCTGGTACTGCTAAAGGCATGACTTGGTGCAGATGGAGGCCCCAGGAGACACCAGATTGTGCAGGATGCTTGATTCCTTGTTTTAACTTGGGGGCCTTTAGACCAGAGTGGAGTATAGGGTAAGGGTTAGGACAGACAGTCATGGGTGTACAGTAGATAGTTATGGAGTGTAGGTGTTGGACTAGAAGTTCAAACATCAGGGAGGAGGTGCTCCAGACACCACTCACACAACCACAATTGATGCAAAAGCAAGAGGATTTTTATTCTGTCATGATAGGGTCCTTCAGGTTTGGGATATGAAGGACATTCGATAGTTGTTATAGCCCATCTTTTAAAGCAAAAAGCCACAGAAACAAGGGGGAAACTGAGGGTTGTTTTCCAACTAATTGGATTGGCTTATTCAAAGTGATTGGTCTGTGCCGGGGCAGGAGAGTAGCTGCGTGATTGGGTGAGATGAGGGGGAGCATCTGTGAGCCATCCTGAGCTTGTTCCAGTGACTGAATCAATACATCAGGAACTGAGTCAACATCTGTGAGTTGTCTTTGTCTCAATTCTCAGAATGGAGTTACGCTTGAAGATTATTCACAAGGACACAGGAGGATGAGCAGTCCAGTATGTGTGTGTGGGTGACTGTCCCGTTTCCAAATGCTAAGAGGCTTCAGAAAATGTCTTTAAAGCTGAGAGGCCTCAGAAATGCATTTAGAGTCTTTCATAGGGTAGATAGTTATGGAGTGTAGGGTAGATAGTTATGGGGTATATGGTGAATAGATATTGGTCATAGGCCATGGCCCCCTTTCAGAAGCATTTGTACTTCCAGTTCATTTGTCGCATTGGCTTTTGCATATTGGGCCCAGGAAGGACCCTACCCTTAGAATAGGACTTCTTAGTGGTTATGGGGTTGCAGCCTGAGAGTGCATTTCTAATGAGCCTTTAAGGGAGATTAGTCAATGGTCCTGGTATATGGACTATGTTTTCAGTGGCTGGGTTTATCCAGTCACTCTGACCTTTAATTGCTTATTCATGGGACTGGGCATGAATTATATTGTCAAGAGTTTTGCCAATTCATTCATTTATTCATTCATCCAATAAATATGCAAAAGGTTCACTATTGTCGAGAAATGAAGACACCATGGGGATGAAGATGGAAGTCCTGCCTGTAGCTGTAGGGAGTAGATGCAGGCAATTAAATAGATAATTAAGGCACAGTGTGTCAAGCCAGATAAAGAGGTGGCAGAGGAAGTAGTATCCAGGACTGGATTTTTTACCAAGGCCTCTACTGACTTTGTAGTAGGAGGAAGGAGCCAGAACAGGAGAAATCGGGTCTGCTGATCTACTTATCCCTGAAGGCAGCATCACCAAAAGTGGGGATGGAGTAGGTGTGGTCTGCACACGTCCTATCTGCCTGGCACATTAGTCTCTGTAGGTCAGAGGGAGACAGAATGTTCTCACCTGCCTCTTCACAATCTCTCCTACTCTTTGCCTCCCATACCCGCCATTCCCAGGGGTTCCAGAAACTGTCACTGGGACTTCCATGGAACTAGTTAGTTAGCTTTTTCAGTTTTCATGTGTTTTAAGCAATGAGACAATGTAGTCCGGCCTTTCACTGAGCTGCCCATTGGATAATTCACCTTTGATTTGGGTCCTTGTATAATTCCAAGCATCCGATCTGGGGACAATATGAGTGGCACCTCCTCAGCCCAACATTTCCCCACAGGTTGGCTCCCTCTCCCTGTGTTTGCCTTCATTCTCCCTGAAGCAGTCCTTTAACAGGGTGAATTTTATCGTGGTCAGAGTTCAGACATGATAACACTCTATTCAAAAATTTAATCAATTTAACTCCTACTAGAACATCCTGGCAGGCAACATTATTGCTTCTATAGTATGTATGAGTATTGTATAGTATTCTGAGCCAAACCAGGCACAGGCAAGTGCAATCTCTCCCCAACTCTGTTGGTTGCTGCTAAAATGCCTACAGGCTCTCAGTGAAAATGTTTAGTACTCCATCTAATTCAGTCCTGGGATTTCTGATCCTTGCGAGTTCACTCACAACTCTGGAACTCAGTGAAAAGAAGTGTGGGGGCATTTGGGCTTTTGCCAGTCCTTCTGGATGGTCTTGGTTGCTACACATTGTAGCTTTAGCTTCTTATCAGTTGTCATCTGGAGGGCTGTGCACCAATTTCTGTTGCTGTGCTCAGGGAAAGCTGACTGATGAGAAACAGGTGATGTTTTCTGCTGCATCCTATAGTGCTGTCTTCCTGCCTCCTTTCCAGGTATGTCTGAAGCTCTGGACATTGGTCCTTTTCTGTATCACTTGCTCTCCTGTAAAAACATCCTGCAGTATCTATCTCAAATGATACTTCCACTGAGCTGTTCGCAACATTAGACCCTGTCTGCCCATCACATTCTTTTCTGAGTAAGATGTCAATTGGAGACTTGAGCTCCAGGAATACACCTGACCTTTTGATGTTAGCTGAGGTAAATCTGGCTCTTTCTGGCTTAGACGAAGTCACCTTTGTCCTGATGACTTTGTAAAGCTCTTCTGACTCACATCACAAGAATCTACTTAAAACTACACTGAAGAAGTGTTGGCTTCCTTCCTGGGTCTCTCTGTCCTTCCTGTGCCTTGCTGTCCATTCATTGTCTACACTTGTTCCAGAAGAGCACTGGCGTAAGGAATCTGAATGACTACAGTCTCTTCAAAATTTCTATAAATTCCCAGGGGACTTACTTATGATGCCACCTGGCTCTTGGTTTTTTATTCCAGTGAGTGAATTCAGTCTAGGGATGTATTCGTTACTTTTTTCAAACTGCTCTTTCAAAACCATGACCAAAGCAACTTATAGAATGAAGGCTTTATTTGGGCATACAGTTCCAGAGGGATAAGAATCTGTCATCACCACAGCAGGAAGCCTGGAAGTGAGCACCAGGCATGGCAGCAGAAGCAACTGAGAGCACAGATCAGAAACCACAATCAGGAGATGGAGAAAGCAAACTGTGGGTGGAGACTTTAACCACAAAGCATGGCCCCACACTGGTGACTTGCTTCTGCCAGCCAACTAGCAACTCCTATTGGGGACTACATATCAAAGTGCCTGAGAATAAGGGGGACATCTCAACTACCTCAAGGGGTCAACTTACAAGTTGCCTATATCCTCCCAAGTCTGTACCCATGAGCTCAACCATGTTCCTGTGTCTTTCACTCATCATGCAGACATTCGTACTGTGCACTTTTCATAGACATGGAATAAATACAGCACAGAAAAGAACAGCTCAGTGGCTCATAGTCCTACACTTCACAAATCTCATGGTCATTTCCACGGTTTGGGCTCCAGGCTCATCTCAGCCTACAATTGATTTCTAAAATGAAGTCTGAAGAAAGCTGTTAAATAAGGTAATTTCCCTGTTAGCACCAACTTTATTCAGTAAGAATTTATTTTAGAGTGATCCAAAAGCTGGACCAGGAAGCTCGTGGTTAGGAGTTGAGAAATGTGCAGTCTAGGAGGGGGCGAGCACATGAGGAGGTTAAGTGCTGAAGAAGTTCCAGGCCTGTGCAGGCTGCAGAGGAGGGGTCCATTCCCCAACCCCGAGGGCCAAGGTTGTCTCATACGGATGATGTTTTCAAAATTAAGGCTTGAAGACACATGTGTAGCAGGCAGACGAAGAGGAGAGGTTCTGAGCACCGAGCGCGTGTGCTCAGGCACAGCGAGACAGACATTCATTTGGGAGATTTTGAAAGTTATGCAGTTGTATCTTGTTGGATGTAAGAAGGGCATGCTAGCGAATGTTTAGTGCCCTCCCACCATGACTGACATCAAGGTACCAAAGCAACAGTTTTGGATACAGAATTGGAAAGAGATGTGAGTGGATGGTCTCCAAGAGCTGCTGGAAGTCAACGGTCACACTGCTGGCTACAGGGTATCCAGGAGGCTGATGAGGCAGGGTAATGATTTTGTCCCTAGAAAGGGACATTCTAAAGCTGCAGACTTTTGTGTTGTTCATTGTCATCTCCTCAGGACTTTTAATAGTTGTCCAGTAGAGAGGAGAGAGTCAACAAGGATTTATTTTGAATGAATGAACAGAAAAATGGATGGTGGTCTAAAGCCTGTGAGGTCCTGAGACATTTTCCTCCAGGCCAAGGGGAGCTGTGGCATGTTTCTAAAAGTGGGGACTATGGTGACAAGTTGAAAGATTTATAAAGTCTGTTCGGAAAGCAATGAGGTAGGAAAAGGTAAGGAGAGGTGACTGTTTGGAAGCTTCTGCAGTAACTTGGTAGCTGCTAAATGTAGGAGTGGGGGCAGGGTGCCTGAGACTCAGTACTGGGCAGAGGTTCCAGCAGGGTCTGACGTCATCGAATCCATTTCAGAGCAGCTAGTTTAAAGCACTGTCAATGACAGGGCCTGTGTTTTCTCCCTTTGAATTATTTTCTTGTTTTACTTGAATCGCTGCATTGTCTAATCCATGCTTCAGTGAATTTTGCCTCCACCTGACTATACAAGATGCTTTCTCCCCAATGATTTCCCAAGGATATGACCCATCCATAGTTGTTTCTTCTACTGCACTGAGGTAGCCCTGGTTTGGAGGATGGTGGGATGTATCATCTCCCCAGAGGCATAGTGGATCTCATTTCCTGGGGAGCTTGACCCATGACACTAAGAAGGGCAGGCTAAGCAGGCAGTGTTTGTCGAATTCCTCTTGAGCGGTTGGTTTCCTTTTTACCCATAGCTGTGGGAATCCTGTAGTGAATGGGACTTCTCCCTGTTCTAGGTCATTCTACCCAGCTCTTCGGTGACTGGGGACCAGGCACCCATTTCTCCATCTGTGTTAATTTTGACAACAACAAGGAAAGCCGTCCTGCTGCTTAATAGACATAGAGGGGGCTCCCCAAACCTGGATTAAACCTGGAGCCAGTGGGAACTGGCTCAAGAAAAAAGAAACAAATGAAAACCACGTGACTGATGCTGCCCTATGCTCACAGCTGCCTGTCACCTCTGGGGAGGAAGCGTGTTTGACTGGCCCAGTCTTGTGGCCCTCCTCCTGTCCCTGCCTTCATCACTGTGAGTTGTCTCTCTGCACACAGAACAACTTACTTCTCGTAGTGTCCCATCTGCTAGCCAAGTGCGGACAATGCTGTTCCCAATCATGGGTGATGCAGATTCATACTGTATGCCAGCATAGCCGTGCATCCAGTTCACGGTCTCTGCTCTCGTTGGGAGTTCACCCATTGTGGAGTGATGTCACCTCTCCCGGGTGAAAAATGCTGACATTTCCCAGCTTCATTGTTCCATCCATTTACATCAGGGTTGCTGAGGTGAGGCTGCGAGACAGTGATAGGCTAGATGGTCTAAGGAGCCTGTGAGGAGGGAGGGGTCCTGCGACCCCCTAAACTGTGTACCCAGTAGAAGAGGAACAGGAATCCCAAACCTCTACTCATGTGTTCCTCCAGGCACAGCCAAGAGAGCAAAAAATCCTACACACATCCCAAACCCACCTTTCTCCTGGTGACTCCTGGAACAAAGGAAACTCACCTGGGATAGATAAGAAACACTTCACAGCTCCCTTCACTGCATGCCCAGAGACTGCAGTTTCCCGTGCTATTGATTTCAAGGACTCGAAACTTCTGATTAAACAAATGGATTTTCCCTATTGCAGATAGGCATGCCTCAGTCGTTCATTCCTACTCAGGCTCTGGAGTGCCTCCTTCTCAAAGTGTTGCCAACTAAAAGCCACACTGTCTTGATTGTATTCTGAAACATGGGCTGGAAACTGCATGACAAGGACATTGCTGAACGGGGGACCACTTGCTTATAATCTCGCGACTCTTCCTGCTGAAGAGTCATAGCTCTGTTAATGTCCTGAATAACCTTTTCCTTATTTCGAGAGGAAATCAATCACCCTCGTTGCTCCTGGGGTGACAGGGAAATCTTTAGAAAGATGTCTTCACTTCTCGGATGACTCATGTGGGCCATGGGAACTTACTTGTATGAGTCTCTCCACTGGGACATGGATATGTCCCCCAGATAGGAATTGTTTAGGCTGATGGATTAACTGGGCCAACTGTCTGTTCCCTTCAGATTCTGGCTTCTGTTCCCCAAAACTCTAACTCTCTCTCTCTCTCTCTCTCTCTCTCTCTCTCTCTCTCTCTCTCTCTCTCTCTGTGTGTGTGTGTACTCATGCACATGGAGACAAGAGGAGAGAGAGCCTTGGGTGTTATTCCTCTGGAGTCATCCACATTTTTTTCCTGAGGTAAGATCTCTTGCTGCAACCTGGGGCTTGCTGATTAGACTGGGTGGTTGGTCAGTGCATTCTGGGGATCTACAGGTCTGGATTTTTACATGAGTGCTGGGGATTGACCTCAGCTTCTCATGCTTGTATGGGAGTGGCATGTTTGTGCCAACTGAGCTATCTCTCTACCAAAATCGTTATTGATGGCATTGGCAGGGTTTGCTTGGAGAGCCTTTAATTATTGGCCCTTTTTTGAGGCACTAAATGGTTTATGTTACCTTAAATGGGGTCCACATTTCCTAGTCTTGTCACCTAGTGTTTTGTCATCCATTCCAGGGTGTGGTTTATGAATATGTCCTTTTACTTGGCCCGCCTCCATTTCCTATGCTTTGGGGGTTGTACACAAAGCCTCTTGCTATTACAGCTCTATCAGGGTAGTTTCTCCTTTTCTTAGGGGCATCAATTAGTCTTGATGGTGATGGTTCTGGGTTTCTAACTCATATCAGGTCTTGTTTATAGGTTCCTGTACTCAAGACCTTGGTTATTGTTCATAGAGGAATCTCATACACCTCAGCATCCCATAACAGAAGGGGAGCTGGTTTCCTTCCCAGGCAGAAGAGTGACAGTGGGAATTGGCTTTTGTTCTCCCTTTCCTGGCAAAAGAAAAAGGAAACTCACTTTTCACCAGTATGGTGTTCTTGAGGAAACTCATTACATCTTGTGGTATGGAAGACTCTTCCATCTGGTGTGAGTTTGGCTGCAGGCATCTTATCCTTTACTATAATCTGCATGCCTACGTGTACTGTGAAAAATATCTCTAGCATTTCCCTGATGTAATTGACTTTCTCTCAAAGTGAAAATCTTCTAATGTGCCATCGTTTATTTATAGTATCTCCCAAAATTTGTCCCCAAAACTGTCGGCATCTGACAGTTTAGGTAGGAAAAGAGAAAAGCCAGTTTAACTATTTTTCTTGGGAATTTTTACTGAAGTCTGAGGATAGAGGCTAGAAAAGAGCTTTGTGCTAGTGTATCCAGGCAGCTACCCATTTGAGCTGGGTCCAATAAAAGGCTGTTATTGTAATGGTCAATTAGAACACTGTCCAGTAAATGCAAAGAACCAAACAGCTGTAGGATTCATGATACCTTTGTATTTGGGTTCCTCTAACTCCCTCCCTCTCTATTCCTTTCTCTTCCTCTCACATTTGTGCTTTGTACACTGCCCTATTGTCCTGTCTCCATCAGCTGACCTCCTCTGCTTACTCATGGGTCCTGATGCTTTAAGGGTTGAGAGGATTCATTGTGCTCACTTCCATTTGAATTTTGTGTTCCCATTAATTGACTCAGTCTTCTAGTCATAGTTTGCTCACTAGTCAAAGGATGCACACCCATCAGGTGTCCACTTCTGTCTAATCTGCTTTGTCTAGGAGGTGCTGTACCACATGGCATCGGGTCAAGAGCCATGGTAGCACTATGTCACTCAAAATATATTTTGCGTTTGGTGACAGGCCCATTGAAGCGCTTCTGCCTCACAACTACTCTTTGGTGGTTAGAATCTGAGCCTTCCTACCTTACTTTCAAATAAAGGCAAGGTAAAGAAGGTAAGTTCATAGTGGACGTGGACTTTGGGAGCTAGAAGTGGAGGAAGGCACAGGTGTCCCTTAAGAAAAGCAAATATATATGAAGAAGAAAGAAGAGCCTGAGTGTGGAGCAGGTGAGAAGAACCATCGAGAAGGATTGGTTCTCTGTCACCTCTACCAGTCTTGCCTAGAGGGGACTGGCTGGCTGGCCTCCCACACATGGGCAGAGGAGAGGAAGGAAAGTGGTTCCTTCTGCTTTGCTCCTGCTCAGGAAGCTATGGGGTGTGTCTGGGGAAGTAGAAAATAGAATCTGCTGTGTAGTGGAGCAAAGAGGAAAATCTCAGGGATCAAGAAGAAGCATGTGAAGGAAAACATGGCTTTAGTGAAAGAGCTGTTTTTTTTTTTTTTTTTTTTACCAGATAGGGGTTTGCTTTTGCGCTGGTGAAAAATGTTTTCTCGTTACTAACTTAGGAGAAAGGGGCGGGGGGTATAGCCTGATTGTTTTAAATGTGGGAAATAATCACGTGCACGCTCAGAGCAAACATATTGTCTCTCTTTTGGTCTGGTCTGTACACTGGGTGAATCAAGACATCCAGGTCTTTGGATATCAGTAGGAGAGTCAGCTATGCTGTGATTTGGATGTGTGGTTTGTTCAATAACGCTTTCGAAATCTTGGTCCCAACGTTACTATCCTAGGAAACTCTTAAGGGATGATAAATCTTTGAGATGAGTAAACCCTTCTTCAGGGATAAATTGTCATTCTGGTGGGACTGTAGTGGGTTAGTGACCATGAGACCAGGTTGCTGTGAAGTGAATTGACGTCCTCAGTGGGTTCCCTTGCTCCCACTTTCATTACACCACATGTTGCCACCTACACTACAAGCAGAAGTTGGCAGCCAGTGTTTGGACCTACAGAACTGTGAATTTAAAAAGCTAATCTTTGCCAGAAAAACCTCAACATAAAGTATCCAGTCTTAGGTGTTTTGTTATAGTCATGAAAGGTAAACTATGACACATTAGAGTAGACCACTTCCAGCAGCTCAGTGCTTTCCAAAAGAAGTATTTACTTCTTACTCATGTCTCTCTTTAATGGGGGTAGTAGCAGAGAAGTGGGCTCTGTGAAACATACATTATTTCAGGTGTCTTCCTGTTATGGGATTGCTTAGGCTACTACCTTCTCTCTTAAGCTTGTAAGCATGAAAGAAATACTCATGAGAAATTTGGAGGGCATGTTTGAGGATGCACCTGACTTCTCACATCATTTGTTAAAACTCATTCCCGTGATTGCTGTGGTTATCCAAGTCATATGACTTATAGTTAATTAAAAGACAGGCCGAGAAATATACAGTATAATTGTGACTAGGAGAGAGGTGGGATGTAGATGTTAGTAAATAGTAGGTGCCAAGTATGAGGAAGGCTGGACCAAATTATTGTCCATAGGCTCTCTTGCTTGCAAATATAAATTTTATTTGTGGATGGCAAAGGTGTTGTTTCAGTTCCCTCCTATAATAAATTATTTTATCACCCATTCAAAACTCTCATGGGTAAGGACAAACCTACGTTTGGACACCTTGATTCTGATGTATTGTTGATGGTCTGGGAACATTAAGAAAAAATACACAGGAATGAGTTAAAAAATCAGGTTCTATCTTGAACATCAATTTTCTTTGAACTTTAAATCACATGGGAAAAAAGAATATAAATTTGGACGTCAATATCTTCATTAAGCTTTAATTTTTTTCCATGAAAATTTGTGATGAGAAGTAATTTATATTCAAATTTGGGCATCTTCTAATTGGTATTTCATTGCTGAAGTCTCTTAATGTTGTCAGTGAATTTCATTGCAGAAATAGAAGAATCTATATTTAGAGTAGCAGTGTGATCTATCACCCAAATCAGAATGATTTTGAGAAAGAAAAGCATCTCTTAATAATTATGTAGGAACAACAGGTACAGACTATTTTGGATGAACTGAGATGATAGTCACTCTAGAAATATTGGACAATGTGGAATGACATAATAAAGAGAAGAGCAATGGAAGGGAAATAGATCAAGCCTGTAAAAGATTTAATCAATCAAAATTTCTTATCCACATAAGAATTTTCTGGCATAACTTCCAACTTCTCTAGCAATGGTTCTCAAAGGATCCTTCAAAGAGCAAGTGGATTAAGGAACATCCAGTCAGGAAATGAGAAGCAAAGGCCAACATTTCAGATGGAGGACACTCAGGGTGGAGTTGGTTGCTCACCTGATGGATGGCTGAAAGAGCGAAAGGGGATGTTACACAGACATTATTAACTATGGGGAAAGAAAGGGCTTGTTTAGTGCTTGGTTCTGGAGGAGTGCTTGGTGAAGGGAAGCAGAATGTTCCACCAGGAACTATGGCTCTTCACTCTGAGATCACCACACCCCTGTCTGACCACAAAGGTCCGCCCGTGGTTGGCAGCTTCTCCCTTCCTGAAATCTCTTTTCATTGTAGAGCTGTCACATTTGCATTGTGTATTTGCTTTCCAATGACCTGAAGGAGGGGAAATGCTTAACCTGTGCTCTGAATTTGGGGCTAGTAAACTGGGCATGCTCAACCCTGCCTTCCTTCCCCTGGGAGCATGATCCATGTGCAAAGTCAATTCTCTCCACTGTCTCTTCAATGCAAACCTTACCTCCAAATTCCTTTAACTAGTATGTATGAGCACTTCCTCTATTCTGGCCTCTGTTCTGGCTTGGGGACTTCAGACTGAACAGAAAAGATAATGACCCTTGTCTTACAGAAGATCCAGACAAGAAGCAATATATATATATAGGTGATGAAAATAATCATGCCAAACGGAAAAAAAATGAAATACACAGAAGTGATTTCTATCGCCATCCCCACAATGTGGAAGAACAGAACCTATCCTATGAGGTTGTCTTCTACCCTCTTCATATTTGCACGTGTATACACACATACACATAATATTTATTATTCAAATATAATTACTTAAGAATATTTTAAATGGTATTCTTGTGTTTATTATTTAAATAAATTGTAACCAAGACTTTTTTTAAAAATTCAAAATCCAAAATAAGATGGTGTGGGAGATAAGACTGGCACTGGCAGTATTAAGTAGTGTAGTTGAGATGAGCTCCCTGAAGAAGAAGAAGACACTGGACAGGGAGTTGTCTGGAGGAATCATGTGTGAAAAGGACCTATGTGGATGTTCAGTGTACGTGAGGGACAGCAAACAGTGACAGGGTCCACAGAACGAAGGGAGGTGTAAGAGGACAGGGAGGGTCCACAGGCCCACGCCAACACAAAGGCTAGCTGCTTGGTGTTCGGATTCAAACAGTCATTGTCTTCTGAGGAGAATCCGCCTGACTATTCATTCCCCAGTTCTGAGCAATCACTTGTTTCCAGTCCTGAACAGTCACTGAGCAGCTGGTGCCGGCGCAGCCTGTGGGCCCAGGTAGCATCCCTGTCTCTCATTTGAGCAGAACTGTCAACCGTGTCTATACTTAGCACCTTAAGTAGCTTCACAAGTATGTGGAGGGACTCTTGGCTCACTCACCTCCCTTACATCAGCCTCACATCCTGAACAACAAAAATTACAGCAGGAGCTGAGTAACTGCAACTAATGAGCTTGTTGGATTTGTTTTGCTTTCTGCCAAAGAAATGTTCAGAAGCTGGTGCTCAGCCCACACCAGGGACGATGCCGAGCCTTTCAAAGGGTCTGTGAAGGGGCAGGCATTTGCAAAGCAATAAGCTCTTACTGGCTTTTTTCATTTTCATCCTCCCATGTAAATTTTTTTTTCTGGTGAAATTTTCCAGAAGTTATATAGCATCTCATAGAAAAATAGATTAAGTTCGGAAGCAAATTGAAGCCCTCTCTTTTCCAGCTACATATTTGAGTGAGTCATGATTCCCTTTATATATTTCCATCAAAATAACATATTACAACAGATTGAAGGCAAAAGTATGGGAATCCAGCTGTCATCTATGAAGCCAAACTTAAAGAGATTTGTGAAAGTTAAAACATGTCACTCTTCTCACTCAATGATTTTTGAAAATGAAGTTGCTTTTCATATAAGGCAGATTAGTGTTAATATAGAAGTTTGTTTGTATTTGTAAATAATTCATAAGCGTTAAAATTTCCCACAATTTTAGTTTTTAAGAAATCAATTATCAACACATGTAACTCACATACACAAAAGTGGGGGATTGTTTGGTATTTGGGGGATCTGAAATGTGAGGATGGGTGCCTTGGAAGGCTTTAATGCAGAGTCCCCGTCTTATTGTGGCGTATCCCTCAAAAGCCTGCATTCAAACTCCATTCCCTGTTCCAAGATACCACGTAAGCACTCAGCTGTCTCCCAGTTTGCTTGTCTTTGCTTTGGGACACACACATGCACACACACACACACACACACACACACACACACACACACACATATATATATGGGACATATACATATGTATACATATACGTATATATATAAAGTTGTATACACACATACACACACACAAAAAAACCTTTAGATTAAGGTCTACCTTCAGAGAAAAACACATTGTCTGAGGTGCCAGGAAGGACCTTGCTCAATCTAAGCAGATACTCTACCCCGAACCACATCCCTAGCCCTCCACAAAATGCAATTTTGCCTACAGGGATCTGGAGAGTTATGGGAGATCGAACATTGGACTCTTAGGAGAACATATTCATGGTCAGAATGGACAAGGACACTCTGTGAGTGGAAGCAACCTGCAGTGAGAAGCCTGGCCTCAACACCCAAGATACTTTGATGACTAGTTCCCAAGCACCAGCCCATGCAGGAGCTGGTGCTGAGTGTCACTTACCGAACTGGATGGTACAATCAAAGCTCTATAAACTCTATGCAAAACCCAATGAAGTAGAACTTCATGACTGCAATCCAGAAACCTGTATGTTTCTTTCACTTCTAGAGTGTTTTTTGAAGCAGGCAGGTTTGGGGCCTTTAGATCGGCCTTTTAAAAGTCTGTCAAATGGTTACGGACATGTAGAGTTTGTTATTTGCACCCAATATTACTCTATGCCATGTACTGCAGGCTTTGACTACCTGCCTTTGGTGATTACGTCTTTAGAATTAGGGAGGCCCTATGTCCAGCATTCTGTATTTACACAGCAATCCCCTCTTGAGGGGGGCAATTTGCTCCCTGTTGCTCAAGGGCACCATGTCAACAAGTCTATAATGCATCTGCTCTACCTTCGGGGTGAGGAAGTATATAGTAAATGAGAAAAAGAAAGAGAGATCCTTTGGATAGGCATGAACAGGAGTGTCCAGAAGCAAATGCCACAGGACTGTAGACCACTGTACAGAGAAAGAAGAGAACAAAATGTGAATACTGATTTCTGCTGAACCGACTAACAGGGCTCTGTGGAGGATCCTGGCTGCTTCTGTCAACTTTGAAATATGTTGGTACCAGTATTCTTGCAGTCAGTGGATACTAATGACTGATGATACCTCTGTATGTATGAAAAGATTTTTCAGCTGTCATTCTGTTTCCTGCATGCATCTGAGACCAAATTGGTCATTTCTCTGTTTCCATCTAACTCCAGTAGGACGTAGAAGCCCACTGATTCTCCTCCTATATACCCAGCAATAAAACACTAAGACAGCATCCACCCTCCCTTCCCTACCCACTTGTCTTTGTATCTTCTTCTTTGTAAAAAAAAAACCCTATGGAATATGATTTGTGCTATCCATATAATCTTGGATGTGTAGCCTTCTACTGGAGTGTGGTCAACTTACCAGTGGCTACATTCCTAATGAAAATGGACTCTTCCTTTCCCAGTAGTTATCAATTATAAAAGCTCCTCAGCTAGGGGTTGGATTTTGTGCCTACCTCCCCTCTCTACACTGGGAGTTGGTCTGCAGTAAGCTTTCCGAGGCCTTGAGAATGCTGCTGACCTCCTGTGAGTTTACACATGAAGCTGCCTCTCTAGCTTTTGTACTCCTTCTGACCCTCTTCAGCCACGACAACTAAGCACTGGGGGAAGAAGGTGTGATAGGTATTCCAATTAGGGATGGATATTCTACAGTCTCTTATTCTCTGTATCATGGAAAGTGGTGGATCTCTGTGTTGATCACTATCAGCTGTTAAGAGAAGCTTCTCTGATGAGGGTTAATAGATCCACTGCTCTGTAGGTATAATGCTAAGTCATTAGCAGTCAGTTTAATGGCATATCTATTTAGCAGAATAATAATAGATGCTTTCCTAGGGCCTGTGACCTGCCAAGCTACAGGCTATTAGCCTTCAAAGCAGTGCTGGGGTATGGGTTCCAACTTATGCAACGGGTTTTAAATTCAACCAGAAAGTAGTTGGCTACCCCTGTGACTTTGTGCCCCTTCTGTATCAGTGGACACGTCTGGTTAGGCCATTCGTTACAATAACTTGCAGAATTCACATCTGGGTAAGTATGATGACAGCTTTCCCTTTCTCATCCATAGCACCATCCAGTACCATGAAAACTAGCCAGTAGAGATGAAGCTTCCGGGTCAGTACAAACGTGATCTCTTTATTTTCTATCACTTAAGTATGTGTCATCTTCAGAATTAGAGTCTTATCAGCAAGTTCTGGAAGGTATCCAAAAGGAATGGCAAGACCCTGTAATGTTTGGGGGTCAATGGAACTTCACCAGCAAACCCCTCCAAAAGGTAACCCATTGCTGGCTTTGGATTTTTTTTATTTGCTAGTCTTTTGTGTATAATAGGAGCCTTGTTAACCAGTTATAGGATAACTCTTTATGTATGTGTCTTTCTGTATGTGTATGTATACACACATACATACACACACATACACATTTCTATAGTAGTAGATTTCCATATGACTTTTAAGAGAAATTATTATTTATGTGCATTAGTGTTTATCTGCATATATATATATATATATATTTAGAGAGAGAGAGAACTGGAGTTATTAATAGCTGTGACTCATACATGAGTACTGAACTGATCCTGGGTTCTCTGCAAGAGCAACCAGTACTCTTAACTGCTGAGCCATCTCTATAGTCCCCTACCCATGACTTTTTTGAAAAATTGTTTTTGATAGTTACCCTCTTCCATCGCTTGTCTTTTACTCTCCCCACCCCAATTAGCTCTTCCTATTTCATCATTCTCTTTAACCTTTCAGGCCACTGTGTTCTATCTTTTATCCTTTGAAAACCATGACACCTGACACCTTACAAATTTCTAGACCCATGTGGGTATTTCTAATGAAAGACACATATATGCACAACTGAGAGAAAACCTGCACCATCCAATGTTCATCTTTCTGTATCTGGTTGCCTCACTCAGAATTATTATTCTCTATATTCATCTCTATCCATCACCTGTGAGTTTCATAATTTCAGTTTTCTTGAGAGCTGAATAATATCTATTGTGTAAATGTACCACATTTTCATTATCCATTCACACGTTGATTTCCATTTCCTGTCTATTGTGAATAGAGAAGCAGTGAATATGGATGGGCAGGTATCTCTATAATAGTATGTAGAGCCCGGGTATAGCTGAACTGTGTGGTAGGTGAGCAGGTATCTCTGTGACAGTACGTAGATCCTTAGTCAAGGTTTTGGGGCAACCTTGACACTGATTTCCAACTGGCACTAATTTTCTTGGTGGCTGTACCAGTTGGCACTCCCAGCAGCAGTGGATAAATATCCCCCTTTCTCCACACCCGTCCTAGCATCTGTTGTCATTTAGGGTTTTGATCTTATCCATTGTGAACGGGCAAAGTGAAATCTCAAAGTGGTTTTAATTTGCATGTCCCTGATGGCTAAGGATGTTGAACATTTAAAGAAAAGTTTCTCTTTTATTGATATTCCATTTTTGAGAGTGCTCCGTTCAGTTTCATTCCCCAGTTTTTATTTGGGCTGCCTTTTTTGATATTTAGTATGTTAAATTCTTTGTATAACCTAGATAACCCCATGACAGAATACTATTGATGAAGACTTTTTCTCTTTCTGTAGTCTGTCCCTTTGCTGGAATGACAATGTCTTTTGCTATACAGAAACTTTTTAGTTTCATGAGGTAAATTTATTATTGTTGGTCTTGATGCCTATGCTACCTGAGTCCTATACAGAAAGTCCTCTCCTGTGCTAATGAGTTTAAGTGTATTCCCTAGTTTATTTTTATCAGATTCATGGAATCAGGTCTTATGGTGAGGATCTTGATTGACTTGGGGTGGAATTTTGCACAGGGTGAGAGATAAGGATATGGTTCCATTCTGCCACATGTAGCCATCCAGTTTGACTAGCACCATTTGTTGAAGATGTCTTTTCTCTGATGTGCATTGTTGGCCAGATTGTAAAAAAAAATAGGTGCCTCTAGGAGTGTGAATTTATGTGTTGGGCCTCAATTCTACTCTATTGATCAGTGTGTCTGTTTCTATGTCAGTAACATGCTGTTTTCGTTACTAGAATTCTGTAGTATAACTTGAAATATTGAAAGGTCGTTGATACTTCTAGAAGTTTTAATTTTATTTATTATTTACTTATTTTATTGTTTAAGATTTTTTCTGATTATCCTGGTATTTTGTATTTCCATATAAAATTTAAGATTTTTTTTTCAATTTCTATGAAGAATTGTACTAGGATATTGATAGGGATTTCATTGAACCTGGAGATTCTCTTGGTAGGATGGCCATTTTCACAATATTAATCTCACTGATCCACAAGGAAGGTGTCTTTCCACCATCTTTTAATGTCTTCTTCAACTTATTTTTCCAGTGTATTAAGGTTTTCATTGTATAGTCTTTCACTTCTTTGGTAGATTTAGTCCAGGATATTTTGTTTTATTTTTCTGAAGCAATTGTGAATGCATTGTTTCCATGATATCTTCTCACTGTGTTTGTCCCTTCTATTTTATATAGGAAGGTTATTAATTTTTCTCTGTTAATTTTGTATCCCGATCCATCAATGGCTGTATTTATTAGCTGTATGTATTAGTTTCTGGTGGAGTGTTTAGTGTCTTTTATGTATAAAATCATATCATATGCAAATAAAGATATTTTGACTTCTCCCTTTCCGATTTGTAGCCCTTTTATTGCCTTCACTTGTCCTATTGCTCTAGTTGATACGTGCAGCACTATGCTGAAGAGCACTACCTTAAATCTGATTTTAGTGCAAATGCTTCAAGTTTTTCTCTACTTATGATGATGTTTGCAGAGGGCTTCCTATATATTTTCTTTATTATGCTGAGATATATCCTATATCCTCCATTTCCCTAAATTCTCCAGGAGTTTTATCATGAGTGGATGTTAGATTTTGTTGAAGGACTTTTGTACATACGAGATTAATGAAATAATCATGTGGTGTCATATGTAGACTGGCCTAGTCTATTTATGTGGTGGTCCACACCTATGGATTTACATATGTTCAACCATCTTTACATTACTGAGATGAAGCTGACTTGCTCATGATAGAGGATCTTTTCAATGTGCCCTTGAATATTATTTATTAGTATTTTATTTAGATTTTAACAACTATGTTAATCAGAACTATTAGACCATAATATTATTTTCTTGTTAGATCTTTGTGTGGTTTTGGTATCAGTATGAACCTGACTTCATGAAAGGAACTTGGAAATGTTTGTTCATTTTCCATTTTGCAAAATTGTTTGTGTTAGTTCTTTGAAGGTCTGGTAGAATTATGAGTTAAATTGATCTGGCTTTGAGATTTTTATTTTGGAGATTTTTAGTTATTGTTTTTATCTTATTCATTGTTAAGGGTCTATTTAAATTATTTACTTCATCATTGTTTACAACTTAATTTTTGTATATTGTATATATCTAGAAATTCCTTCATGCCTTTTTAATATTTTCAGTTTGAAGGCAAATAGACTTTTAAAATATATCCTTATGATTCTCCTGGTTTTCCTCAGTGTCTTTTTTTAATAATTCCCCTTTCACCTTTAATTTTATTAATTTGGATCCCATCTCTTTCTTTCAGTCAATTCAATAAAAAATTTAATCTTCACAAAGAACCAACTTTTTATATTATTGATTTTTTGTATTTCACTTTTTCTATTTATATTTCAGTAATTTCCCCTCTGATTTTTATTAATTAAATGTATTTATTTTTCATCCTAACGACAGATTCCTCTCTCTACCTCTCCCTCCACTTCTCCCTTTCCCTCTCCCTACCTCTCCTCTGCTCCCCAATCCACTCCTCCTCCATTCTGTTCAGAAAGTGCAGGCCTCCCATGTATATCAACAAACATGGTATATCAAGCTGCAGTAAGACTAAGCACCTTCCATTGTATTAAGGCTGAGCAAGGCAGCCCAGTATGAGGAGCAGGTTCCCAAAAGCCAGTCAATGTGTTAGGGACAGCCCCTGCTCCCACTAATGGAGTTCCTCAAGTGAACCAAACTTTACAATTGTCATATATACGTAAGGGGCCTAGGTCAGTCCCATGCTGGTTTTTGGTTTCGGTTCAGACTCTGAGTTTCTATGAGCCCAGGGTAGTTGATTCTGTGGGTTTTTTTGTTGTTGTTGCTATGTCCTTGACTCCTCTGGCTCCTGCAATCCTTCTCTCTTTTCAGCTGAATTCCTTGAGCTCGGTCTAGTGTTTGGTTGTGGGTCTTTGCATCTATTTCTATCAGTTATTGGATAAAGATTTGCTGATGGCAATTGAGTATTCACCATTCTATGAGTATAGCAGGATATTGGTAGACTTCTGCCTTCGTTAGGGTTTACTATTGCTGTAAAGAGACACCATGGCCACAGCATCTCTTATAAAGAGAACATTTAATTGAGGGTAGCTTGCTTACAGTTTCAGAGGTTCAGTCATTATGATCATGAAGAGGAGCATGGCAGCGTGCAGGTAGATGCAGTGCAGCAGCTGAGAGTCCTACATCTTGCAGGCAACAGGAAGTTGACTGATTGTCACACTGAGAGAGGCTTGAGAAAAAGAGACCTCAAAGTCCATTCTGACAGTCACACACTTCCTCCACCAAGGCCACATCTCCTAATAGTGCCACTACCCTTGAGGGGACATTTACTTTCAAATGCTTTGGTTCTATCCTAGGTCTCTGAGCCATCTGTCCTCTGGGTCTGGCACTCCAGATAGTGTTCAGGGGTGGGCTCACTCTCATGGCATCAGTCTTAGGCTGGACCAGTCATTGGTTGGCCACTCTCACAACTTCTGTGCCAACCTTAACCCAGCACATCCCACAGGCAGGACGGACTCTAGGTCAAAGTTTATGTAGCTGAATTGGTTTCTCAATCCCTCCAGTGGAAGTCTTGCCTGGCACAGGAACTGGCCAGTTCAGGCTATCGATCTGCTATTGATAGAAGTTATTGCTGGGTTCATCCTTATAGATTCCTTTGCACCCAGTTTCTACCTGACCCCGAAATGTACCTACTTCCAGTTGTCTTTCCCTTTTCAGTACTCTCCTCCTCCTTCTACCCTTAACTTGATCCCTCATGTCCCCATTCCCACCTGCCCTCAGTACCCTTGAAATTCCTTCTATTTCCCCTTCCCAGGAGGATCCAAGCACTCTCCCCTGCCTTGAGTCTTCTTGTTTACCTAGCCTCTCTGGGTCTGTGTATTGTAGCATGGTTATCCTTTATTGTACAGCTAATACTCACTTATGAGTGAGTACATACCATGTTTGTCTTTCTGGGTCTGGATTCCTCATGCAGGATGGTTTTTTTCTAGTTCCATCCATTTGCCTTCAAATTTCCTAATGTCACTGAGTAAAACTCCATTGTATAAATGCACCACTTTATTTTATCCATTCTTTGATTGAGGGACATCTAGGTTGTTTGCAGGTTCTGGTTATTATGAATAAAACTGCTGTGAACATACCTGAGCAAGTGTCCTTGTGGTATCATTGAACATTCTTTGGGTGTATGCCCCAGAGTGAGATAAATGGGTCATGAGGTAGATCGATTTCCAGTTTTCTGAGAAACTGCCAGATTGATTTCCATAGTGACTGTACAAGTTTGCACTCTCACCAGCAGTGGAGGAGTGCTCCCCTTGCTCCACATCCTTTCCAGCATAAGCTGTCTTTTGCTTTTTTTGATCTTATCCATTCTGACAGGTGTAAGATGGACTCTCAGGGTCATTTTGGTTTGTATTTCCCTGATATCTAAGGATATTGAACATTTCTTTTAAGTGTTTCTCTGACACTTGAGATTCTTCTGTTGAGAATTCTGTTTAGATGTGTAACCCATTTTAATTGGATTATTTGGTTTGTTGATGTCTAGTTTCTTGAGTTCTTTGTATGTTTTGAGATCAGCCCTCTCTCTGATGTGGGGTCAGTGAAAATCTTTTCCCGTTCTGTAGGCTACTGTTTTTGTTCTATTGACAGCATCTTTTGCCTTACATAAGTTTTTCACTTTCATAAGGTCCCATTGATTAATTGTTGATTTTATTGTCTGTATTACTGGTGTTCTATTCAGGAAATTATCTCCTGTGCCAATGCGTTCAAGGCTATTTCCCACTTACTTTTCTATCAGGTTCAGTATTACTGGATGTATGTTGAAGTCTTTTACCTATTTGAACTTGAATTTTGTGCAGGATGATAGATATGGACCTATTTGTATTCTTTTACATACCTATGCCCAGTTATGCCAGTGCCATTTGTTGAAGATGCTTGATCATTCTCATTTATAATTTTGGCTTGTCTAAAATCAGGCATTTCCATAGGTGTGTGTGGCAGAAGCAATGCTGTTACCCTTGGGATTGGTGCATAAATGTTTTGTAAATGGAGCTTCTTAGATGGCAAGGCCCTTTGGAGAGTCCCATCCACCTGGCAGGGACCTGTGGAAGCCATGCTGCAGAATCCTGCACTGATCCTAGGGAACTCACGGGCTTCAGGCCTCTCTAACTTTCACTGTGCTTATTCTCATGGTGACTCTCAGTTTCGCTTTGTCAGTTGTGAATATAGTTGAGTTTACTGGGAACAGAAGCTGATATTTTTTTCTAAAAGTTTAAGTCACTTTTCAGTCTATCACAGAATTTAATTCCTCCTGTTGCCCCAGCTGCCGGTGCAGTCATTCTGAGTAAGCAGGAGGAACTCACTAAGGTTAATTGCTTGCATAACTATCCTAAAGAAGAGATAACTATATTCCAAAGGACTTAAGAACCTGGGAGATGGCTTCTTAAAAGATGGCATTAAGAACCTATAGGGACACATAAGGAAAAGATAAAGGATATAAAGGTCAGACATCTCTTTGGTGCCAGAACATGATTGGCTAGATATTCTTTCAGTAAAAACTCCCAGTTCCCTTGGAAGTAAAAAGTATGCATAAAAACAGCCAGGAGGAATAAAAACTTGTTCCAAATAGTTGAAGAGGTAGGTAATCATTACCATTTTGAGAATGTATAAAGAATAGGATTACACCTATTATTCACATAAAAGTGATACACAGATTACTTAGAAATTGACTTAAACTGAAAATAATATGTTAGGTGTGGCGCCATACACTCAGCTGATTACAGGCGTATCACATTGTTAAGAACTAATCATAAGGCTTGAATCTCTTTTTTGTAATCACATGTTTGCTGCTGACTAGGACACAGTATGAATAAGACGGGCTTGACTAGATATAATCATTTGGCTTGAAATATAAAAATTAATGATATGGGGTAAAGGTCAGTGATGTCAAGGGAGTGGGGAGGTGGAAAAGAAACTAAAATGGGTAAATGTTAATGATTGGAAGATGATTAAAGAGAAATGTCCTGCAACTACTCATGCTTGAATGCATAAGAACTTGTTTGAGAAAAGGCTTTAGATATTTGACGCCATCTGTTTGAGAGACACTTCGTGGTCAGACTCTTTATTTTTTGCGTATTTCACACCTCCATCCTGTGGCTCAGAACCCTGCTGGAGCTGAACTCCATCACATGTAGATTTATGTCTGGGTCTTTGATTCAGTTCCATTTTTCCACCTGTCTGTTTTTATGCAATACCACGTTGTTTTTATTACTATAGCTCTAGAGTAGTGCTTGAAATCAAGATGGTGATACCTCTGGAAGTTCTTTTATTTTACCGGATCGTTTAGCCTATCCTGTTTTTTTTTTTGTTTTTCCACATGAAGTTGAGTATTGTTCTTTCAAGGTCTGTAAAGAATTGTTTTGGAATTTTGATGGGGATTGCATTGAATCTGTGGCTTGCTTTTAGGAGATCTTTCCATCTTCTGACATCTTCTCTGTTTTTTTTCTTCAAAGATTGAAATTCTTTTCATACAGTTCTTTTACTTGTTTGGTTAGCACTACCCAAGATATTTTATATTATATGTGGCTGTTGTGAAGGGTGTTGTTTCCCTGATTTCTTTCTCAACCCATTTGGCATTTGTAGATAAGAGAGTTACTAATTGTTTTTAATTAATTTTGTATCCAGCCACTTCAATAAAGATATTTATTAGATGTAGGAGTTCCCTGTTAGAATTTTTATGGTCGCTCTTTATACAATCATATCATCTGTAAACAGCAATACTTCGACTTCTTCCTTTCCAATTTGGATCCACTTGATCTCCTTTAGTTGTCTTATTGCTCTATCTAGAACTTCAAGTACTGTCTCACTAGATAAGGAGAGAGTAGACAGTCTTGATCAATTCAACTAAAATTGCCTCTGATTTTGACTATTTTCTTTCTATCTGTCTTAGGGGTGTTGCTTATTCTTGTTGCCCCAAGACTTTCAGATGTATAATTAGGACATTTATTTATGACATAGGTGCATCATTAGGTCGGTTTGTTGAGATCCTTCTAGATTTTTAGTGCAGGCTCTGAGTAATATAATTTTTTGTCTTATGGCAGCCTTCATTGTACCCATAGATTTCGGTATGTGGTATTTTCACTTTATGTTTGACTTGCTATTTCTCTCTTGAAACTTTCAATATCTTTTCTTTTTTCTGTATATTTAGGGTTTTGACTATTATGATGTGTAGGGTTTCTTTTCTGGTCCTATTTGATGTTCTGTATGCCTGTTGAACCTTAGATTTTGGAAGTTTTCTTCTGTGACTTTGTAGGAAATATTTTCTGTGCTTTTGAGCTAGAACTCTTCTATACATATTTTTAAAATTAGGTTTCCATTTTATAGGGTTTCAGAGTTTATGTATATACTTTTTACTATTTTGGGGGGTTTTGACCTTTTCTTTGATTGAGTATCCAATTCATGTACTTTGCCTTCCAGGCCTGATATTCTCTCTTCCATTTGACCCAGTCTACTAGTAAGACTTTCCTCTCATAATTTCTTTTTGTTTGAATTCCTGACATTTTTATTTAGAGTCTTATTTAATTTTGACTTTTATTTAGAGATTCTATCTCTTTACTAAATTCTAACTTTTTTGTGTGTAATTTGACTTTTCTGTCCCACCAGCCAGATCCCAAATAACCATATGGAGACATATTACTAATTACAAAAGCTCAACCAATGGCTTCTTTCTAACTAGCTCTTATAACTTAAATTAACCATATATTTATTAATATACAGTTTACCATGTGGCTTTCACCTCTATCCTATTTTGTGTATCTAATTTGTTCCGCGTCTGGCTGGCTTCTCTGCCCTTCTTCTTCCCAGCATTCTCTGACTCCCCAAATCCTGCCTACCTATTGACTTTTTAACTTTTTATTAAACCAATCACAATGACATATCTTCACACAGTGTAAAGGAATATTTCACAGCATTCATGTGTCTTGAATTGCTTTCATTATTTTATTTAACTGTTGTGTTTTGTTGTCTTCATTCTGGCATTTACTCATTATTCATTGAGTTCCAGGACCATGACTATTCTTCCTATTTCAAAATCTTTGTCTTCATACACAATTTGAGTCACTTTCTCTTGAAACAATACTGTTGAAATACTTTTTGTACAGACCTATTATCTTCATTATTCATGCTTGGTTTTGGAGACAGGTTTTTGGTAATGTATATTTGTATGGAAATTTTTTCTCTCCTTTGTTATGTTGGTATTTGGGTCTGTTTCCTATTACCCTTAGTTGTCAGGTTGTTGATATGGTAAACGGGCTTTAGACTTTAGTCTTGAGGCAAATTAGTATTATTATCTGAATGGGGTATGGGAAGCAATTACAACTCAGTTCCAGCCAGGTGAAGTTTCTAAGACTAGGAGCAGACCTCTGTAGAGTTAGGGTTTCACAACTAGTCTTCAGGAGTCCAGAGGAGGCACTCTGGACTTTTCCTCAGGCAGTAGGAGCCAGTGTAGTTGACAATGTGAGTCTAGGATCCCTACCTGAAGAGGGGTAGTCAGAGGTTTGACCGAGTATTGCAGTTAAGTTGGTAGTATGAGTCTAGACTCCATACATAGAGGATGGAGGCTTGAGGCATTTTCCAGAAGGCAAGTGGGGAACATGTGGTACTCAGGCAGGTTGCAAGTGCAGGTTGGGTAGACAGTGTGAGTTTGGGGCCCTGCCCTGGAGAGGTGAGTGGAGGGCTGGATGAAGAGATGAATGGAGTCAGTGGCATGAGTCTAGCATCACTGCTGGAAGAAGAGTGGCTCTCAGGCCATGAGATGGGTTAGATGGTTAGAGAGTGTCAAGAATTCCAGCCTAGAGATGGAGCCCAGGATGGTGGTCTCTAACTGAAGAGGAAGGGCCGAAAGGAGAGTCTGAAGGTAGGTCCAGGAAGTGCGGTCCTCAGGCAAGTGGAAAGCTTAGGCGACTTATCCAGACTATTCTTGAGTTTTGCCTGCTTGCAATTATTGGAATTAAGTGAGAGCGAAGTCTCCACTGTAGTTGCACACTTTGTATTCCATTTTCTCCTATTTCTGACACCCTTTCAAAGCATACAGCCTAAGGCTGTGTTTTTAAATGCAAAGAAATTTGGAATTATTTTCCATCTAATTAAACTAAAACACTCATCATTATGAAGTGTCTCTGTTTAGCTCTGCCTATTGTTAGCCTTGATGTTTGTTTGTGTATGTCAGTGGCTTATAGTAGGTAATGTTTCCATGGTCTACCCAGGCTCATTGTTTTATTTTCAAATTTATTGAATCCTTACATTGCTGGCATTTTATTATTATTATTAATTTTACAAAGAACAGATAATTGCATATTTTAAAAATCTGATAGGACAATTTTTATTGCCAACAGGAATTTTTTTATTTACTCTAGTTGTTGTCAAATTTGGATGAAAATCCATCATCTTCCTATGATCTTTCTGTCTGTCCTAGCTGTCCTATACTCCTCTTCCTCTTGTCTTCTTTTTTTGTTTGATTTTTAAAAATCAACTAATATATGGTTATCAGTTAAATTACAAAGCTTGATGTGGTGGTTTGAAAGAAAATGGCCCCTATAGGAAGTGGCACTATTAGTGAGTGTGACTTGTAGGAGTGGGTGTGCCCTAGCTGGAGGAAGTGTGTCACTGTGGAGGTGGGCTTTGAAGTCTCAAGACACACCCACGTTTCAGACCACTTCCTGTTACCTGGACAAGATGTAGAATTCTCAACTACTTCTTCAGGACCATGTTTGCCTGCACACTGCCATGTCCCACCATGATAATGGACTAACCCTCTGAATTGTAAGCCACCGGATTAAATGTTTTCCTTTGTAAGAGTTGCTGTGACCATGGTGTCTCTTCACAGCAATAGAAACTCGAACTAAGATACTTTTTAAGGGTAACCTGCATTCCTGTATTCATTGCAGCCAAGATGTGAAATCAAACAATGTGTTCATTAACATAGAGACGGATAAAAGAAGTTATGGTTTCCTGTACCTTAAGAGTAAAGAGGATGGCATTCTGTCATTAGCAAAAACACAGGAAGCCTAGAAAATACTGAGTTAAGTGAAATGAAATAAGCCAGGCACAGAAAGACAAATGACTTGTTGAATATTTCCACAAAGAAAATATTGGTTACCCAAGGCTGAGGAGAGGCTGGGGTTGGGAGGAGTGGGGTGGGGAACAGGGAAAAGTACGGGGTTTCTGTTTTTCAGCACCCTCTCCATTGCTGTCTCTCTTTCAGACAGGATGGCCTCCATCTCTATGTCGATTAGGATGGCTTTGAATCCCGATCTTCCTGTGTCTTTCTTCCAAGTGTTGGGTGTGAAGATGTCTGCCACTATGCCAAGCATTATCCTCATTTTCCCCCTGGAAGTTATGTATCGCTTCTATTCTTTTAGCAATTATCCTGAAAGCTTTATGTGTATTCTTAATATATCAATGTGCAATCCTAATCTACATTCTATGCCCGTTTAAAGCAATTCAAGGAACTTGAAATACTTACATTGTATTTAATTCCTTTAGGCTTATATGGAATTATGTTAGGGACTTTGGGTTACCCCTGGGACTTTTTTTGGAGTCTCTGAGAAGACTCCCATTCATTTAAACATTCTGTAAGGATGGGATTGCATGTTTAAAATGTTAACTCTTCCAACCCTATTGTGGATAATCAATTCTTAAACGAGGCATAGCTGCTTCATATTTCTCCAAGCAAGAAGGTTAGCAGCTTGGTAAGGGCCATCTCCTTTTACGGGAATGGAGGTTGCCAGGCTGTAGGGAATGTTGACAGAGCTGCAATACACAATGAGCTGTACTCAAATGATGGCTGGGAACAAAACGAATAAAACCAGACTCACGCTGTCAGCAGCAGGTCTGTGGCTTGCCTGAAATGTCACCTCAAACACAAGACAAGAACCACTTTATTTCTTGACCAATTTTTTCCCCTTTCCCTGTTTTCTCATCACATGGAAGCCTACGGCCCATTTAAATCCACATTGCGAATATAGAAGGAAGAGACAAGGTTTTCTGAACGTTTCTAGGCAGAGTTGTCAGACCAGTTCAAAGGTGCTTTATTCTCGTAAGTATCACAGTGGAAGTCGTTCCCAAGGTCCTAGTGCTGTGGGGAGGGGTGGGTGGCCTGTGGGAGCTTTTTTCTTGATGAAATCAAACCTCAATTAAATTGTGCTGCGAATATGCCCTGAAAGAAGAGAATCTTTAACCATATTGAATTTAGTTCAGTAAAGCAGAAACGTTTTCTATAATGTGACTGAATATATTCCACACAGCTACTCTGTTACCCTACACCGTTTCTTGCCCCTGAAGCTGTGTAATGTACCCACACATTTCTTGACATCTTGGTGTGGAACTTAGGCACTTTCGTTTTCTACAGCACCACGTCGCCTTTTCCAGTCCCAAGGAGCATCAGCAACTACAGAGAGCAACAAGATTACACTCTTTCCTGGTTGGGATGTTATATTAGTTTCCGAGTTCATATTGTAGGGAGATGAGTTATACCTCCAAAAGGCAAATGACGGAAGAATCCTCACAGCCCTCTCTGCAGGTCTAATTTAATCCGCCACAGTCTCCAGACCTCAGCATTCTCTGCTCCAGCGTTACATAGGCCCCCGCTACAGATAGACTAGTGATACCAGAGATGAGATTTGAGAGGACTCATCAAGGTCATGATTCTAATGACTCCCATGCTGAAACCATTCCCAAGTTTGGAAGATAATGTCAGTGAAGATTTGAGATTCCAGATCAGTGTAAAGCAAGCCATGCATAAATGGCAGCTTCTGACAGGACTCTGTCCCATTATCTTACTGATCTCTAGGTTCCTCTGGGGATGAGAGACACAAGCTCACAACAGCTGCGTACACAGTCCACAGACGGCACAACAACCCTCACCGCACTCTCTCTTTAACTTTAAGAATCAATTGATGGATGATGTGGACATGTGACACGTCCTGCAGACCAGAACCTGACAGAGATTGAGAGCATCTATCAAATGCCTGAGCCTCCTGTTTTGCTAGCTAGGACACCCGCCAGAGTCTCTGTGTTAATTGGCTCCTGCACGGGCAGCTATTTCAGCAACAGCTCTCTGTGGCACATCTTAATTTAAAGGGAAATGCTGGAAAGTACTTCACAGCCTCTCAGAGCTTCTGCTTGCTCATGTCTAGCTGACTGGCGGAAGAGTGAAGTAGCCTCCCAAGCTGTGGTGTGAACAGAAAGGTAAATCATTCTGTCTCCTCAAACTTAGGAAATAATGTTTTGGGAGACAGTTGGTAAAGTGTCTAATTTCTGCCTAAAGAGATGCTTTACCTAATGTCAGATGAAACTGAAAAAGAAATTTGTGGAAAAATTGCCACCGTGATCTTAAGCAGGCAGTCTCTGAGTCGATCTGAGAGTGAGGAGCGGGGTGCTGTTAAAACAGATAGGACAGACTGGTGACTCCAGCCAGCAGCCAGCCAAAAGGACAAGAGAAGGTTTTAACTCTGGAAGGGAGGATTTTGCCAAGGAGATTTCAATGTCAAAGACTGCATAAGAAGCTAAATATAGGATGCTCAGGCGCGTCACAGGGCCAGGGGTGGAGACGTACACACGGGCAAACGATGCCATTTCCACTTCTGGCAAAATCTGAAGAAAAAAAAATTGACTAGAAAACATTTAGTCATATTTCATTTGAATTATACTTATAAATACTGAATTGCAGACCTGTCAAAATAAGCCCCACCAGCAATTCTTCGCAGAGGTACCAGATAGACAAAGGCTACATACAGCATGGAGACAGTAAGGAGCTTGCAAGAACATCATGCTGAGGAAAGCCACAGAGCCTAAGCCGCCTGCTGGAGAGCAAACTGGACAGAAATGTCCCTGAGGTGTGTGGAATGGAGCTCAGAAGGGCTTGAATGTTGAATACAGGAAGGGAAAGAGCCTTCATTCAGTCCTAGAGAGTTGTGAGTTTCAGGTCTCAGTTCTCTCTGGGCTTCACGGGCAAGGACCTATCACTGCTGTGATCTTCCTGCTAGGTGAGAATGTGACTACATGGTAACCTTGTGCAGCACGCGGCTGTACTGTCCCCCTCAGAAACCACACTGCAACAGGCTTGGAAGCTTGTTCCCGCCAACACCGTGCCTTGCACATGGAGGGCGTGTACAGTACCAGGTTCTCGAAGTGAAGTTCTTGGTATTTCAAGGGCAAACTTCTCATCTATACCCACCAAATTTCCAACACAAAACTGGCCGAGAGCTGTCTTTGTTAAGTCTTGTATTTACTTTCAAAACTATGACAAGATGACTCAGGGATAGCCCTTCTATATCTTTCTGCTTGTCTGGGCCATCAGTCCACAAGGACCCAGCATCACGGCTGGTGCAGGCGCAGAGCTGTGGGAAGGAGGGCGCAGAGTGTGACAGGTTGATGTTGGCCAGTGCGCACATTGCCGCTGGCATGCCCTCACTGGCAAGTTTGCTTCATGCATCAGCTAGGTGATACAGGAGTGGAGCGGGGGCTGAGGGGTGGCTCAAGCTTCATGCACATCCACTAACTGATGGTGGAGATCCAGGAGGGCTGAAGGAGCTCAGCCTAGCACCACAGCTTCAGGGTTTAGATGAATTCCGGCTTGGAGAGAATCTGCATCTCTTTCCTCTCACTTCTCTCTCGGTATGTCATTCTGGAGTCCTGTGATCTCTGCTCCCTGGAGAAAGCCAGAATAAAGAAAGGAAAGGAAAACAACTTAACCAGAGGAAAAGGCAGTGTAGATGCTAAGAGATAATAGTCCAGAAAGGCCAATAAAGATCAGAAACCTGTTAAGCTGCAACAACTGTGCCTCTTCCTAACTGCTTGTTTTTACAGCCCAGTTTACAAAGACAGCATTGGCTAAAAGGTAACTGCTTTTACGCCACTGTCACATGCAGGAAGGAAGCTCAGGGATGTGCACAGCCCAAGTTCACATGTGGCTTTACAGAAGCAGGAGGTAACCCTCAGCTGCTGCCATTAAGCAAAGCCTTAATCCAGTGATTCTCAAGCTGTGGGTCATGACCCCTTTGGGACTCTCATATTAGATATTTACATTAGAGTTCATAACAGTAGCAAGATTACAGTTACAAAGCCGCAACAAAAGAAGTTTATGGTTGGGGGTCACCACAACAAGAGGTGCTGGGCTAACCAGTCACAGCATTACGAAGGCTGGGAATCACTGCCTTAAACCATCCTGTTGCTATTCTCTGTGCTAAGAGTTTCTCCGTTTACTCCGTATCTAATGAGAATAGATGAAAAACAGCAGGATGACAGTAGCTGTCAGGGGATCAAATTTCAGCTCTGCTACAAATGATCAGTAAACCCTCAACAATGTCACTCAGTCTTGTGAGCCTTACTCTATAAAACTTTACCTCTGAAGTAGTAAAAATGTCTCATATCGTATTCCCAGCAGGCTTATACTTAGGCAGTTCATGGGGGAAGTTTCCATCAAAATTAAGTACCTTCACGCGTGTAGCACTGCCATGGCCTGAACATGGATTTGAGGTCATCAAACTAGTGGGGACTTCCTAACCTTTAACCTCATCTATGAAGTGGGAGTTCCGTAGCCTGATGATCAGCTTTGGGAAGGAAATGAGAATCAGGGTCTAGATGTAAAAACTGGGTAGTGTGTCGGGCACCAATGCAAGCACAGCTTACTTGCAGGGGAAGCAGATGGAGCTGCTGAAGGCGCAGTAGATGAGCGGGTTGATGGCACTGTTCAGGGCTGGCAGGTTCTGGATGATCACGGAGGCATAGAAGCGCTCCTTGGTGTCCGGAAGGAGGTTGAAATTGTCCAGCATGTCAAAGAGGAAGTATGGGCTCCAGCAGCAAATGAAAGCTAGGGAGAAGAGAGCTGTTAGTGCCATCATGGCCACACCTGAAACATCATTCTTGGTTGGCCATGACTGACTGGAATTTTAACTGGATGTTCTTGGCACTAGAGCTCTCTCCGCAATACTGGCCTGTTGTGAACAGTTTGGTGTGTTGGAACATGACTGTCGTGCTTGCTTAAATATGAGTATGGGTATGCACATGTCCTGGAGACACCATTCCTGAGCTGAGATTTCCTGGATTCCCTCTATCTGGAAAAGGGGGTTTTAATTTCCACTGGTGAGGACTTATTGCTGAAAGTCTGGGATCTGATAGGAACAGCCAGGGCCTCCCACCCATCACAGTGCTGAAGGAAAATGAGCAGGATCCTTCAGAGATCCCCTGAAGCAGACACAACTGGATGAAATCTGATCACATTGATTTCTAGTTCTAGGACATAGGGCAGATAAAATGATGCTATTATTATTAAAGCATGGACCATAAATGAGATCATTATAACCTCATTTTGCTTTCCTATGTCTAAGTTAGCCTTTCCCAACAGCACCCACCCAATACTCTTGTCTAGATCAACTCAGTGCCTCAGAGGATAGGAAGGAGATATGGGAATCTCAATTGTGATGGTTAATTCATGTGCCATCTTGACAAGGATCTAAGGTGCTCAGACATTTGGTTAAATATTAATCTAGTTGTGTCTGTGAGTTTTTTTCTGAGAGAGATCTTGCCTTCTGCTGGTGAAGAGGCATCATCAGATCTATTGAAGGCATAAATATAACAAGAAGAACCTATGAGAATTCATTCTTCCCACTTGGTTCAAACTTGGAATTAAACAGGAGCATAAAGAGTCAATTTTATTCTTGAACCTTTGGGTTCAGATCTGGACTTGCATTTACATTACTGGCTATTGGAGTTTCCCACTCCACCGTGGGGCCTGAGATTTCTTGACCTTCATGAGCCAGTGAAGTGATATCTGTCTGTCTATCCATCCATCCATCTGTCTGTCTGTCTTTCATATATCTACCTGTATCTATCTATCTATCTATCTATCTATCTATCTATCTATCTATCTATCTATCTATCTATCTATCTTTCATCTATCTACCTGTCTCTATCTATCTATCTATCTATCTATCTATCTATCTATCTATCTATCTATCTATCTTTCATCTATCTACCTGTCTCTATCTATCTACCTGTCTCTATCTATCTATCTATCTATCTATCTATCTATCTATCTATCTATCTATCTATCTATCTATCTATCTATCTATCTACCTACCTACCTATCTGTCTTTCATCTATCTATCTGTATCTATCTATCTATCTATCTATCTATCTATCTATCTATCTATCTATCTATCATCTATCTATCTATCTATCTATCTATCTATCTATCTATCTATCTATCATCTGTGTCATCTATCTCTCTGTCATAAAGCTAGCTACCACCTATTTATCTGACATTTCTCTGGATAACACAGGCAAACTCAGAACTGCATAGCCTCGGGTGCCTCTACACCAACCCGCTCCACTTCTATCTTGTCACAAAGCTGTAACTTTATTTTCTCAACCCTTTCTCACCCTCAGAGTTTGCCTTGGAGTAGGAGTTAAGCACCCATGGACATCCTTATGCAGGGGCAACTATCTTCCATTGTCATTTGATAGAAATTCAGGAACTTGATTCAGAAGTTGGAAAAGAGAAATTAATTCATAACTCCCCCCATAAGTGGAGTTGATATCTTAAATGTGAATCATTAAAAAAAAATCAAGATCACCATCTTTCTGCACCCTGGGTGGTTAATGCCATTACTGGAACGGTTCTTATGCACCAAGGGCAACACCGTTTGTTTCTCTCTCTCTTTCTCTCTCTCTCTCTCTCTCTCTCTCTCTCTCTGTGTGTGTGCGTGCATGCATGTCTGTGTATGTGTATTTTGTAGGATTGTCAGTCCTTCCTCATATTGGAGGCAGAAGTTCATAAGTCAATATTTTGTCTCATATTTGTTTTGAATTGTCAACTTGGCATTTATGTATGAGATACTGTAGTTTAGAGAGCTAACTATTTTTATAGATACACCTGCCTGTGTGCACTCCTGTCTGCAGACTGGACAAACCTCATATGGAATATAATTTCTAATTGAACAGAAATACTTCAGCTTGAGAATGCAGGTTTAAGCATGTATTTCCTCTCTCATCATCCAGAAAATGGGCATCTGTGATTCTGGTTGTGAAGGCAAGGATTTTTTTGGTCTCCTTCAGAAGCCTCTGAAAGAGTTCTTAGAGCCTCGATGAGCCACGAATGCCTCTGCAGCTCAGCTGGCATATGCTGTGTGTTTTTACTCCGATGGCTGAGCCATGCTGAATGTGGACTGTCTGGCATTTTGTATTTTAGAAAGGGGGAAAGAGCTATTCTTGTGATTTGACACACAGCTAAGGCCTTCCTGGGGGCTTCTAAGTGCTTCTAAAGAAGCAGAGATGATGCATATGAGCTAAACGAGAAGGAAACAGCACAAATTCCCTCCTTTCTACATCTGCATCCATTTGTTTATTACATAAGTATTAACTCAGTGGTGTATGTGTAACCTACCTTTAGGGATAGCATGAGTAACTCAAGGGCAAATCATTGCCCTTATGGATTTATATTTGTGTCAGGAAAGATATACTTAGTAAAGATACATATATATGTATCTATATAAATGTATATTCCCTATATTTAAGATATGTCTTAATAAATCTATATTTATGAATGTGTCTCATGCTATATACAGCTAGAAAACAGGGACAAATCAGCAAGTTGGGATGAAGTGAGAGGAGAGTTATTTAAAAATACTCATCAGGGTAGCCTGAGGAGGTGTCATTGTTGGGGAACAAAATAAGAGCAAGTGAGCCATGCATCTCTCTTAACATTTTTGACAGACAGCAGTGCAAACTGATTTTATAGATTCTAAGTGCAGAAAGAAAAGAGCAGAAGACAAGAAGTGTGAGGAATATAAGCTTTGGCCATAAGGGAACTGTTATTAACTCTGAAATTAAATATTCAGAAGAAAAAGAATACACATCTACTATTTCATGGGGGAGACATTGTCTTAAATGAAGCCACCGAGTCAAGGGTGATTTGTTTAGAAGCTCAGTCCTAATCAGATCGTCTCAGAGTGATTCAGCCCATGATTTTGGTGGGCAACTATATTCACAGAGAGAGGGATTAGGAGCCGATTATTGGCTGTTGAAGCCACCAGACACACTGGGGAACCCTGCACCTTTCATTCTAATGAAAGGTAGAAGTGCCCTACCACATTCCTTCCCTGCATGGCTGGGCTATCACCAGCTTGCTTTCAGAATGGTATTCAGATGTGTAACACAAGGAGGGATATTGCTTACCGAGGATAATGACGATGCTATACTTGATGGCCTTGATTTTTGCTCTCGAGATGAGCCCTCGGTTGTAGCTGCTGCATAGTTTGCCATCTGTAGACAGGAAGGGTTGTAAAATGGACAAAATGTTAAAAGGACAAGGAAGGTCAGACTTTCAGACTTGCTTATGTTCTGCTCCTCTGGGACCGTCTTAGACTAGGGTGGCTCAGGGATGGCTGCTAGGACCTGTTCAATTTGCAATCTACTGCAAATGCCACAAGGTGCCCACACTCTCTTAGCAGATAAGGTCAGGCTACTGAAACAGTCAAAGCTGGAATTAGAGCACAGAGCTACAGGGAGGTGGAGCCTGCGGGTTGAGGGCTGCTCTCAGGCTTGAGCTGTGCTGAGTCACCCATGAAGTCACTTCAGTTACCCCTAGAATGGCTTCTGCAGACCAGTTCACTGATCTCCCTATGAAACTCTGCTTTCTGTAAAGCCCAAGGCACAAGACAGAGCCACATCTGAACCTTCACATAAACTCTAGTCATACATACGTGACTGCCATCTGAGGGAGAGATAGTCATGGGATGACTGTGTCAATCTGTGGAGGGGGCTTTGTTCTAGTTCAAGTCCATGAAGTAAAGGATCAAAAAATGTGTGCTGAATAAATCAACACCTACTTCTTGCAATCGAGTTCTTACATTGTTAAGCTATGGTTGACTGAGATGAGCAGAAAGTGCAATAGATCTGGTGAAATGAGTGAAGGAGGGGATTGGGAGATGGAAGGTTGGCCACAGGATCCCTTGCCGGAAGGATTTCTTGCTCTCTCAGAACTTCCCATCTCACAGGACATGAAACCTTTACACCCACTCAGGGAATAAACATAGGGAAAACGTGGGAAAGCAGTCTAAAGTTCCCAGACTTGGTTTCCTAATTTGGAAAATAAAACAGTATTCCAGGTGTCAAGCTCTATGCTGGCATGACAGTCACTTTGGCACTTGGCTTGAATTACTTTTTAACAGTGTTTGGGGATAAATGGGAACTGTCTTTATAGAGGAAAACTGACAGCATTACTGCCCTAGATAGTCTATTATACAATGGTGTTGCCATAGACAGCAGGAAATTATCAGGGTGAGATTATCTCCACGGGGGCAGGGGAAGATGGTAGCAGATCAAATTATGTCTTTCGAAGTGTCCCTACATGCTGGCCCAAGGTAACAGCTGGTCCCTAAGCAGTGTGGCTTTGAAAATTTAATTTGTCTTTCAGGAAAGTTTTTGAGACTGACATTTGTGCTCTGAAATCTTTTAAAATGGAAAATCTCAACACTTTCCACAGGGCGACTGGATGACAATATCATCAACTCCCTGCCCTCTGGATCTCCCAATGAGATCAGTGAAAATCATCTTTAATGTGACCACTCCAGCAAATGCAAAGCCTCCAGCTTCACAGACAGCTCTTCAAAGAGAGCTGAGTTACAGGATACAGGTAATTCCTCTTTATTGGGAGATAAAAGGATTATTTCTACTCAGGACTCGGCACTGAGCTGGACTGAAAGCAGTGAAATTCAGCTGTCACTGGCTGAATGGCTTGTAAAGCTGGGAGGCAGAGGGATCATTAGATCCGAGCTGGAAAAAGCATATTTGCTAACCTTCAGTTCCAGGGTGCAACCATAGTGGGGTCACACCAGAGGTTTGGTTTTCATTGGGTCAGCTCCAGTTTTTAACCTTTCCAAAGATTCAGGCTCCTTTCAGAGTTGCCAGGTTCTCTTTATTTCTTGTTTGCTTGTTTATGTAATTATATAACTTTTCTACTTTTTCTTTGAAGTTTTATTTAATTATTTATTTTTTAATGCATGAGTGCTCTGTCTGCATGTACACCTGTATGCCAGAAGAGGGCATCAGATCCAATTATAGATGGTTGAGAGCCACCAGTGATTGCTGGGAATTGAACTCAGAACCTCTGGATGAGCAGAAGTTCTTTTAATGGCTGAGCCATCTCCCCAGCCACTAGTTATGTAATTATTACTGTGGGGAACAGAATATGAGTGGCATGATGAATGTACGGAGACCACGGGACATGTGGGGTTGGATTTCTCCTTCCACCTATACATGAACTCAAGGGGTTGACTCAGGCTTGAGAAGAAGGCACCTTTACCCACTGAGCCATCTTGCTGGCCCAGAATCCCATTTGCCATGTGATTCCAGCACTTGGATCTGGGGACTGGTCCTCTGGAACTCTACCCCCTATACACTGAACACCACCCTCTGGAACTTCGAAGAGAGATGAATTTCCTTCTTGCTGCACAGGGAGGCTCCCCTCCCCTGCCAGGACCTGGCATGTGGGCAGGTGGTTTGTTTGAGACAAGGAAGTCTAAGTTTAGAAATATTTTATGTGTTGAAATTTTGTGCACTTCAGGTTGATTTCTTTAAATGAATATTTTGAAGTTTTTAAAGCTTATAATTAATTTTGATCAACAATAAATTTTCATTCACAAATATAACCCAGCTGCCCCTGGAACCCTCAGCTAAAGGCTTTTGTCTCAGGGGCCTGCTTTGCTCAACTATGAGATGGGCCATCTCCTTTCCAGGGTTCTTCTGGGGTTAGTTTTTCTGGCAAACACAAGGGTATATCTCAGAATATGCCCGGATCTTCCCTGGCCACCATATTCCCAGGCTGCCACTTTGTCTTGCCTAGGTCTGTATTGTTGCTGCTGCTCTGGGAAGCCCTCACTATACCCCAGCCTCCAGTTCTCCAGAGACACTCCTGTGGAGAGGCTCTGGCTTGGCAGCATCTGTGCAACAGCTGCAGCCTCTTTAGACCCGACCCACCCTGGACGCTCTCTGAAGATGCTCGTGCCCGTGTGAAGCCACCCTTCCTGGCTCTCTGCTTCAAGACTCTTGATCTCATTCAGTCTATCCTGGGGCTACCTGCTCTCAACCTTCTGCTACCGGGTCCCGGAACCATGGCTTCACTTCCTGTGCTCCTCTGTTGCTGGGGCCTGAGTAGAGTTGAGGAATCTTCCAAAAACTTTGGGCATCTTGAGGATTACATCCAGCTCCCTCCCACCCCAATGACCACAAGTAAGGAGTGTGATTATGCCAGAATGTTCTAGCTGATCCCAAACTTTCATAGCCTTTTGACCTTAAGCCCTGGAAGAACTTCTGTCCCTTTCTCCTCTTGGACTGTGCCTACTGACCCAATTAGCTTGCTTGTCTGAGGCTTTTTCTCAGGTTTTCTGTTTTGTTTTGTTTTACCTCCACGCTAACAGGAAGTAACACCAGGGTCTGAGGAAGTGTCAAGAAACTCACAAGTTAGTTGTTTTTGCTCCAGTTTAGGCAAAGATCTCTAATTCCAAGGGATCCATGCCCTCTTTGGGCCTTCCTGGGTAGAAAGCATACTTGTAGCACACATACACACACGTGGGGAAATACTCAGACACATAAAATAAAAAGGAAGAAATATTTTAAAATGCTGTTTTGTTAAAACACAAGACGCTGTCGGATCAGCCGGTGGCAGGGAGCTAGGATACTGTGATCTCTTTCCTGGATGAGCCACATGCTGAGCCTGGCAAGGGGATCTGTGTGCCCACTCCATCAGAGCACAGGAGGTGAGGGGGATCTGTGTGCCCACTCCATCAGAGCACAGGAGGTAAGGGGGGATCTGTGTGCCCGCTCCGTCAAAGCACAGGAGGTGAGGGGGATCTGTGTGCCAACTCCATCAGAGTGCAGGAGGTGAGGGTGGGAAACTTGAGTGCTAACCGGGGATTAGCTTGATTGTTATTCTATTGATTTGGTACCAGCCCTGTTTAGAAAGGAACTGGAGAAAAAGGAATGAGCTTCGATTGGAGTTGGCTGACTTAACAAGGACAATAAAGGAGTTAGAGAAAGTCTCCACATTCCTCATCTTGTAGAACTGTGAACAACAACTGCTTCTGCTCTGCGCTGGATGTATTTCTCATGTGGCCTCTTGGGAAGTGAAAATACAAAGCGACCTTGAACCAGCCTTTTCTAAATGTGCAGATCCAGACAACACAGCCCTGTTCCCAAATGAAGTCATTAACACTGAGAAATTTTAAGATTTATCCTTGAGGCAAAGATCAGACCAAGGACTTGACTTCCCCCTTGTTGCTTTAGAGGCCCCAGGATGCAGCTACTGAGTGGAGGGATGGGGACTGAAAAGGGAAGAGGAGCAAGGTTTAGATCTGAGGATTTGGCTATGGCTGCCAGCCTGTGAGGCAGACGAGAAGCAAACAGACCAGCAATCTGAAGCAGGCGTGAGGAGTGTTACTGCCGAGCAACCCAAAAACCATTAAATTGGTGTGCATGCCAGCCCTTAGATTTACCAGATCATTTTCTAAACCAGTTCTGTGGGTGGACAGTTTGTATCTACTTGAGAATTAAATCCACACTTCCCTAGTTGATTGATGGAGCTCTGAGTTTTGTTTGTTTTCCTTTCTGACAAATGCCTGTTCCTGCTTTGCTGATTTTTTTTACATGTGATTGTCTTTAAAGTGGCTCTTTGGGAGTTCCCCATGCCTTCTCTCAGCTCATCTTTTTCTAGGCCACTCATGGAGTGTGCACACTGGCTTTCACAATGCGGATGCAGTCAAACTAGTGCATTCTCACTTGCAATTTAATTTAGCATGCATCTTGTCTTAAACATCTTTTCTTTTCCAGCATCATAAAGATATTACCTAACTTTTGTTTAAAAATTAAAAAAAATAGTTTTACGTCTAAGATTTTAATTTCCCTGGAGTTATGTTTGTCTGTAGATTGAAGTAAAGTTTTAATTTATTTCCCCATGACCTTCTGACATATGTCAAGAACTATGTATGTATAGATCTATTTTGGGCCATATTATTTTCTACCATTATCTATTTTATGTCAATGACATTCTACTCACAGCTTTGACTTTAAAATAAACTTATATTTGGCACAGAAAAACATTCCTACTTTGTTCTATTTTTCCAGGATTAATTTGGATTTTCTTGGTTCTTGAACTTTTCTGTTTTACAACATCTACCAGACTCAATAAAATGTTTTAATACTCCTTTGATAGGAATTGTATTAGTTTGCTGATTAGTTGGGACAAGCCAACATATTAGTGACATGGTATCATGTTAGCTACAAAATTCCACAATAGTCATCTGCTCATATCTTGATGTTTTCCCTCATGCGTTTTTCTAGAAATAGGAAGAAAGGTGTTTTGTCCTCAGCTGGTGCTGAGAGCACTTCATGGGCTCATCAGAAAGCTGTCTGGCTACAAAGCAGAACTTTAACCTAGTTCATAATCTAAAGGAACTTTCTTTTTTTCTCTACCTCATTCTGCCTCATAGAATTTGTAACCTGCCATTTGATACAGTATTGATCACATCACACCCACAAAGCCATGATAGGGAGACCCAGTGCTCTCCAGAAATGTTATACCTTGTCAGTTTCATGGCTTGCCCTTCCCAATCTCCCATCCTTGCACAGTAAATGCCTTCACCATAAGGTACAGTTTGTCCCAGCTGTCAAACGCACATGATTGTGTGAGAGCTTACGTTTGCGGTCTACAACATCTGTCTGTGGGGAAGCCTCTGGGTCATTTATGAAACTTTCCTTTCTGTTTTCTTTGAGTCAGCCCCTGGGTGGGTAAAAAGCAAACTCACTTGTCAGCAAGAAGAAGGGCTCCACACTAAGGATGACTTCGGCTTGGCAGTGTTTACAAAGCGAGCTTCGGTTCACACTAATCTTAGCCAATGTACCTTGTTGATGAGCAATAACCCTGGCATGCCAACACTGCTGGAGACCCCTTTACCAGCCAGCTCCTGGGAGGCTTGGCTATTCTGACACATGGGATGTCAAGGAAAGTCCATCGTTGGAATAAAATTCAGACAGGATATGATACTCTGGGAATTGAAGCTAGTCTCATTGTGGAAGGAGATCACAGATGGTGACAAACTGAACACAGGTGTAATAGAGATTTAACATTACACTAAGTAGTGCAAACTGACAGTAGCCATTTCTAATTTAGAGCAAGGCAATGTTGTGCATATTAGTGGACATACATCTCTTAGTGACTTTGTACTGACTCAGTCCTGGAGTTGGGGAAGTCCAATGTCATCACTAAAATATACAACAGAAGGGAGATATAAGGGGCCCTACAGAGAGAAAGGAGCTAGCCGACAGTGATGGGGAGGCCTGCTGAAGATCACCCCAGGTCTCTGGCTATGTGTGGCTTGCTCCTTTTTCTGATTGGTGAACTCAAGGAAAATGAGGTAAGCTTTACCATAGATCATTGGGTGAGGAGTGTAGGCAACAGAAGAGCTATTGGGGGTAAGAACAGGACGGAAAGAGCTCAGAGGGACAGGCAGGGAGGAACACACCAACCTTTTGTAACAGGCAGAAATCATAGGATAGAGGATTAAAATCTGGAATCCTAGCTACCTCAATCAAACCAGACCCTAACCTTCAAGAGATGGGCTGGGGAGGCTTCTCCATGGAGTGCTGTGGGCGGTATGCGGGACTAAGTTCTAGAGTTTGGATTTTTAATAAAAAAGCTTGGGAGGGGGTAAATTTGAGCTCTTTAAAAAGCCATTCATCATTTCTCTTTCTATAATTTCTTTCCTTGTGGGAGATGGACTGGCTTAAGGGGAAAAGCATGGGTGTTCTAATCAGTGACATGCCTTGAATCCTGGTCATGTCACTGTGTGCCACATATAGAAACTGCAATTTGCCTCACTGTTGAGCCTGTTTTTATCTGCATAATACCACCTTGAAAGCTGGGCAGGGCTTAGAGAGGTAACAAAAGGAAAGGATTCCAGTGGCCGACAGTAGATGTTCTATCTCTCCCTCTGTCCTGTCTGTGTCACTGGGACATAGGATCTAAGATTTGTGTCCATTGTCCTATACTGCTTCTAGCAAGCAGAACACACCTGCATTAAGTCGGAGATGTCAAGATTCACATACCTCTCCGAATTCTCTAGGGAAAGAGACACAAATGCTCACACCTGATAAACCTTGTGGATCCTCTTGGCTATCTCATATCACATGGGCTAAGAAACTTCCACCGTGATAAACCAAGCTCCATCTACGGCTGTTGCAGAGTTAGGGCGCTCAAGTCCAAACAAAGATTAGAAAAAAATCTAATGTAGATACTCATTTACCTCACTGGAGCCCAAAGAAGTCACATGACTTTGTAAGGTGGCATGGCTTGCAGTGATAGATCCGGAGCAGAAGCCAACTTCTTCCAAAGTTTTGCATAGTACTTAGTGGTTGCTGTCTGAATTCAGATGGTGTGTGTGTGTGTGTGTGTGTGTGTGTGTGTGTGTTTTATAGTATGTAGAATTCTAAGTGTGTGAACGTCTGTAGATGTTTTGTGCATGTGGGTCTGTGGGGTATGTGCTTGTGTTCACATGAGGGATGAGAGGAACGCGGGACCTAAGTAGGTTTCATGCTACATAACTGCCACATTATAGCAAGGCTGGAAACCTGTCTTCTTTCTGGCTTATCTGTTTTTCGGGTCTTTTCCAGTGTAACCTAACCGGGTAGTATTCCTAGAGGTGCCCTGCAACTAAGTTCAGTGAAATGGAATTTGGGGATGGCTGTCTCATGCCAGTCTTGTTTGGGCTAGAATATCAGGGAAGGAATGTGGACTGAGCTGCGCCTGATGTCAGGGCTAAGATCATCCTCTGGTCAGATGGTAGATTTACCCATTTCTAAATCCAAGTCAAACAGAAAAGCCCATCTTCAGGTTTGGTAGACATGTGCGCTCAAGGTTCTTTGCGTCTAGCATACATTTAGGGTGACTCTCCATACTGCCTCAAAAGTTGCTTCAAGGGACTTTGCTTGTATGACTGGACAAGTTCCAAGTGCCCTCTCCCTTCTCCCATGTAATTTTTTGCATTCTAATTAATTAATTAATTAATTAATTGCTTATTTGTGTGGGGTTCAGCAGACAACTTTCTGGAGTCCATTCTCTCTTTCTACCATGTGAATTCTGGGTGTTGAACTCATGTCCTTAGACTGGGCAACAAGTGCCCCTATATCCTGAACCACATCTCTCCAGCCTTCTCCTGGAGTTTTCAGGGAGGCTGACTGGAAGACAGAGCCCTCTGGGCAGATTTTGGGGTCTCCATGTTGTGTCCTACTGGAACCAAGCACGCTTGTGAATCCAGCAACCGCAGCTCATTCTGCTAGAGGAGAAGTTCCGCAGGAGGCTTGAGAGAGTCAGAGCCTTACCCAAGCAGTTGGAAATCACCGTCTCGTGGGGTTTGCTTTTAATCCAAATAGTTCGGATCACAAGGCCATAGATGACACTGCAGAACGAACCACAGGGAACATTAACATGGCTGATCGTGTGAAGATCCAGAGGGGCTACTGCTCCCGTTTCCCCTTGGGAAAGGTACCCTGGAGGTTCTCAATCATTCCTGCAGCTATGCTTGCTGTTCTGAAGGACTATAAGAGTCAGTTGGATGGAGCTGTTAGTGTCTTAAATTAAGAGGTGAAGACATGGAGGAGATGAATAATTTAGATATTCAGCAGTGCAGCATGGATTATAATTCAAACAATGTAACCTTTGGAAGTAGAAAGACCTAGGATCACATACATGCATATGTTACTGAGGTTTAGTTACTTTTCACACTTTCAAGGGACTGTGTGTGGCCGGAGGGGGTGCGTGGAGACCTGTGACTGACATCAGCAGTCATCTGCCTTATTTCTCTTCTACTTTTTCAATGAAGTTGAGTTTCTAAACCCCAGATTAAGACATGGTTTGTTTCTCTGGTCAGCTTGCTTTTGAGATACCCCTGTAGGCCTTGGAGTTCCAAGGCTGGAATTATAGAGGGACCTTGTAAATGCTAGAAAAATGTCCATCATGTAGCCCAGGCTGGCTTGAAGCTCATGGTCCTTTTAAAACTCCATAAAGGCTGGGATTACTAGAATATGGCAGCATACCCCCGCACTATAGGACAGCCTCTGTGTCCCTCCATTTTCTTCTTGCCATAGCATGATCTTGTCTCTTTGGGTTTAACGGGGACCTGTTACTTGCCTCAGCTAAGTTTCTTGCAGTCCCTGGGGTTACACAGAACAGAGCAATTATCTAACTGCATATTTTCTCAAAGCAAGGCTGCCTTTAATCCTGAAGTCCAAGTGAAATTAATTCTGCAGAAATATGAGAGAGCTTGGAAAGACCCTTCTCCAGTTGGGCTTCTGGTGACCTTCCATACCTAATAAGACCCTTGATGACCACTTTACCCATTGCAGATCCAGTTAGCCTTGTCCAGGCCCCATCAGAGACACTACATGCTGGAGATATATACTGTTTCAATGCGCTAAGCTTGTGATAACTTGTTATACAGTAATTGATAACCAACACTCAAAGCCTCAGTTGAGATTCTGTAGCACGCACCTCTTGAAATTTAGTGTCAAATGTGATTATATTTAAAGAGCTGAGTGTGCATAGGGCTTGAATATCAGTGAACTTAAGCGTGCAATTTCCCTTCTTCTTGCCTTCCCTCCCAAGTTTTCCACATTCCATCACACCCCCACTTCTCCAGTGATGAGGTCTGTGCCAGCAGAATGTCAATAACATACACACATCAGCAAATTTTGTATTTCACATCTCCTTTGATAAATATAAGAATTTCAACTCTTCTTAACACTATTTGACACTTAAAGTTTACTGAACACGTCAACTGAAAACTTTGGGAAAACACTGCTTTATTTTTTAAGCTGCATAATCTTTCCTCTTGAGAATTGGTAGTTAAAAAAAAAATCAGAGTTCCAATTTGCAGTAGCTGACAAAGCACTAATGGATTCTAATGGGCTTTAGACTATAACTTAATTAATGATGATATTAAAACTTTGTTCTTATTGTTTTTTCATTCTTTCTCTGGGAGTTCCTCTTAGTGCCCCAGGGACCCCCAGGCCTTGGTGCAGCATTCTCTTCCTTCTAGATTTGCTGTCTAGGGATTTTCCATTACTCTATGCCCCCATTAAGGGAAAAGATGAGAGAAGGTTAGCTGTGAGGCTTTTCTTTGTTCTAAATGGAACATTTGCTAGATCAGAACTCAGTTCCCAAGAGAAGGTGGCACAAGGTGTCTTAGTTACTTTTCTAGTTGTCACCAAAGATCTGAGAAGAAGCAGCCTCAGGGAAGAAGGGTAGGTTTGGGCTCTTGGTTTAAGGAGAAGGCATGGAGACCAGAATAGCCCACAGCTCTGTGACTGTCAGCAGTCACAAGAGGCTGCTTGCTCAGTTTAGAGGTGGAACAGGAAGTAGGGTTGAGCTCTTAACCTTAAGAACCCCCACTCTATCCCCTCCAAGGTCTGCTTCCTGCAGTCGCGTTTCATCTGCCAGAGATTCCACAACCTCTCCAAAGAGAAGGTGACCCCATGAGCCTGTAGGGGACATTGAGTGTGTGTAAAACCACAACACAAGGTGAGGTCGTGGCCTGAAGACATTAATGCTATCTGGCAATGATCCCAGTATTTAACTCATTGCTAATTCAAATGTTACTAACAATGAGTCATAAACATGATGGAAAAGTTCAGAAAGGTCATATAAGCTAAAGACTTGGGTCTAGGTGACGCCTCTTCTACTTAGAGGCAACCAGAGGAGCATAAAGCCAGGCCGTCCTGATAATCAGCTAGACAAATGGAACCAGGGCGTATGTATCTTTGTCACTTACTGTTGCAGGCAAGCTGCTTCTTAGAGCAACAGTAATTCCTCAGAAATGTCTTCTTTGTAATTTTCTCCGTTTTTCTCAACTCTTCCACCTAATTAGTGAGCAAATGCTGTGGGCTGTCCCTTCACAATGACTCCAGAACCTGCACTTTCTCTCCGGACTCTTCAGCGGTAGTACAAGGCTTTGTAATCTCTCTTTTTTTCTTTTAGAAAAAAATTCTTTTACTGTGATAAAATATACACAGATTACATTTTAATCCTTCTACTTAAATTGTTCTGTAACAATAGGTGTAGTCAAACTGCTGCTTGATCGTCATTGCTGCCTGTCTGTAGAATTTGTCGTCTTCTCTGATGTTTTATTCCTGTTCTAGTTCTGTGAGGAGACACCATGCCTAAGGAAACTCATAAAATAAAGCATGGAGCTGGGAGCTTTCTAACAGATTTAGGTGCTTAGTCTGTGATCATCATGGTGGGAAGCAGAGATGCATGGTGATGGAGCAGAAGCTTTACATACTGATCCACAGGCAGCAGTCAGAGAGAAAGACACTGTGCCTGGAGGGGCTTTTGCAACCTCAAAGCCCACCCCCAGTGACACATCTCCTCCAACAAGGGCACTCTTCCTAATCCTTCCCAAACAGTTCCACCAACTGGGATCAATCATTCAGATGTATGAGTCTATGGAGGTCATTCTCATTCAAACAACCAGATCAGTCAAACACTGCCCCTATCAAACAAAAGCAGGGGATGCTTCGTGAATCTGCATAGTGTCCCTTTGTGAGAACCATGCTAATCTCCCCAACTTTAGTCCATGTGCTCTAGAAACACATGCACAGTCTAACGTGTTCCCTAGTAATATCATAATCTTTAAACACCTCCCTCCTGCTGCTGTAGCAAGAGACCACAGCAGCATCAGTGATGGTGATGTAGGCTAGAATTCTGCTCTCCAGCCTGACTCCTGGCTGCACCCGAGCAAGCTCATTTCTATGAGACACTATCATTGTCAGGGCATCAAATCTCTTCACTACTTCCTTACTTCATTACACCCTCCTGCTCTTACTACCTCATTGCTTCTTGGCAGATCTTTGTCTTGGGTTTCTCAGCCAACAGGAGCAGGACAACCAAATGAGTATGGGCCCTCCTTTCCTGAATAGTAGACTTGGGTAAGAATGAATTCCAGGGTTTTCTACCCCTCTGTGTTCTGCTCCTGAGATACATTTCCTTTTGTCTGTTTGTAGTCCATCATGTTCTACAGGCTACTTTGCAGGGAAACACTCCTTGCTCTGTTCTTTGTTCACGGTCAGCTTTTCTTTCTTGGGCCGTCTTGTTGGACAAACACAGGCTGTGTAGAGCTTTGTCTATTGCAGTCCAGTGCTGAAGGTCATGCAGCCCAGAAAGGAAAGACAGTCTTTGATATTTTGAATACAACTTCTCCTGTGTCTTCGATTTCAGTAACTTTCTCAGGAGACTTAAACTTCTTGAAGGCATGAAAACTGAAGGACTTCTCTACCTCAGAGCACCTCTGCCCTGTAACTGTCTGTTTACTTTGTGATCTATAGAGGGCAATCTAAACAGCCCACTGTTCTTTATGGAATGCAGAGGCGATGTAGGATTGTGGATGTTCTAGTAGTCACTAGAGCCAGGCTTGCAGGTCCCACTCTGGACGATGCCAGGGATAAGCCTTATGCCTTCGCTCTGGATCAGAATGATGAGAAGCATCAGAAGTCACATGGTTTGTGCTTTCACAGGTGATTCTGCACTAACGCAACAGAAACTCTGGGCTCCCAGGAGAGCAACAAAATGAAATGGCTGATTACACTTTTCAAAATTAAGTTTGGTCCAATATATATAATTTCTTTACATTTGTGCAAATAAAAGGAAGAAACACACGTATATGTTTTTGTTTACGTACAAACAAGTCCTAAAAGGTCACAGACTACTAGTGCACATCCATACTTCCAAGGGCAAAGGATTGGCTGGAGGAAGATCTCTGTTTTTTATTTCATACCCATATGTACTCGTGGAGAAATGTAAAAGAAACATACTGTATTTTCTGTTACAGGGTTATGTAAGACAAAACTCCATTTAAAAAGTGTTCTAAAGAAGCCACTTGGCAGAAATTCTAGTTCTTGAAATCAAAATTTCCTTCCAGGGCTTCATTTGGTGCTAAGGGTTGCATCTTGTGCATCCACTGCACCGTTTTGATTTAGCCACAGGGCAAGAACATGAGGCCGAGCTCTGGCCACTGGGAGGGATGCGCAGGATCCCTTTGCTCTGGCCACTGGGAAGGATGCGCAGGATCCCTTTGCTCTGGCCACTGGGAGGGATGCGCAGGATGCCTTTGCTCTGGCCACTGGGAGGGATGCGCAGGATCCCTTTGCTCTGGCCACTGGGAGGGATGCGCAGGATCCCTTTGCTCTGGCCACTGGGAGGGATGCGCAGGATGCCTTTGCTCTGGCCACTGGGAGGGATGCGCAGGATGCCCTTTGCTCTGGCCACTGGGAGGGATGCGCAGGATGCCCTTTGCGTTAGGGAAAATAGCTGTAGTCCCCACTGGCTGGGCTTTACTGCTACATTTGATGCAGCCAGGCACCCTCTGCAGAAATAAAACTCATTACCTTGCCAAAATACTTTGGGTTGTGAGGTCATTTTTCTAATACCCTAGACTCATTTTAACTTGCTGAACACTAACTGTCTAGTCTTGGATGCCCATACTAAGCAGCAGCCCCAGCTATGGTGTGGAGTCAAGATGTAAAGAGGTAGACAACTGACAGGAAACTTTTTTACTAGTCTGGTGAAAGAAGTAACAGTCATTCCAGGGTTGCTCACTTGTTCTTGACCTGGTGGTACCCTGTTTGGAGTGACTGGATGCCAGGGAGGAGAGATATATCCAGGAGAACCCTTGCCATTTATCTCAGGGATACGGGGATGGGGAAAGAAGTTATGTCTTATTTGTGTCTCAGCACTCCATCATGGAGGTAATTAATCGGTGGTGAGCCTGCTGAGTCTATCTCTCCATAAAGCATTCCTTGTTTCATAAGCCCCATCTCTTAATATGGTTCTGGGAACCATATAATAATAACCTATGCCAATTGTGAGTGTTTTCTTTCTGTTTCATACAAGCTCATATTTTGTAATTTCACATGTGAGCAATGGGAATAAGAACATAAAGCCTCCACTTTCTTGATGGCAAAGCTAGGTTCCACAATTATGACTTGTCAGAGAGATTAAAATTAAGGTCTGTTTGCTTGGGAAGTTCTGAGCATAGAACAGAGGACCTCATATTCTGTATAATAAAGTCAACTATGATGTGAGCCTCTCATAAACACTACACCATCTTCTGTCACCACCCACATTTTGTGGTTAGGGCTACTGGTTATTCCCATACACAGGTACAAAATGTCAGAGCTGCACCACAGCCTGGGGCATTAGCCATCACGTGGTGCCATCACACCAACAGAGCACCACAGGTTTCTCTTTGGCATATATAAGAACTCCATGTGCCGCATGTACCTCTCTACTTCGTCCTGATGTGTTCAACCTATACAGCAGGTGTGTACCTTCTGTAGATCCTATGGGACTGTCCACCTTGACTAGTCTTAACTGTAGGACCATATTTCATACGAGATATTTACAGCCAGGTTCCCTGGCCTTGCTTAGTTTCCAAGGGCAGCTGCTATCCTGCCAGACCACCTGTAGCCACCTAACAAAAGGCTCAGGATGGACTGCTGCTTCTCTTTGTTATTATGTTGATCGCCTAGGAAGAGGTGTGGATTCCAAGCTATTGACTAAGTTGCAGGTGTGTCAGTACTCCCTTGTCCCCCCAAAAGAGAATATTAATGAGTTTCCACCTTGGTTTACCAGGGGGAATAAAAGGTGTTTGAAGAATAAACACGGGTAGATCTTCAGGAATGAAGGAAGCCTGAGATGCCCTTCCGATATTACTGTGTGAACTGTGTCTCATTATTTCCTGCACCTCCGTATAGGTCCAGTTAGGGACAAGTAGTTTTTATGTTGGGGCTTTGGACCCCGACACTTAACCCTCACTATATCTTTTCTGTTGTTCAGTGTGATGGCTGATCCTGATGGTTAATTGGGTGATATCCAGAATCACCTAGAGATCGGCCTCTGGGCATGCGCTATTGGGATTATCTGAAAGTGGTTAGTAGAGGTGGGAAGACTGGTCTACTGTAGGTAGGGTGGAAGTATTCCCTGGGCTTAGATCCTTGACTACATGAAAAGAACCCAAGATGAACACAAGCATTCACCACTGTTTATGGGTATGAATGTGTTCTGGCTTGTGTACATGTGTCTGTATTATAAGCATGCCTGATGCTCAAAGGGGCTAGGAGTGGGCCTAGTGCTACAGATGGTTGTGAGCCACACTCAGGTGCTGGAAACTGTCCACTAGTTCCTCTGAAAGAGCAGTAAGTGCTCTCAGCTGCTGAACCATCTCTTGATCCCCTCAATTTGCTACCTGACTGGGAACACAGCTCCTGCTGTTGTGACATAAGGAACACTATGATTGTAGTATCTGGCCTCTTATTGGCCACGCCCACTCCCAGCTTCCAGCCTCTGACCCTAACTCTCTGCTTCTCTTCCTCTTCTGCTCTCACGGGAGCAGCAGCTGCTTCTCTCCCCTCTCCCCCCTTCCCTCTATCTCCCTGTCTCTCTCTGTCTCTCTCTATCTCTTTATCTTCTCTCTCTCCTTTTTCCTCCATCACCCATCTAATAAATGTTTAACTCTGCATAGTGCACCTACCCAGCTCTCTTTGGTCCGTCCGTACCGCCGCACAGCCCATATGGGGACCCGGAGACTAGCCGCGTGGCCGCCCGCCCGCCACAGACCGCGTGGTCTGGGGACCTGCAGCAAGCTGCAGCAAGCTGCTGGGTCACCCCTTCTTTTAAAAAAACCACAACAATGATGACCTGTAATCCCAAACTGTGAGCTAAATTAAACCTTAAGCTTCTGTCATCAAAAAATTTTGTCACGGCAACAAGGAAAGTACCTAAGACACACAGGGCTATTCTTGAAGCCAGAATGGCTTACCATCGCTGTAGCTCATGTATAAAGGAATATCTTGAAAAATGAACATATAAAAAGACATCAGGAATAAAAGAGCTATGAACCTGTCTCTGTGCAGCTGGGTTTGGGAGGTTTGAAGGGAGATCATTCTCCAAGAGGGGATGCTGGGACAACTTGTTCCTTAAGGAACTTACAGGAAAACTGAATGTTTTATATCCATGGCTAGTACCAAGTTCCATGGACTCTTGGAATAGAGAAACACTTGAATGGCCCCATTAATTGGTGCCACAGAATTAGCTGAGCTTTTTTCTAAGGTTAGCAGGAAAGGGCACTCTACCAGTCTCCATGGTGACGATAAAGCCCAGTGCCACCAAGTATCAAAGAGTTGGGCATCAGCATGAGAGTTTGTTGGGGCAAACTACAGAAAGCTCTCAAACGGGTGACATAGTTGTGATAACATGTACTTCTCAAAACTGTAAATTCAAACTCGTGGCTGTCCAAGTGTTAAAGTCCCAGTTTCTTCCACAGTCCCGGGTTTCTCTGTAGTGCAGGTTTCTCATGTCAGGTTTGACATCAACACAGAGATGAAGGGAGCAGAGATGATCCCATTATCAGGCTTCTTGTTAAAGATCGGGGTCTTTTTTCCTGAACATAATCTCTTCACCTTTTTGGCTTGACCTGGATCATCCATCCTTGAGCTACTTTCACGCCAAGGGAAGGGGCTGCCAGGAGAATCTCAGAGTGGAAGTGGAATGGAGATTGGACATTCCACACAAACACCCACTGGTCTTGGAGTGAACTAATGAGTGTGTTTTTTAAAGAACAGAAAATCTTTCACTACCTGCTAGATCATGATATTTAGGCTGTCACTTCCTTTCCTGGTAAGATAAGTTGACACAGACCCCACTATTCTCCCTGGCCTCAGGCATCATGCTCATGACTAGCACTGGCCAAGTCTCTGGGCCCCTTTTAGCCACCATGGTCTTGTACTCCACAGGAACTGCCTTAGCATGGGGCTTTCCCACAGTCTGAGCCCTATGGTCCAAGCAAAATAAACTGATTTTTCTCACACACCACAAATCAGTGCTCCATAGATAATGTGCTCCTCCCACCTGCACCTGTGTAGCTGCGACTACAGATCTTTTACGCCTGCACCTTTGTCTCAGGGAGAGAAAACAATAGGAAGGTGAGAAATCAATTAGGTCACAAGAAATTAAGCACAGCAAAAGCAGAGTGACCGCACACAGGCCAACAGCCTTGCTGCAAGAATTAGACAGCTCCACCAAGTGAGTTTTGAAATCACAGGAGTTGTTCTGACCCAGAAAGGCAGAGTGTTGCCTTTGCTGTCAGTCATGGTGACTTCCAGCCTGGGGAACCGATTCAGTCCATGATGGAACTGTGACATCTTTATTCATGCACACGCAGCTCTCAAGAGAGTTTGCTGCAGGTGGCATGATGTCTCGCCTTCTCCTTCATTCTTTCCTTCCATATAATAGATGAGCTAACGTACACCCCAAATTGATGTGAGTATGAAATAATCTGAGATTTCCACGTTAGGAGCATACATGTGAAATGTGTATGTGTGTGTGTGTGAGAGAGAGAGAGAAAGAGAGAGACAGAGAGACAGAGAGAAAGAGAAATATACAGTGGGGCTGACAGACAGAGACAGAGATAACAGACCATGACCCAGGCACACACGTGCCACATTATTGCCAGTTACTATTTGGGCTAGATTGGTCAACTATTCCAACATTTACCAAATATTTATTGTATGCCAGACTGGGGACCAAGAAAACAAAGTCAACAATCTGCATTAATTAGATACTGTCAATTACATCACCCAAAACTATGCCAAGTGTTCCTTTGCCCGGGGTTGGCACAGACAGCTCTCCCAGAGCATGTTGGAAAGGAGAAATGATGGATGTGAAGGAGTTCAAACCACCCAAGGCATAGTGATCCTGAAACTGCCATGAAGTATGAGGAATGATTCACTGAGGGTCCATGGGTTAGAGAAGCGGGGTGTCATTTGGAAACAGTTATTATGGGGGAGCAGAAGGAACAAGGCAAGTACATCAGCACTCTAAGAATGGCCAATGCCAAGTCCTTCAGAATGCATTAAAAATGGAGAAGGCTGTCTGTTAAGGAATATCTCTAAGGATATAGAATGGGGAAAATGAAAACCTTTTCACATAAATGAGTGTTGGAATAAAGTTTACTTGAAGAACACAAAAGCGGTACCAAAGCATAAGCGTTTCCACCTCTCTTGTAATGAAGGAAATGCAATCTAAAGCAAAAGGAAGAGTTAAATGTGGTGGCCCACCATGTGCAAGGTTGAAATGGGTGCTGCATTGAGTTCTAGGCTAGCCTGGGCTATGTAGCAACTTGTGGGATGGATGGTCTGGGTTACAGAATGACGCTTTCTCAAAGTCTCCCACAGAATCTCAGTTCTCCCAAACAAAACAAATAAAACACCCCAAACAAAATAATAAAACAACACTAATAACAAACTAACAAATAAATATCCAAAGAAAGATTACAATACATGTTTTTGCCTGTTATCACAGTGAACTTAAAAGCAATATACTGAGCGTGGATTAGGAGTTATGCGGCATGGCTCCTACTACAGTGAGTGAACGTCATTGAGTTGTTTCTTAGTTTAGGGATGCATGGAATTAAGAGTTTATTTAAAGTTACATGAAAGAGGTATCAACAACAGAATTAAGTCAGGGGAGGTTAGAATAAAGAAAAAAGAAAGAAGGAAGTTGGAGAGGGACAGAAAAAGAGAGGGAGAGATACAGAGAGACACAGAATCAGACAGAGACAGAGATGGGGATGGAAGAGGGAGTATAGTCAGTGCAATATGTGCCTGAGCTTGGTTACCAGGTGGAGGATGCCTTGCCCCTCCCCCAGAGAGAGAAGCCAGTTCTTGGCCTAGAAAGGAGCAAAGCTCGTGGCTGACCCTCTGGCTTCCAAGAAGCTCAAGGACATGGAAGGTGACCAATAGCCAAGAAGCAGGAGCAGTTGTAATGGAGGCCCTGGTGTGCTTGGAGTGGAATGAAACCTCCTTTGAAGTTATTTCCCAAACAAATTCAGTCTTGACTTTTGAAGCACACTAACAAAACAGGAGTTAAGCAACAGACAAGCTGGAGGAGCCATGCTGCTGCAGAAATCAGCCAAAGGAGTGTGGGAACGACGACACGGCAGAGTCACAGATCTCCTGACAAATAAACTAGGAAAGGGCCACCTAGTGCTGTGCAGGTCTCCTGCTGCAGGCCCCGGCCTGGTGGGTGGGGACCCAGGAGGAGTGGCTTGGTGACGGATGGGAAGTTGATTGACCTGAGCCTGGTACTGAGCTGGGCTGGGCACTCCTACTAGCTTTTCTACGTTAAGCTTCTTCGACTCCTCTCCTTTTACTCAGTTCCTTCTAGCACTGCGAAGACTTACCTTGGTGGCATATAAACTTTTTCCTTCATCTTGCTACCCAGGCTTCTCTGATTCAAGTTGGCCAAGAGGACGGCAGGAAGTTAAAACAAATGTTAAATGCTAATTTGTCAGTTTGGTGAAGATGACTGGACAGCTACCCACCTCAAATGAGGTAGTGCCCTGGCTGGCTCAGTCACTGCCACTGCTGCTGCCTTTAGCTTCCTTTGGCTGTAAGGCATGCCTTGAGAAAATGTCAGAGCTGGATGGTGAGGCTTCGCCCTTCCTCCCAGCCTTAGCCTTTCAGGATACTAAAGATGGCACTGAGCAGAAAGCAAGTGATTTCTCATAATGTCTGGAGACACTTAGGAACAGCCACGCTGATGATAAGTAAAGCAGATGCCCATTAGAGTAACGAGGTGCATTTTCCTAGCTCACAGTTTGGGAAAGATCAAATAAAGAAACGGTTCTACCTTTCTCTGGGCTGGGAGAAGAGCCAAGAGTCTCACATTATCTATCAGAACTTGAGTTTGTAGAGTGTTGTGCACAGGCACCCACAGTCCTAAAGGTGAGCCATCTTTGGGAATCCTGCTACATGTGTTCTAGGCATCAACAAGGGGTGCATTCAAAATTTTAATTACAGGGATTTTTTTTTATTATTATTTCTTTCACTGTCTGTGTACTGCCACAACCCAAAGGGTGACTTTGCTTTTCCTATGACTTGATGTGATCCATCCTGGTAGGTAAATGGACTCTCAGAAACTTCTGGACTACCATGGGCCACATGCACAGCTGCCATGGGAGCTCTCTCCGCGCGCCCCATGCACACAGACAGGGCGCACTGCTGCACTAGTGTCTTGCTGTGTGAGTGAGTGGGACCCTACCTGGAGCAGGCTGCTGAGGTCTTCTGTGGCCTCAGGACCAAGGGAATGTTCTGGGACTTGACTACCAAGACATTTTATAATAAACTGTCCCCTCTTTCTTCTTCCAGCCATGGGAGGGGGTCATTATTACGTCTTCCTGGGAGGCACTGCCTGCCCGCTCACTTACTGCCTCCGCCCATTTCTAGCCTTTGATCACCACGGAACCTGCTTTTCCCCTAACATTCGCTTCTCTTCCTGGAGTTCTTTTGTCCTTCAGTGGTGGTGTACATGAGTCGGGTACCAGTTTCAAAAAGTATAGCATCTTTATGCTCTTTACTAACTTTTCTAACCCCCATGTCCCTACCCTGGTAAGTGGTATATGTGTCAAAACTGGTCCCTGACATACAAGAAGTGCTAGTGACATCAAATCTCAGTGCCATATACTCAAGCATGCACCTATATACTATTGCATTTTTTTGTTCAATTTGTTTTAAGTATGTCTGTCTTTTATTTTTCAAGATCCTGAAGCTACTATTATAATTTGTATTTGAAAGGTCATATGATATAGGGAAAACAGGGTGTGTAATCAGACAGACCAGGATCTTAATCGTGTGTGATATTAAGTTCCTTAACTGCTCTGATCTTAAGTTTTACTCAATCAAGTAATTAATTTCACAGGATGGCACTGTGAAAGATGGGATCAGCCACTTGACACAACACACGTGTATGAGCATACTCCCTGTAAATGTTCTCCTTTCCCAAACTCTGATGCAGGAGATTAGCCCATGATAGTATTAGATAGAATCCTCTACCCCAACAAGTTCCCACAAGGACTTAGGACCAATGACTAACCTGCAGGTGTGGGGTTCAGCCCCCTGGCCTCTCACCTGATAATTGTCAGTGGGATGAAGTATACCAGAAAGGCCACAATGGTCATGTACGGAGTCCAGTAGGAGTCATCTGGCCACAGTGCCCAGCACTGCACCTCACCATTGGAAAGTGTCCTTTTCCCGAATATGAACAGTGTGGGGACAGAAAACAGGAACGCGAGGCTCCAGGCTATCCCAATGAGGACTTTGGCTTGCTTCTCTGCTTAAAGAAAAGAGAAAGATGCCTGAGCACCTGAACACTCTTGGGGAGCACACAGGGTCCACTATTAAAGACTGAATTCTGAGAGCCACTGGGACCTGTCAGTGTCCCCAGGAGCCTCAGTTTCCTCATAAGTAAATGGGTAAATGAGTGTGACCCCTCTGCTGCAGAGTGCAGTTCCCACGTGGGGGTGCAGGCCTACTTGCATTCCACTGTATAGAGCTGCAAGAAGATTCTTCTTTTAATCTCATTTAGCTGACTGCCCAATTTCCTCTCCTCATGTTTAATCTTGCAATTCTTTAATTAGCAGTCCAAATGAACACTTCTGCGTGTCTCCTAATTATATCTTTGTTTCTTGATCTGTGTTCATGTCTTTTTTTTTTTCAGTTGATGTTCTTACGTCTTTGCCAAAATTGTCATGAGAAAGATATCAGCTCTTCATCTTTTTTTTCGTATAAATTTCCGCTTGTCCTTGTGCTGCTGTTCATGATTTTTATTTGTATGAGTCGTTTAAGACCTTGATGAAGTGACACACGTTTTCCTTTACTGCTTCTGCTCTCAGCGTGACTCCTAGCGAGATCCTTTCCTCGTTACGATGATGGAAGGTTTGTCATTATGTTCTCCTAGTCCTTCATGTTTGAATGACTGGCTTTCCTGGCCCAGCAGGGTCTGTTTTTAATTAGCTGTGACATGGGGAATTAATGTTTTCGGCTGGCTAGAGAGCTAGTCCAATTTTATGTGTTAACAAAGCCATTCTTTAACAACTGATTTAAAGTTCTATTTGCTGTGTGTGTGTGTGTGTGTGTGTGTGTGAGAGAGAGAGAGAGAGAGAGAGAAAGAGAGAAATGTGTGTGAGCGTGTGTGTGTGCAAAATCTTTGGGATACATTTTAAATGCATTATTTATTGCTTCCAGTTTAGCTTTTGTCACATTTAAAAGATACCCATTTCCCCCCTGTTTTTACAGTGAAATTTCAGTTCCTATAAGTATACGAGAAGGTTAGGAGCCCATGAGGCCAGGTCTGCCTTGTGCAGAGTAGAGGGCAGCTAGCTGCTCCTGTACACTGCTCACCACCAATCACTGATGGTTCCTGGGACCCCGCAGAGTCTCTTCATCCACAGGTTACTCCCCTATCAGTAGAGCTCCTATTCCTCCCACCTGGTCCGAGTGCAGAAGACAGGAACTGGATGTGGTTGAGCCTTCCTGATACCTCCACATCTCAGGGCTGCCAGCTTCCTGAGCTCTGCCTCCCCTCCTGCCCTGCACACTGGACACCATCAAGAAACACTCCTGGCCCCACTCACTATAGAGAGCATCAGCTGGAGGTGTTATGTGCCATCTCCAATTTTCTTTCAGGTTTCCTGGGCCAAGGAGAAGTTCCTTTGTTTTCAAAAATACTTTTCCAGTTTTGTGGACTTGGGGTAAGGGGGGGCAGGTGTTTGTCTCTTGAAAATGAAGACCACAAAGAGACAATACTCATTTCATCATAGGGTATGCCTGCTGGCAGGGATATAAGCAATGACTACACTCATTCCATCATAGTACCCTATGCTGGCAGGGCTTTAAGGAACTAGGAGGAAACACTTCCCAGAGGTGAACAGCCACAGCATGGCACCACCAAGGATGTCTCTTACGGGGCCAGGATCAGGTAGCATTCCCCAGGTACCCAAACATTTTTCTATATTTGTGGACTCTCAAATGCATCCGGCACTGATGGAAGAGGAGAAAGAGGACAAAGAGAAGAGGAGGAAAGGTAGGGCATAATTGGAGCGGAGAACAATATTAATAAAATATTAGCAAAAATAATCCCAGCCCATGAAAGGATCTTTATGAAAGAGTGCTTGCTCACCTCCTTGAAGAAACTTCATGGGGTAAACGATGGCATGGTATCTGTCTATGCTGAGGGACACCAGGACGTAGGTAGAAGCATAGAGCAGGACAACCTGAGAACAGGAGCCAGAGGACACATGTGACTTCACCTGGGAGAGGATAATGCACACGGTGTTCTTGCTATTTAGAAAGCAGGGGTTGAGGTAGAGAGGCGCTGTCTGGCCCTCCCTGCTGGAAGCAGATCTGGGCTTTGCTGTTGAATTTTGCATTGCTCCTGAGGATGAGTGAGAATGATCACAGCTTCCTCTGTGCATTCACTGGCTTCTAGGAAATTCCACATTTCAGGATCAGTCTCTCTTGACATTTGCCTGGTACACTTATCTATAATTGACTTTTAAAGCTAAACTAATTTTCTATGCCTCAATTGACATTCCAGAATCATTAGAAACAAAAGTTCATTTGCCTTTTATTAGTGAGAGTAGCTGAGAGGTGACAGGAGGGTTCTGGTTTCCTGTAGTCTGCATGCTGCTCCAGTCATTTACCCCAGCATCACCCTCAGAAAGCTCACTCCTTCCTCCAGGGCTCTAGCAGAGCTGTATGAGGCCTAAGCTTCTGAGCCTTGCTTCCCTCCTCTGACTCTCCTTTGAATAACCTTATCCACACCCTCTCAATCTCTCAGGCACAGTCTTAGCTGCATTCTCTATAGAGGAAGAAATTGGGATGCAAGTTAACATCTCTTCTGTGACAGGTTCATATTTAGAATATATCTAGATTAAATACGCCAGGGAGTCTGATCTCAATGAAAATGTTCTGAGTAACTGAAGCCAATGAGGTATTTCCTTTTGTGGATCCAATATAGGGGCCACAGACAATGGGAATGTAGGGCTGAGAGTCTGGCTTTCTCTTTGGTTATCACATTTGTTTGGAGGTTGTACCTTTGTTTTCCTTTCTGTAGAGCAAACAAACTATAGTCGCATTATAACCAACTATAGTAGATCAGCCCATTATAGTTGCTTCTGCTATTCAATTACAGCTATTGCTACCTGAAATGTGGTCATGGGATAAAACATTTGACAACACTAATTCTGTGAACATCATAGCTTATCCTGCTTTATACATGTTGAGAGTACCTATATGAGCCTCCAATTAGGCAAAGCCATCACACACACAGCCTGTCTTGTATTAGAGTGGGCTAGCTTCTGTGCTGCGGTGGCTATGGTGCTGAACCAGAAAACTGAGATCATCAGGGTGTCCTATCACACAGTCTAAAATTCACAGACTGGGCCATCAGAAGTTGGGGACCATCTGCATAATTCTTTATCTTTTTATCTCTATAACATAACCACAAATGCATTCCAGCTCTAATGTTGCAGCGAGAGGGCTGTAAAGAACAATCAGGAACTGCCGCTTCCTTCCCTTTGGCACATCAAAAGAAATCTTAGTGTATGTGTTCAAAGAGTAACCAAGGGGGAAACTGAAAGAGTTTGATTAAGTTTAAAGAAAAATAGTCAATCCAATGAATGCCTCCTTCAAGGCTGCTGTTTCTTGTGTAAACCATGGATTTAGAATCATCTGGGTGACCACACAGTGCCAAGAAGGTAGCATCAAAGGATGGGAAGGGGGACAGCAGGGAGGAAGACCGTGGTGAACAGTTTCTAAGAGTCTTGAACATCGGTGCTGTCTCAAGTGAGGTGGTTACATGGTTCAGAATCTGGGACGGGAGGAAAAGTCACCAAAAATAGATTTTCAGGGCTACAGGCAATATTTACAGAGGCGAGATTAACGTTGAGACACAACCAAAAGGAGTATTCAACTTCGTGGTTGAAACGCCTTCACGCATCTAGGTGGTGCAGCAAAATGAAATAAGCATATCTACAAGAAATTCTTTGCAAATTATGCTTCTCCATAAAAAAGCAAATGCCAGAAAATGAGTTCAGGGTATTGAAAGAAAAGTTGTGATCCAAGAATCTTGTAAATTTCAGTTTGGTGCCAATGCACAGAACAGCTTTTTTTGGATAAGTATGAAGGAAAGAAATATAACCCCCCCTACCTCCTGCCAAAGTCCTCAAGAGGAAACACCAGCTGAATAAGAACTATTTCAAAATTAAAAAGAAGGGATAAAATAACAATGCAATGTAAGGAAGGCATCAAAATACAAAATGCTTACACGATAGTAATATAATGATGGAACATTCCAGGGAAGAATCTGGGGAGTGGTGTGAGAGGAGAGTGTAAAAGAGAGGTGTTGTTAAGTCCCCACTTTGATATTTAGATAGTTCTCTATCTGCCTTTGATAGAGATGTATCTAAAAAAGAAAGGTAAGTTATAATGAAGTGAACTTAAAATGGATAAAAATGAATTCCTCTTTCTTCTGTGGTTACTGTAGCTACAAGTTTCATGGCTTAAACGTCATTCTCTCACTGTTCTGGAGATCAGAAGGACAGAACAATTTTGGAGATCAGAAGGACAGAACCAGTCCCATACCAAGATGCTAGCAGGCCGTGCCTCTTCTGGTGACTCTAGGGGAGAATCCATCCCCAGGGTCTGAGCTTCAGTAGCTGCCAGTACCTACCCTCGTGGCCTACAATGCAATCCCATGCCTGTGCTACACGGTCCTCACTCTTGTTTGTGTGTCAGATCTGTATTTTCCTCTTATGGTTACATTTTGGGATTTCCTGAACTAATTTAGGATAATCCCACATTTCCAATCCTTAGTCACACATGCCAATCCTCTTTTTGTCACATCTGGTGGGTAGCAGGAGTAAGTTCCCAGGGTTAGGGTACAGATGTCCTGGGAGAATATTTTTTCAGCTTCCCACAATAAATAATTGCTTCTGAAACAAACACTCAAAGAGAAAACTTCAAAGGAAACAGTGGCAGTGAGGTACCGGAATAGTACAAGGCACGGTTTCCCATTGTAAATATAAATGGCTTGATCTCTTCCATTAAAACAAAGACATTTAAAACAAATAACTTCCCCCATGGTCTAAGTGTATTCTATTTAGAATAGAAACCAATAAAACCAAATAATATTGAAATTTATAATTAAAGCAGTGGTCAGTGGCATATCAAACAACTAGTACGATTTTAAAGGCTTTTATTAAAAGATATTGCATGATACCAATCAAATTCAGAGCTAGCTGCATCCCATGTGACAAAGTGATAAAGACTACAACACTGATAACTTAGATGTAATAAGTGATGCAATGCTAAATAGATGTAACAAAAATAAATGTGCAAGGCTTTCCAGCCAAACAGTCTAAAAAATGCAAATAGGAAAAACCGAGTTCAACAGTACAGAATGCAAAAAATCTAGACTCTACATGACATCCAAAAATTTGGTCAGATACTGAATTGCCAACAAAGGAAATTTTTCAGTAGAATCCAAAAAGTAGGCCGTATTCAACTCACATAGCTCAAACAAGTGATGAAGCTGAAATAAGTAACACTTGAAAAATACTACTTAGAAATCTAAACATCTTCATAATTAACTCAAGCAAAGAAGAAAATCACAGTACAATTATAGTCAATTCATAAATGTCAACAATGGGAACTCTACACTCCAACAGCATATGGGGTGCCATTCAGAGAGCAGATGGCAGCGTGAGGACAAGTCTGCCTTTTTACCACCCCACCCCCAACTCTCCCAGACATGACCCAGGGAATGTGACATGCAGGGAATTCTACAAAGGGAACTGAGACTTAAATGCTGGAAGCAGAGAGACTTTACTCCGAAAAATACCAGACTGTGCTCATGTAAACTAGTATTCTTGGGCTGACTTTAAAATCATGCACTTTATGTATTAGACAAAGTGTAGGTTTACAAAATCCTACAAATAGTACAGAGAATTGGTGTGTTGCCCACATCACATTGACACGTATCCCCTGGTGGAACATCTGGCATTGGTGTGGCATTAAACTGATTCATCAGTCTTGACACATTATCAATAACAAAGGTTTCATCTTTGTCACTACATTCTGTGGGCTTTGACAGTGGGGTATGGCATATAGTCACCATCAGCTTTATCCAGATGAGCATCACTGAACAAGCAATTCCCTATGTGTTTCTAGTCATCCTTTCTTCTTACAAATCCCTGGCAACCATTGATTTATTTTCTTTAACACAGCTTCGCTTTTCTGAGGTTATGACACAGCTGAAGTCACATGGTATTTAGCTGACCAATGGGCTCCTTCCCTCTAAATATATGCTTTACTATTCCTCCATATGCTTTGGAAGCTTATTTTCATATTACATGGACATGACATGCCTAATTCATCCATTGAATTGTTGATGGACATCTCAGTTAGTACCAGTTTTTGGTGATTATTACTGGAGCTACTAAAACTACCTTTATGCAGGTTTTTGTGGGGACATAAGTCAGACACTCAATTGTACAAATATCTACCATCATAATTGCCCAACTATGTAGGGAGATTATGCTTAACTTTGTAAGAACCCGTCAAATTGGTTTTCACTTTTAGGTCTCTCATCAGCGAGTGCAAGTTCTTGTTAATACAAATCCTTACCAATGTCTGATATTCTTAGTTTCTCTTAGCCATTGTATAATACAGGAGTAGTGGTACCTTATTGTTCTGATTAGCAATTCCCTAATGAAATGCGTGTTTGCCATTTTCAGTGATGTTCCTATTTTTCCCCATTTTAAGAGGGTTGCTTTTATGTTGTTGTCTTTTAAATTTTCCAGTTATCCTATAATAGTTTTATAGGATTACATTTATGTTTGTTGCTCATATTGAATATTTTAAAGGTAAATATCTGTGTTTATGGTTTAATATTTTATTTTTATTGCACACACCAATATTTTACAGAACACCTTAGTGGTAACTACAATTATTGTGACCAATTCTTTTCTGTGTAAAGACCATTAAAATTATTCTCAATAGACAGAATTTGTGTTGCAATTAGCAACTTATGACCCTCATTTAAATAATTTTTTCAGCTTTACATAATATTATTCAGTGGTTATATAGAAGTTTAAGGTATCAATCAGTATACACCAAATTGGCTTTACCTATTTCCCAGTGGGTGGGCATCTAGAACTTCTTGGCTTTCCTGCCTTTCTCCACTGCTCACACTGCCTGTGGGGCTCTTCCTCCTCCCTAGGCAGCACCACAGCATTCCCAGAACTCTGGTTGATCATGTTGTTGCTAGGCCCATTCTCCTCTTCCATCTCGAACCCCAACCATGCCTCCTTCCCAGGACCCCCACAGCCCACACTGCTGGTTGAAGTCTTCTACTTTACAGGACTCACACCACTGTCTTTCCAGGCAAAACTCTTACTCTCACCTTCCTTGGGCACACTAATGTCACCATCCCAGACTAGACTGGGGCTCAAGCCATACCCTGCAGAACTTTACTTCTTGCTTTGAAAGTTGAGCCCTATGTTCCCTTCTGTGGGAGTGCCAGTCCCTCTTAGGGAGGGCACACTCTCCCCTCCTTCTGGTCCTTGAAGTCCACCATTCAGGACCCCCAGCGTGATTTACTTGCTTGACGGGTAGAGTACTTGTCTACCCTGCCCCCTGGCACTCCATTCCTACCATGTGAGGACCTGGGTGAGCCCCTGCTCACTGCACAGGGAAATGGCATTTCAATAAAAGATTTATTTATTTTCATTTTATGGATACAGGTGTTTTGCCTACATGTATGTCTGTGCACCACATGCATGCAGTGCCTGTAGAGGCTAGAAAAGGGCATCATATCCTCTGGCACTGCAGTTACAGACATTTGTTAACTGCCACATGGGTGATGGAAGTCAAGCCCAGGTCCTCCAGAAGACTAGGAAATAATCTTCACTACAGAGCCATCACTCCAGCCCTTCCCTCTGGCATTCTAACATTACTAGCTGAGCATCTGTATGGAGCATCTGCTTGCCACTCAGGAAGTCATTTCACCTATCTCCTGGGTGTCACCATAAGGCTCTATACCAAGGACAGAGGCTACTTCCTCTGCCCACTAGGACTCCAACTACTGTACGTCAGGACTCTTGTGGAGCATCTGCCAGTTTCCCCAATCAGAAGCCTTATCTCTAACACCTGAGCCACCCAGGCCCTCTGACTTAGCAGTGCCTGGAACAATTGCTCCTCAGGTCAGAAGTCACAGTACATCAATCCCAGTTCACTCTCCTCTCTGCTAACACGCACAAAGCACCTGCTAAGCAGCCTTTCCCCAGCTGAATTAGAATTGCCTTAGCTACCGGGCTCACAACTCAACACCAGCTTGCCACAGGACTGAGTGTCACGTATATCCTAGCTATTTCAAACCCAGCACAATCAGAATAACAAAAAACAAACAAAAAAGCAGATTCAAAACAGGCGATCCAGAAACTCATATCAAGGCACAACACACTTTGAAGAGCACAGAAGTCTGTCTCAAACTGGCCAGGGAAGTTCCTTCATGTCAGCTAACTTTTATATCATGATGTTGGAAAGCACTATGGGGGCTGCTGGGGAAGAAAACATATCAGGAGTTGTACTCAGCACTGGCCCCTGCATGCTGCAATACTGACTTGTCATGCCAGATGTGCCTACTCAGGAGTTGTACTCAGCACCGGCCCCTGCATGCTGCAATACTGACTTGTCATGCCAGATGTGCCTACTGGTGCAATCGTGGCACAGGGTTATACGGGTAACTAACCACTTTCTTACTGGATTTGATGCCTACTCCGCAGATGGAGATTCATACCTCAAACTGTAATCCTGGTCAAGAGTTCATGACTGTGGTAGCATAGAAACTGCTAGTGTTATTTTGCTAAATGGTTATGGCATTAAAGCTCCTGCTAAATATTTGTGCTTATATACATAGATGTGGGCTACTCTCAACCTTGGTCAGAGAAGTTCCTTTTTGCAGTGGGTAGCAGTCAGTGGAGTGATGCATGACTTTCAAAGTACTGACAAGAAGAGACTTGGTGCTCAGCCTCAACAGGCCATTTCTATCATACCCTCAACTAGCCCCCACCCAGGCCTCAGAAGAGATCTTGGAAGGGGAAGCAGAAAGAATGTTAGATCCAGGGGAAAAGGACGAGTGCTGCCAAGTTCCGTCTTTTAAACAATGGCATGGCTATCATAATCATGAGCTCACAGCAGCAAGGGTTGCCTAGACAAGACTTGATGGATCAGTCAAGTCTCACATAGACATGGTAGATGATCTCCAGGACCCACTGAGAACTATTTGCAAGAGATAGTTCCTGGGATAGGGAGAGTCATTCATTTCAAAGATGTGACCACTGATGGGATTCTGACAGGCCAGTAAACAGCCCCACATAGGTATATGGGAGGCAAGAAATAAAATCCATCTCTCTGTTTTCAAAAGGAAATATGTCTTAGTTTTAAAGACAGGTACCACTTTAGAGTAAAAAAATGGATTAAAGTACTTCACTCAAACGGGACCACAAAACAAGCAAACATTACTGTACTACTACCTGCCAAAATAGACTTCAAACTAAGAGCAATTGAAGAGATAAAGTAGGACAATTCATTCTAATCAAGGGAACAGTTAACCAAGAAGACATCACTATACCCAACAACAAATATATGGAGAAAGAGGTCAAGGACATACTTCATTCACAATAGACTCAAAGAAAATAAAAAGACAATAAAAAACCAAGAGAATGAAGCACCTCTTGGATGAAAACTTTAAACATCTGAAGATAGAGACAGAGAACGACACTAGAAAATGGAAAGACATTTCATGCTCATGTATTGGTAGAATTAATAATGTGAAAATGACCATTTTACCTAAAGCTATTTATAGATTCAATGTGAACCCAATAAAAATTCCATAACAGTTTTTCACAAAAATAGAAAAAATACTATCCTAAAATTGATATTCATTTGTAACCACAAAAGACCCCATGTAGCCAAACAATCCTGCAATTAAAAAAACCAATGCTGGAGGGATTGTAAATTCAGATCTTAAGATGTAATATGTGCTGTATATTTAAATACATTTATATATTTATATGATATGTATCTAAATATTTTTATATAATACATATAGTAGCTATGATTATTGAACTCTTTTGGCATCTTTGAAGTAAATTCCACTTGTATAAGATTGTGACCCTCAATGTACTATGGAAATTGTTTTTTCTAGCATCTTTTTGATTTTCTTGCACTTATGATAATAAGGGGTATTGGCCTCTTGGTTTTGTTTCTTGTAGTTCTTAAGCTTTGTATAAAGATAATGCCAGTCTTGTGAAATGAATTTGGATGGTTTCCCTACTTCCCAAGTTTTTGGAAGAGATAGATGGGTGCTAACTCTTTTTTAAATATTTTGGAGAATAAATCAATAAAGACATCTGGGCCTGGGCTTCTCTTGTTGGGGAATTTTTTGATTTTTCAGTCTGGTGTTCATTATTGCTCTCTTTAAACTTTATATTAATTGATTACTTCATCTTTGTACCTTGTGCATTTCTAAGAGTTTATCAGTTCCTTCCATGTGATCTGATTTGTTGGCAAATATTGATTCATAGTTGTCTCAGGATTGTTGGTATTTCTGTGATATTAGTGGTAATGTTTTCTATCTAACTTCTAATTCTATTGATTTGAATTTCTATTTTTATAAGTGAAAGTGACGAATTTAATTTGTCCTTCCACAAAAAAAGGAACTCAGTTCCATTGATCTTTCCTACACATTGTTTACTCTCTAGTTTTCTCCTTCACCATTTCCTGTTTCAGCTTGAGTCTTTCCCTCTGCTAAGTTTGGATTGATTTTGTTCTTTCCTTTCCTCCTTGAGGCACCAAGCCAGACTATGCATTTTGTTTCTCTCTTCTTTCTTAGTACAGTTTATTGTTGCTAACACCCTCCTCCTCACTGGTTTTAAAATAATCTTATGTATGTACCCATTGCATTTTAATTTGTTTCAAAATCTTTAAACTTCCATTTGAATTTTTTAAAATGCCTCGGTTATTTTGAAACTTTTTGTTCATTACTGACTGCCTTCTAGTTTTCTCCAGTGCAGTTGGGAAAGTTGTGTGGTTTAATCGAGACTTTCAATTTATTAAGACTTGGTTTGCAACATCCATGCTTTGAATGTGGTTGACTGTTTTCACACTGCTAATGAAATTTTCCTTGAAGTTTTTGCCTTTCTATTCTCAGATTTCTGTGTGACCCGGTTTTAACATTCTGAATATTTATTACTATTTATCACTTAGCTTCTGTACTTCAGCTCCCTGGCCCTATTTAAAATAGCTTTTTATCTCACATCTTCCTGTGGCACACTCACAGGAATTCCTCAGGAATGATTTCATGGTTTGCAATGTTCACTGTACATGAGACATTCTCTCTTGCTCCTTTTCCTATTTCATATTTTTTGTTGGAAATACTCCATAAAACCAGCAGTTCTGAAGACATCAAATTTTTATTTATTCACTTCTTTACTCATGTATCTAAATTGATATTTTTAAATTTATGGTTCCCAGTGTGCTAGGAACTGAACTGGGGTTCTCTGAAGGATCAGGCTGTGATTTTAACCACTGAGCAATCTCTAGCCCATGATAATGATGCCTTTGTAAAAAAAAAATCAGATTTTGGTTTACAAATATTCTCCCATCTTATAGGTTGTTTCCTTACTTTATTGTTTTCATTGATAGGCAGAAACACTTCCTAGGTCAATACATCCCATGTGTCTGTTTTTTTTTTTTTTTGTTGTTGTTACTTGTGCTTCTAAGACCATACTGAAAAATTTCTCACCTAGACAAATCTCATGGAGAGTTCTTTGTTTTATTTTGGTAGTTTTACAATTTTAAGTCTTCCGTCTAAATTTTTAATGTATTTTGAGTTTACTTGTGTGATTGATGGGAGAAAGAGGACTGATTTCTTTCTTTGTCACATCCACGTTCCCCAGTGTCCTTCTCTGTGGAGCCTAGCCTTTCCCCTTCGTGTATCCCTGGCATCATTACTGAAAAACAGTTGAACATGAATGCATTTACTTTGATAATTTCTACTTGGTCCTACCAGTCTATACATCTGTATTTTGGAAGTACAATACATTTGGTTCTTAAAGCTTCATCAATATTTTAAAAGCTCAAACATAATTACATCACATACCCCTTCCTCTATTCTCTCTTATTCCTTCCACTCCCTCTTTTTTAGCCACTATAGTCTTGTATACATATAAGTAAATAAGCACATACATTAGCCCTTCTGAGTCAGTTCAGTGCTGCCTGTATGTGTATGTTCCCAGGGTTGACCACTTTGTTGAATAACTGATTGGGGGTATATCCCTGGGGAAGACTTATTCTCCCTCTCACAGCAGTTGCTGATTGTTTGTACGTCTTCACAGAGGGTGGTAGTCCCTACTCGATTTCCTCATCTGCAGTGGGATGTTAACTATTGTTGGAATTTTTCAGGTCTTCTTCAGGCAGCCATAATATTTGAGTTTTCATGGGTGTAGCTTCCCTGTCATAGGTAGAATGCACAATCTCACAGGACCATCTAGTCCTCTGGTTCTAATTATCTTTCTGACTCTTCTTCCAAATTGCATTATGTTCCCTAAGCCTTAAGTGTAAGGTTGTGTTGTAGATGTAGCCTTTGGGGCTGGGAACCTACCATTAGTTGTTCTCCACATTAGTTAGACATTTCTATAATGTCTCTTTATGACAGAAAAGAAGATTTGTGAGCCGGGCGGTGGTGGCTCATGCCTTTAATCCCAGCACTTGAGAGGCAGAGGCAGGTGGATCTCTGTGAGTTCGAGACCAGCCTGGTCTACAAGAGCTAGTTCAAGGACAGGCTCCAAAGCCACAGAGAAACCCTGTCTTGAAAAACCAAAAAAAAAAGAAGATTTTTGATAGAGCATGAGATCTACCCTTATCTGAAGGCATAAGGATAAGTATTTAGAGGATTCACAGTTCTTGTTTTTTTTTTTTTTTTGTTTTTTTTTTTAAAAAAAAAGGATGGGGAGTGCTTTGGGACAATGGCCTTTTACCCTGTAAAGATTTGTCATTTGTACTTGTTTAATAAAATGCTGGTTGGCCAGTAGCCAGGCAGGAAATATAGGCGGGGCAACAAGAACAGGAGAATTCTGGGAAGAGAAAAGGATCAGTCTGTAGTCATAACCCAGACAGAGAGGGAGCAAGATGAGAATGCCTCACTGATAAAACGTGCCAGGCCACGTGGCTAACACAGACAAAGAATTATGGGTTAATATAAGAGTTAGTTAATAAGAAAGCCTGAACTAATAGGCCAATAAGTTTATAATTAATATAAGCCTCTGTGTGTTTCTTTGGGATTGAATGGCTGCAGGACAGGATGGGACAGAAACCTCAGTCAACAGTGGCATACAACTTTAATGCCAGCAGCCACACTAGTTAGCTGCAGAGGCCGGGTAGTGGTGGTACACATCTTTTATACCAGCTCCAGAGAGGAATATAAGGCAGGTTGAGACAGAAACTGGCTCTCTTTTCAATCGGAAGATTTCATAGAGGTAAAAGCTCTCAAGTGGCTTGGTTGCTTTACTTTTCTGATCTTCAGTTTGAACCCTAATATCTGTTTTCTAGGTTTCTATTATTTGTGCTACAGTTTTCAAGTTTACTTTTAAAAAAAGGGTTTTTTTTCTTTTTTTAAATTTTCCATTCAAAAATTTACACTTCCTCCTTTTCTCCCATTCATCTCCTGCTCCCCCACTTCCCTTCCTCCTTCCCCCTCCATCCTTACAAGAGGGCAGGTACCCTGCCCTGTGGGAAGTCTAAGGCCCTTCTCCCTCCATCCCGGCCTAGGAATGTGTGCATCCAAATAGACTAGAGTCCCAAAAAGCCAATACATGCAGAAGAGACAGGTCCCAGTGCCATTATCGATGGCTTCTCAGTCGGCCCCCATTGGCAGCCACACTCAGAGAGTCCAGTTTGATCACATGCTCGTTCAGTCCGAGTCCAGCTGGATTTGGTGAGCTCTCATTAGATCAGGCACACTGTCTCAGTGGGTGGACCAACCCCTTGTGGTCCTGATTTCCTTGCTCATCTTCTCCCTCCTTCTACTCTTCAACTGGACCTTGGGAGCTCAGTCCATTGCTCTGATGTGGATGTGGGTCTCTATCTCTACCTCCATCCATCAAACAAAATTTCTATGGTGATATTCAAGATATTCATCAGTATAACTATGGGGCAAGGCCAGGTCAGGCACCCTCTCCTCTGCTGCCCAAGGACCTAGCTGGGGACATCCCCATGGACACCTGGGATCCCCTCTAGAGCCAAGTCTAGTGCCAACCCTAAAATGGTTCCCTTAATGTAGATATCTTCTTCCCTGCTCCAATATCTGCCCTTCCTCCATTTACACCCTCCCAATCCCCCAAGCTCTCCTGAGTCCTTCCCTTCTCCCTTCTCCTTTCTCCTCTCCTCTTCCCCCAACCTCAACCCCACCCCCAACCATGTGCTCCCAACTTTTGCCCAGCGATTTTGTTTGCTTCCAATTTCCAGGAGGATCTATATATGTTTTTATTTGGGTTCACCTTGCTATTTGACTTCTCTAGGCTTGTGAACTATAGGCTTAATGTTCTTTGTTTATGGCTAGGGTCCACTAATGTGTGAGTACATACCATAATCATCTATTTGGGTTTGGGATATCTCACTAAGGATAGTGTTTTCTATTTCCATCCATTTGCATGCAAATTTAAGGAAGTCATTGTTTTTTACCGCTGAATAGTATTCTAATATGTATATGTTCCACACTTTCTTGATCCATTCATCCTTTGAGGGGCACCTAGGTTGTTTCCAGGTTCTGGCTATTACAAATAATGCTGCTATGAACATAGTTGCACAAATGCTTTTGTAGTATGATTGGACTTCTCTTGGGTATATTCCCAAGGGTGGTATTGCTGGATCCTGAGGTAGGTTGATTCCCAATTTCCTGAGAAACCGCCACACTGATTTCCAAAGTGGTTGAACAAGTTTGCATTCCCACCAGCAATGGATGAGTGTTTCCCTTACTCCACATCCTCTCTAGCATAGGCTATCATTGGTGTTTTTGATTTTAGCCATTCTGACAGGTGTAAGACGGTATCTCAAAGTTATTTTGATTTGCATTTCCCTGATTGCTAAGGAAGTTGTACACGACCTTAAGTATCTTTTGGACATTTGAACTTCTTCTGTTGAGAATTCTCTGTTCAGATCATTACCCATTTTTTTAATTGGGTTATTTAGAATTTTAATGTCTAGTTTCTTGAGTTCTTTATATATTTTGGAGATCATACCTTTGTCTGATGTGGGGTTGGGGAAGATCTTCTCCCATTCAGTAGGATGCCTTTTTGTCTTAATGACTGTTTACAGAAGCTTCTCAGTTTCAGGAGGTCCCATTTATTCATTGTTGCTCTTATTGTCTGTGCAACTGCAGTTATACATAGGAAGTGGTCTCCTGTGCCCATGTATTGCAGGCTACTTCCCACTTTCTCTTCTATCAGGTTCAGTGTGGTCAGATTTATATTGAGGTCTTTAATCCATTTGAACTTGATTTTTGTGTATGGTGATAGATAAGGATCTATTTTCATTCTCCTACAGGTCAACATCCAGTTATGCCAGCACCATTTGTTAAAGATGCTTTCTTTCTTCCATTATATAATTTTAGCTTCTTTGTCAAATATGAGGTGTTCATAGGTTTGTGGATTAATATCCAGGTCTTTGATTTGATTCGATTACTCAATGTCTCTGTTTTTATGCCAATACCAAGCTGTTTTCATTACTGTAGCTTTGTAATAGAGTTTGAAGTCAGGGATGGTAATGCCTCCAGAAGTTCCTGTATTGTATACGATTGTTTTGAGTATCTTGGGCTTTTTGTTTTTCCATATAAAGTTAGTTATTGTTCTCTCAAGGTCTATGAAGAATTTTGTTGGGATTTGATGGGGATTGCATGGAATATAGGGATTGCCTTTGGTAGAATTGCCATTTTTACTATATTGATCCTACCAATCCAGGAGCATGGGAGATCCTTCCATTTTCTGGTATCCTCTTCAATTTCTTTCTTCAAGGTCTTAAAGTTCTTGTCAAATAGACCTTTTACTTCCTTGGTTAGTGTTACCCCAAGATACTTTATGCTATTTGTGGCTATCATGAAAGGTGATATTTCTCTGTTTTCCGTCTCTGCTTCTTTATCCTTTGTGTATAGGAGGGTTACTGATTTTTTTTTGAGTTGATCTTGTATCCTGCCACATCACTGGAGGTATTTATCAGTTGTAGGAGTTCTTTGGTAGAGTTTTGGAGGTTACTTATGTACACTATCATATCATCTGCAAATAACAAAAGTTTGACTTCTTCCTTTCCAATTCGAATCCACTTGATCTCCTTATGTTGTCTTATACCTATTGCTAGAACTTCAAGCACTATATTGAAGAGATATGGAGAGAGTAGACAGTCTTGTCTTTTTCCTGATTTTAGTGGAATCGCTTTGAGTTTCTCTCCATTAAATTTGATGTTGGCTGTTGGCTTGCTGTATATTGCTTTTATTATATTTAGATATGATCCTTGTATCCCTAATCTCTCCAAGACCTTTATTATAAAGGGGTGTTGAATTTTGTCAAATGCTTTTTCAGCATCTAATGAAATGATCATATGGTTTATTTCTTTCAGTTTATTTATATGATGGATTACATTGATTGATTTTCATATGTTGAACCAGCCTTGCATCTCTGGGATGAAGCCTACTTGATCATAATGGATGATTTTTTTATGTGTTCTTGGATTCAGTTTGCCAGTATTTTATTGAGAATTTTTTGCGTTGATGATCATGAGCGAGATTAGTCTGTAATTCTCTTTCTTGGTTGTGTCCTTCTGTTGTATTGGTATCTGGGTATCTGTAGCTTCATAAAAAGAGTTGGCACTGACTCTTCTGTTTCTATTATGTGAAACACATTAAGGAGTATAGGTATTAGCTCTTTTTGGAAGTTCTGGTAGAATTCTGCATTAAAACCATCTGGTCCTGGGCTTTTTTTGGGTGGGAGGTTTTTGATGACAGCTTCTACTTCTTCATTATTATAGGTCTATTTTAATTGTTCATCTGGTGTTGATTTAATATTGGTAGATGGTATTTATCTAAAAAACTGTCCATTTCTTTTACATTTTCCAATTTTGTGGCATACAGGCTTTTGTAGTAAGACCTAATGATTCTCTGAATTTCCTCAGTGTCTGTTGTTATGTCCCCCTTTTCATTTCTGATCTTGTTAACTTGAGTGTTCTATCTCTGCCTTTTGATTAGTTTGGATAGGGGTTTGTCAATGTTGCTGATTTTCTCAAGGAACCAGCTCTTTGTTTCATTGATTCTTTGGATTGTTTTCTGTGTCTCTATTTTGTAGATTTCAGTGCTTGGTTTGATTATTTCCAGTCTTCTACTCCTCCTGGGTGAGTCTGCTTGTTTTGTTCTAGAGCTTTCGGGTGTGCTGTTAAGTCACTAATGTGTGCTTTCTCCATTTTTTTTATGTGTGCACTAAATGCAATAAACTTTCCTCTTAGCACTGCTTTCATAGTGTCCCATACGTTTGGGTATGTTGTATCTTTATTTTCGTTGAATTAAAGGAAGACTTTAATTTCTTTCTTTATTTCTTCCTTGACCCAGGAGTGGTTCAGTAGTTGACTGTTTAGTTTCCAAGAGTTTGTAGGCTTTCTGGGGGTTGAATTGTTTTTAAATTCTAACTTTTCTCCATGGTGATATGATAAGACACAGGTGGTTACTCCAATTTTTTGCATCTGTGGATGTTTGCTTTGTTACCGAGTATGTGATAAATTTTTGAGAAGGTTCCATGAGATGCTGAGAAGAAGGTATATTCTTTCCTGTTTGGGTGGAATGTTCTATAGATGTCTATTAATTCCATTTGATTCATTACATCTGTTAGTTCTCTTATTTCTCTGTTAAGTTTCTGTCTGGTTGATCTATTCATTGGTGGGAGAGTAGTGTTGAAATCTCCTACTATTAGTGTGTCGGGTTTGATGTGCACTTTGAGTTCTAGTAATGTTTCCTTTATATATGTGGATGCTTTTATATTAGGGGCATATATATTCAGGATTGAGACTTCATCCTGATGGATTATTCCATTTAAGAGTATAAAATGTCCATCTCCATCTCTTCTGATTGATTTTAGTTTGAAGTCGGTTTTGTTCCATATTAGTATGGCCACACCCGCTTGTTTCTTAGGTCCGTTTGATTGAAAAACCTTTTCCCAACCCTTTACTCTGAGATAATGTCTGTCTTTGTGCTTGAGGTGTGTTTCTTGTAAATAGCAGAATGTTGGATCCTGCTTTCGTATCCATTCTCTTAACCTGTGCCTTTTTATAGGTGAATTGAGTCCCTTGATATTAAGTGATATTAATGACTAGCGGTTGTTAACTCTGGTTATTTTTTTTTTTTTGGTGGTAGAGTTTGTGTGTTTCCCTTCTTTGAGTTGTGCTAGTGGAGGATTGTTAGATGTCTGTGTTATTATGGGTGTTGTTTTCTTCCTTTTGATGTGGTTTTCCTTCTAGAACTTTCTGTAAGGCTGGGTTTGTGGCTATATATTGCGTAAACTTGCTTTTATCTGGAATATCTTGTTTTCTCCACCGATGGTGAAAGAAAGCTTTGCTGGGTATAGTAGTCTGGGCTTGCATCCATGGTCTCTTAATGTCTGCAGCACATCTATCCAAGACCTTCTGGCTTTCATGGTTTCCATAGAGAAGTCAGGTGTAATTCTGATGGGTTTACCTTTATATATTACTTGACCTTTTTCCTTTGCAGCTCTTAATATTCTTTCTTTATTCTGTATAATTTGTGTTTTGATTATTATATGGCGAGGGGATAGTTTTTTTTTTTGGCTTTTTTTTGATCCAGTCTATTCAGTGCTCTGTGTGCTTCTTGTACCTTCATAGGAATATCCTTCTTTAGGTTGGGAAAGTTTTCTTCTATAATTTTGTTGAATATATTTTCTGGACCTTTGAGCTGTAATTCTTCTCCTTCTTCTATCCCTATTATTCTTAGGTTTGGGCTTTTCATGGTGTCCCAGATTTCCTGGATGTTTTGTGTTAAGAATTTGTTGGATTTGTTGCTTTCTTTGATCAATGAGTTTATTTTCTCTATCGTATCTTCAGTGTCTGAGATTCTTTTTTCTATATCTTGTATTCTGTTGGTTATACTTGTCTCTGTTGTTCCTGTTCATTTACCCAGAGTTTCCATATCCAGTCATCCCTCAGTTTTTGTTTTCTTCATTGCCTCCATTTCAGTGTTCAAGTCTTGAACTCTTTCTGTTACCTTTGATTGCTTTTTCTTTGTTATCTAGGGTGTTTTTGAGGGATTTATTCATTTCTTCTAACTTTTTGATAGTCTTCTCATCTATTTATTTAAGGAGTTTTTCATATCCTCTTTAATGATCTCTATCACTTTCATAATGCTATGTTTAAAGTAGATTTCTTCTACTTCTTCTGGATTAGGTTGTTCAAGTCTTCCTGTTGCATATTTGCTGGTTTCTGGTGTTATCATGTTGCTTCTCAGGTTGTTGGAGGAATTCTTGCATTGGCGCCTGCCCATCTCTTCCTTCGAATGTCGTCAAGATAGTCACAGCAGCTTGCTCCGATTTTTGCTGTGGCTAACTGTGTACTTGGGGAATTTTCTTGTTCTGTTCTCTCTTAGGTCCCCTCAGCACTGGAGTTTGCTATCAGATCCCCTCCTCCCTGAAGTAGGGTGTGGTGGTGGATCTAAGGACCCCCTCTGGATGGACCTACTGGTACTGGATCAGGACCACTTCCTGGCCAAGGACCTCACAGAAAAAAAGGGTGGGCTTTGTAGATGCCTGTGCTAGCTCTATGGAACAAAGAAACCCCTGCAGCCTTGCACTCACCATTTTATCCCCAGAGCCTCAGCCCTGAAGCAGGCTGAGTTGGGGGATCCTCAGATCCAACAGATGGAAAGGGGTGCTTGGACGCAAGCTGGGGTGGGATAAGTAGAAAAGCCAGTAGCCAGGGAGAAGCCCTGCTGAATGGCCAGAAAGTTTACCGGATTGGACGGCACCTGTACTTCCTTCCCGGGGTGTCTGGGTGGCCGGGCAGGCACACACTTACCCCTCCGGATGGATCTCCAGTTTGCAAGTTTAAAATCTTAGATTAGACAGATAAACAAAGAAAGAAGTCCACGTAGCCAGGTCTCACCACAGAAACACAAATAATAAAAAAGGCCAAGACAGTATATTTTACCCAAATATATCATTCTTACAGAAATTTCTCCAATGAGAATTACATAAATGAATTAGAGGATACAGAACTCAAAAACTCAAAAAAAAAATAACCACCAACCTCATCAAATAATTCGAGGAATTAGAAGAAGACACAAATAGTTCAATGAACCTAAAGAGAATAGTCGTGAATGCCTGAGGGATTCCCCAGAAGATACAATACAAAGATGAATGAATTGATGAAGAAAACCCAGGATTTGAAAACTGAATTCAATAAAGAAATAGAAATATCAAAGAAAACTCAAACAGAAATGAAGATGCAACTGAAAAACTCAGTAACCCAAATGGGGAACATGGAACCCGAGTCAGCCATCTTCTGTAACTAGGCAAGTCCTCAACCTACAGTTTGTCCTTTCTGCAGAGTGTTATGGGCCAGAGCCTTGCAGAATCGTTATCCTAGAGACCTGAGAGACCACCAGCTGATGGGAACAGATGCAGAGACCCCCAGCTAAACATCAGGGAATTCTACAGAGAAATGGGGAGGAAGGATCTGAGAAACCAGAGCAATCATGGGCACCATAAGAGCATGGCCCACAGATTCAACTGACCAGGACTCATAGGGGCTCACAGAGGTCAGAGAGCCTGAAAGGGTCTGACCTAGATCCTCTGTATATATGTTATGGCTGAATATCTTGGTGCTCTTGTGGAATTACTAACAGAAGCAAGGGTGGAGGGGAGTTGTCTCTGACTCTTGTCTACTTCTCTCCTACTGGGTTGCCTTGACCTACCTTGATGTGATGGTACCTGCCTGGTCTTATAGTATCTTGTTATGCCATGCTTGGTTGAAGTCTCTGGGAGGCCTGCTCTTTTCAGAGGATAGATAGATGGGGGAGGGGAGTTGTTTGGGGTAGAGAGAGAAGGTGGGGGAGGGACTAGAGGAGAGAAAGGAGAGGAAACTGTGTTTGGAATGTTATATATGAGAGAAGAATTTTAAAATGTCACAGAAAATAACTGGGATCAGACAGAGAATGCTTAAAAGAATTTTTTAAAGTTGGCATGTGATGGCTGCTTATTTGACATAAAAGTGGCCAGACTTACCTTGGACACACTTCTGCCAGCCTATAATACTTGCAACGGCAATTTTGAGTGCTTTACAGGTAAGAGTGCAGTTGCTGTCTCTAAGAAGCTTTGGTGGTTTACAAGGTCTTTATTTTTTTTATTTTTTTTTGTTTTTTTTTCTTTTTTTTTTCCTTTTTTTTCCATACATTGTTTTGTTTTATTTTTTCCATTCAAGAACATAATTAAAGATAAAAATTTTTTTTTTCCTTTCTTCCCCTTCTCCCGGTCCCCTCCCACTACCCCCCACCCCTCCTTCCTCCCCCTTCTTCCTTGAAAGAGGGCATGGTGCCCTGCCCTGTTGGAAGTCCAAGGCCCACCCCCATCCCTCCTGGCCTAGGAAGGAGTGCATTCAAAAAGACTCGGTTCTCAAAAAGATAATACATGCAGAA
>PVIU01001491.1:0-211856 GCA_004026605.1 Ondatra zibethicus | reverse complement strand
GCATTGGCACAGGGAACCACTTCCTAAATAGAACCCCAGCAGCACAGACACTGAGAGAAACAATTAATAAATGGGACCTCCTGAAACTGAAAAGCTTCTGTAAAGCAAAGGACATGGTCAACAAGACAAAACGACAGCCTACAGAATGGGAAAAGATCTTCACTAACCCCACATCAGACAGAGGTCTGATCTCCAAAATGTACAAGGAACTCAAGAAATTGGACACCAAAAGAACACATAATCCAATAAAAAAATGGAGTACGGACCTAAACAGAGAACTCTCAACAGAGGAATCTAAAATGGCTGAAAGACACTTAAGGAAATGTTCAACATCCTTAGTCATCAGAGAAATGCAAATCAAAACAACTCTGAGATTCCATCTAACACCTTTAAGAATGGCCAAGATCAAAAACACTGATGCCAACTTATGCTGGAGAGGTTGTAGGGAAAAGGGAACACTTCTGCATTGCTGGTGGGAATGCAAGCTGGTACAACCCCTATGGATGTCAGTGTGACGATTTCTCAGAAAATTAGGAAACAACCTTCCTCAAGACCCAGTAATACCAATTTTGGGTATATATCCAAAAGATGCTCAATCGTGCCACAAGGACGTGTGCTCAACTATGTTCATAGCAGCTTTGTTGTCATAGCCAGAAACTGGAAACAACCTAAATGCCCCTCGATTGAAGAATGGATAAAAAAAAAAAGTGGTACATTTACACAATGGAGTACTACACAGCAGAAAAAAATAACGACAGCCTGAATTTTGCAGGAAAATGGATGGAACTAGAAATCATTATTTTGAGTGAGGTAACCCAGACACAGAAAGACAATTATCACATGTACTCACTCATAGGTGGTTTTTAAACATAAAGCAAAGAAAGCCAGTCTACAAACCACAATCCCAGAGAACTTAGACAACAATGAGGACCCTAAGAGAGACCTACATAGATATAATATACATGGGAAGTAGAAAGTATAAGAAGACAAGATCTCCTGAGTAAATTGGGAGCATGGGGACCTTGGGGGAGGGTTGAATGGGGGAGGGGAGTGGCAGGGAGGGGAGCAGAGAAAAATGTAGAGCTCAATAAATATCTTTGAAAAAAATCTTTGAACAAATTACTTTTTTATTTCCTTAAAATATGGTTCCAAAAGTGGGATTATCTGATCAAAGGGTGTGAACCGTGTTGTGGTTTTTCTTGCATAACCCAGGGAGCTTGGGGCTGGTTCACCACTACAGCCTAAGAAGAAGGCTGCCTTTCCCTTTACAAGCCCCTAAGAAGATTGCAGACTAAATGGGTGTTTTGTTCCTAAGGTAAACAAGCCACACCAATAGCTGACAAACTAGGGCTTGAGAGCCCCGCAGTGCTGGAGGCAGGCTGCTCTCTTTGCTCCCCACCTGTGGTCGCCCTGGGGACATGTTCAGTCTCTGCCTCTTCTATACAGGAGCCTGGCTGTGTTCTGATTTCTTTGGATTTTATTTGTTTGTTTTTCGATACAGGGTTTCTCTGTGTAGCTTGCTCTGTAGACCAGCCTGACCTCAAACTCAGAGATCCGCCTGCCTCTGCTTCCCCAGTGCTGGGGTTGAAGGCCTGCGCCACCACCCCCCAGCTGATTCTAATTTCCTTAGCTTCCATTTGTGCAGCACCTATTACATGACAGGTATTATTTTATGCATGTTACAGACATGAAGTCATTTCCCCTTTTTAGTAAGTTCAAAGAAAGATTCTACGAGGAAACTGAACTATAGAGGAATTTACTGACTGTCACATAGCTACTAGGCTGCCAACTTGGGACATCTTGGAATTCACTTATCAACGTCTGGGCAGTGTTCCCCTGACTGAGGACAGGCCTTCTGCATATGGCTCCCTTTTCAGGGTCCTGCCTTAGTTCCAGCAGCCTCTGCACCAAAGAAGAAAATCTAAAGCTTCTAATGTTTCAGACATTATATTCACCTTCCAGTTATGTCTTTACCACATATGCCAACCCTACCATTGGGCTGAGCACTTTTATGTATTCTTTTCTCTCTTTTTTAAGATTTTATTTTTTGTGTATAACTGTATGCCTGAATACATGTATACCACATGTGTCCCTGGTGCCCACAGAGGTCAGAAGAGGGTGTCGAAACCCCTGGAACTGGAGTGTCTGAAGTCATACACCATGTGGGTGCGAGGAAACTGAACTCAGTGCCTGTACAAGTGCTTTTGACTGCTGAGCCATCTCTCCAGTCCCCTCATTTCTTAATCTTTACCATAACAAAGCAGATTCATATTTCCATCTGATAGAGGAGAAAACCAATTATCAGAAAGGTTTAAGTGTGTTACCCAGGGCCACACAGCTTGTGGAGAAGCAGAGAGAGAATTTAATCTGTCCACTAAGCATCAGTGTCTTGGGTCTTTCTGCTCACACTTGGTTCCTTTCTAGACCTCTGGGACTTCATTCTTTACCTTAGTGCCTGTCTCCTTGTCTTGATTAGTTTCCCAAAACTATACAAATGTGAAAGCAAAGTCATTTAGTTTAGCTCAGCTTTTCATGGCTGCGGTCAGCCTGGCTTTATCGGGACTGTGATTACCATACAAAGCTTTAACTTTATCATTTACTTTCTGGAACTGAGGGCCACTCCTAGAGAGAGGCCCAAATAGCTCCCTCCTTTACTCTCTCAAAGTCCACACCCCTTTGGTACCTGCCCACTGGGTTTCAACTTCCTATCAAAGGATCTTCGGTTAGTTTACCAAAGCAGGCCATGGGTAGGTTCTGATTCCAGCAAAGAAACCACACCCCTCCACTCAGTTTTGTGCTTCCTATTTCTCCAGGTGGAATGCCTGACTCATAACTCAGGTACCTTCCAGGGAGTGGCTTTTCCCAATCCCGGTACACAGCTATACAAGTCCCAAATCCCCTGAGCATACATTATGTTATGTATTCCCTCTGAGAATGAGAGAAGTTGCTCTCCTCAGCTCTAGCAAACTCTGCTGAGAGCACCAGCTTCAGAAACTGTGACTGGCAAGTTGATTGACTGTGTATTTGTGTTTGAGCATCCTTTTGGGTACACACACACATTGTGCAGCCATGTTGGATGCACGCTTGTTTGAGGGGGGACATATGCAGTATAGATACACATTTGTATGACCTGGGGATAGAACCCAGCTGATAGATTGCACACATAGAAAGCACTGTCCCTACCACCACAAAAATGTTTTTTATATCTAAAGTCAAAAAATGAATATTTTTTGTATCGATTTGGGTGAGTGAGGCAGCAGTGTGACCCTCCAAGTTTGTGTGTGAATGTTTGTACATTTTACTTAGAAGTTGAGCAAAAGGCTGCCTAGAAAGATTTTCTAGATGGGTAGTGGTGGTGCACACCTTTAATCCCAGCATTCAGGAGACAGAGGCAGGAGAATCTCTGTGAGTTTGAGCCCAGCCTGGTCTACAGAGCTAGTGACAGGACAGGCTCCAAAGCTACACAGAGAAACCCTGTCTTGAAAAACCAAAAAAGAAAGAAGGAAAGAAAGAAAGAAGGAAGGAAGGCAGGAAGAAAGAAAGGAAGGAAGGAAGGAAGGAAGGAAGGAAGGAAGGAAGAAAGGAAGAAAGGAAGGTTTTCTAGCTGGGCAGTGGCAATACACACCTTTAATCCTAGAATTTGGGAGGCAGAGGCAGGCATATCTCTGTGAGTTCAAGGCCAGCCTGGTCTACGGAGTGAGTTCTAGGACAGCCAGGCTACACAGAGAAACTCTGTGAGAAAGAAAGAGAGAGAGAGAGAGAGAAGGAGGGAGGGAGGGAGGGAAAGAGGAAGGAAGGAAGGGAGGAAGGAAGGAAGAGAGATCCTAAACCCAGAGCATTAAAAAAAGACTTCAAGACCTGGAAGAGGAACTGGAAGGGGAGGTGAAGTGGAAAGCAAAATACAAAAGAGAATCAGGTCTGAGATTTCATAACTAAGAGGAATGCCATGGCAAGCCAGAAACACTCACCAATTCAGACTGTGTGCAGCATCCAACAAAACCTGCTGCAGCCCAGGACAAGCATGGTGAGTTGGAGTTGGAAAGTATATGCTGACTGGAAGGATCTGGCCTCAGTTTCAAGACCAAGGGATTGGAGAACCTGGTAAAGTATTCCATGTCCTCTAATTTCACAGGTCCTCGGCCCCAGGTGGCCCCACCAATCCTATGACTTCTCTAGATGGAAGAGAGTTTGACATTGGTAGTTTGGGCTCCAGGAATCTCTTTGCTTTCTTGCCCAGTGTCTTTCATCTTTTGTCTCATTATCTTTTTGCTCCCAGAAGCTGCTCAAAGGTTTCAAAAATTTGAAGGTTTCGCTGACTTCAGAGGGGTGCAGAGAAAAAAGGAGAGGGGAGCTTCTGGGGTGGGGTGGCAGTTTTTGCTGAGACTGCACACTCCCTATCCTTTCCTGGTTCCTCCTTGCAGAGGTCCTTAGGCAGGGAAGGTCTGTTACATGAAAGCCAAGAAGAACTTGGGGCTGGATTAATGACCATCCTGCATCAGGGCAGTATGTGAGCCAGGGGCTTCTCTTGGCCTTGGAGAAGTACAGATGTCCTCTTTGTCTTTATCTTGTTTTTGTACCACAGCCATGTCCTATCCATGGAACCCAATAGAGGCTTCAAGCAGAAGGCTTGTGTGTGGGGGGGGTGTCAAGAAAGACACCTGGTATGTCTGTTCTGCATTTAGTCTGCAAGAGTCCCAGACCTGTAAAGGTGGCAAATGTTCTGCATAAATGCCAGTGCAATAACGAGAAAGACAACAGAACTGAGATACACACAGTAGAGTGGGAAACTCTCAGAGTTCACGTTTGCACTTATGAAAAAACAGCATGGCTGGGATTCCACCTCAGGCTTCTATAATATCAACGCTAGGGCCCCTCTTTTAAAAACCTGTGGGCTATTGGCTACTTGTAATAAGACTGATGAGCGATGCCTGGAGAGTGTTAGGGGAGGCAGGACTCTGAACTGGTTCGTGAAGTAGTAGGAATTTCCTTTTTTGTGCATGTGCGGTTGTGAGGGCTTCCCACCCAAGGAATGGGGGATGTTTGAGGATGTTGCTGTTATAAGGTATATCATGGCTAACTGAACACCTGATTGAAGGACAAGACGATGATGAGGCAAAAAAAAAATATGTTAGGGGCTTGAATGGGAGGGCACAGGCTTTGGCTTCTCCGCTGTGAGTAGTGAAGTAAATGCACTTGCTAAAGCAAGAAAGATTTGTCTCGCGCACCCTTCTGGAAGGAAAGACATGCATTTGAAGCAGTGTGGATTGGGAAGAGAGGATGGAGCACTAGCTAGGACTGAAGGGCATAGAAACAGAAAATAACAAGATGAAGTGGCTGCCTCCTGGAAGGGTGACCTAGAAAGATAGATGCCCAGATCAGCTGGGAGAGAGGACAGGTCCTCCAAGCCCCCAGTAAGAGGCAATAAAGGCATGGACCCTAGTGAGCAGGCAGTCCTAGATCTCTGGGCTCTACAATTGGAGCCCTGCAACTCATTGAGAGGTTATTAATAGGGAGTTTGTCTGGTGTCAGGGCGCAGACATAAACTGCATTAGCATTACCCCATAATCTTATTTAGTAAATGCTCATGCCGTTCAGTCTCCTGTAATTGCATTGGGAAGATGCAATATTTATGAAAGGGGAGAAGGGAATGTCACTATTCATCTTGGCTCTGCAGTAAAAGTCCAGGGAAATACAATGTGGACTGAGGAGGAGTCAGGGGCTCGCCAGTTTGGGTATTGGTGTCTTATGGGCTCTGAGTGTCTTATGGACCCTGCTAGCTTGGTACCAGCCCAGGGTTTCCTTCTAGCTTTCCTAGAACCTTGGGTAGCAGCCTGGGATTGCAGGAAGAAGCAGTGACCTTTTTTCCACATTGCCATATTTCTCCCAAGCAGATGCTTCAAGTTTTGGGGTCTTGGGTTCTTACCTGCATCCTCTTAAACCTGGGTAGGGTCCTCTCCTAGCTTCCTAGGACACCTCTCAAAGGAACACACAGAACTTGCAAAGCTGGCAGACTCCTGAGAACTGAGCCCACTCCCTCACATGCTCACACAAACTCAATAGGGTACTCCATTGGTCAGTCCCCTGCTTCTCCCACCTCGGGCTGTCCTAGATCCTCCAAACTAGATAGGGACACCCGGAACCCGGTACAGAAGAGAGCCCCAGTGTGTGCGAAGGAGGGGGTGCCTCCCTCCCCACCCCGCATCAGTTCCCTCACCACAGTGCCATTAATCACAGAGTCACAGTCCAGTTGGGGATCCCTGGCTCCCAGTGCTGCACACAGCCTGCGGGACAATGGGATTATTTCCGGGGGGAGAGGCTGCCTCGGGCCGGGGCTCAGGCGGCTGTGCCTCCTTCCTTCAATCGGTCCCTCGGTACACTACGAGCGCCTGCGGCGGCCGGGACGGGTGGCAGAGCGGACGCGGGTGGCGCACGGGTGGCAGGGCTAGGCCGACCTAATTCAATTATCTGTGCGGCCAGCGCTTCCTTGTAACTCTGGGCCCGCGGGGCTCCGGCTCCCCACAGCTGCTCTTTGTGCTCAGACCCCATGCATATGGATTCGGTCGCTCCCCCCTGGGTTCCCTCGCCCCACTACTGGCACCTGCGGCTCGCCCTGCCTCTGCCCTCCTCCTGTCCCTTCCAGGCGACCTTGGCCTGCTCAGAAAGTTGGGAAAGTAATAATTGTATATGAGTTCAACGTGAACCTTTTTGAGTAAGAGTACAGAGAGAAGATGGGGTGTCTGTCTGTTTGTTTAATGAATCTTAGCTGGAAGGTCTTTGCGGAACTTCGAGTACCTGTAGGTCTGCAGGAGTGCTGCGGTGTGCATCGTCAGACGCCCAGTGCAGTGAACGGCACAGGGGTGTGTGTATGGAGAGGGGTTGGTTTAGTTTTGTGGTCTGAACCGAAAGAATGTAACTGAGTGAACCTGCAGGTATCCATTTATGGAGCCAAAGGAAAAAAGTGTATGAGTAATCCCAGCCCTTGGGATGCTTAGGCGGGAAAACTACTGTGAGTTTGAGGCTAACCTGGCTAGGGAGACCCTGTCAAAAAAGCAGAAACCAAAATCTTTGTGAACATGTCTGGATGTTCACACTGGAAGGACTGTCTGCACTTTGTGTAGGGTGTAAGTGGGTCTGTGTGTGTCTGCATGTGGGAGGCTGTTTGAATCTTATCTGTGTTTTGCTGTTCATGTATAAACTGTGGTTGCCTGTGCAGTCAGACACCACAAGGAACTTATTGCCCCACGAGATAACTACCAGTAGCAGCTACCCCTTCACCTTTCAGTACTTTTCTGCTGGAGAGTTCATTTCTAATCCAAATTACTCAACTCTTATTTTGGAGGCTGCTTCCTGGGTGTGCCAGACTCCAGCCACCAGCCACCAGCCACCAGCCACCCTCCTCCTGCATTGGGGTACTGGCCAGCTTTCCTAATTTTCCCTTGCAAGCACACCCATCCAGCCCCTGCATATGTCTGGAGTGGCCTTGGGACCATTAGACCTGCCCATATGGCCTCGGTAGCTCAGACCTTCAGGGGCACCTCCAGAGTCTTAGCTCCGCCTCTCTGGAACCTCCCTGGACTTCTCCGGAGGAACTCAGGTTTCCCAGGTCTGCTAGTATCTGACCCCTCTCCTCTCAACCCCTCATCTGTGAAGGATCCATGCTCTCAGATGGACTGAAATGAGGAATCGGTGTTACTCTGTAGAAGAGGTCAGAGAGTGGTGAATCAGCACGAAAGCTTCCCCAGTCCTCGCTGAGAAGTTTCACGCTTGAGGTCCGCAAAGGAAGTTTGCCAGCCTCGTGTGTCACAGGGAATAGATTGGCTCTTAGAAGATGATGCAGGCCCTCGGGAGGTGTGTCAGCTTGTGGCTGATGCTTCCTAAGGACTCTTACCCTTCTCCCACATCTTAACCTGGGATCCACCCCCAGATGCTCTCCACTGTGTAAACACTACCCTGGCCAATAGAGTGGATGCCTGGGATGAGAGAAGTTGATCTTGGATCCTAGGCTGAACTTCCCTTCTGGGCTCAATGGTGACAAGCTGGACTCTCTTGGGGGAGGCTATCCTATGGAGCACGGGGCCAAGAAAATCTGTCCTGCCCTGTATTCTCTCACACCACACACAGCTCTATCCTTTTTGGGGTTTGGGCATCCAGGGAGGGGGCTTAGCATCAAAGATATCCTAGTCCAAAGCATTTTTGCACAGATTCTCTTGGGAAGAAATTTGTCAGGAAAAGGCAGGAAGGAGGCTTTAGTTTGATGCCAAGGGTGAAGGACACCAAGGAAGGACCCTGTTCCAAAGAGACCTACCTGTCCAGCTTTGACCTACCTTCCCAGCTTTGACGGGCCTAATGGGAAGAGAAAATTTCAGGTGACAACCCAGCTGTAACCTAGTGAACAGGAAGATGTCCATCTGCCCCCCCATCTCTTTGTCCTCTGCCTATTCAAGGTCCCTCCCCTGATGGGGAGGGGAGTGTCAGCCCTTATATTGGAAGGCTGTTAGTCTCTCATTTTAGGATCCAGTGGGGGTTGTGATTAAGTGGGAGCTTATGGAGGACTGGCCTGGAATTCCGCCCCCCACCTGAGGAAAATTCATTGCATTGTGGTTGGAGCAGCCTGTCTTGCTCACTCTCCTTTTCCTTCCAGTCTAGGTACTAGAGACTGCTACCCACCCAAACCCACCTCAGGTTAAGTGTCCTTCTCTGTGTCTTTGAGTCCCCAAATCACTGGCAGTTCCTGTCTTCTGGAAGGGGACATTTCCTGGCCCCTTTACTGAGGTAGATAAGCAAGGTAAAGGGATGCAGACCCAACAGCCCCACCATTTTACATATCCCTCCACACCTTCTCAGCACTCCTCTTTCTCTGCCCCCCCCCGTTCCACCTTAGACCCAGATGTCTAAGGCCATTGCCATGACAACTACACTAGAAAATAAGACCTCTCCCCCACAGATGCCAACCTTGACACCATTCCTACACTCATTCGTTCACACACGTGTGCCACATCAGATAGGACAGCAGTAGAGACAGACACATCAACTCTGTTCTAGCAACCTCACAACACGTCCATGCTCACTGTCACACACTTCCTTAGGTGACAGTGTAGCTGCAGAAATAACCCAGACTCCCTCTTTTTCTCCTGCTGGTCTTGTCAATGTTTCACTTTGGGTGTCATCAGTATGACCCGGTGCCTGATCCAGTACAGATGATAAATATTCATGGAAGAAAACATTTTAAATTACCCCTTATAAAGACATGCCCAGGACATCTGCACATGCTGTCCGGTCCTCACTGCTATACTTTCACACCCACCTTTGCCATACAGTCCCACAAACACAAAGTAATTAAGTTACCACACATATCCCTAAGCCAAAGGACAACCTCAGGCCCAGGGTCTCTCCCACTGGAAGCTGTTGGGATCCAAAGAGGACCCCTCTGGGGCCTCCCCCTTCTTTCCCTCCTCCCCCAGCCTCAGTTCCAGCTGCTCCCTCTTTTAATTGGAGGTGTTTCTTTATTCTGCAGGCAAGAGGGGGCTGGTACTGAGGGGCAGGATTGCCAGGTGGCCTCAGGAGGACTAGAGAAGGCTCGGAAGCTCACCTAGACAAGATGCAAGGCAAGAGTCAAGTTTAGCATTGAGGAAGTACCTTGTGATAAGTGGGCTCCAAAAGCAGCATTGGAGTCTAGGCTGCCTCTTCCCAGCATTCAGTGCCTGGGTTTGCTCAGCTGTATAACAAAAATTGTATCACAGAATTAGGAGGGTTAGTGGAAAGATTACTACTGTAGTCCAGGACCTCTCAGCTGATCTGTAAGTCCTGCTTCCTCTCCCTCCCTCCTCTCCCCTATCGGCTACTCTGGAAGATGGGAGAAACTGCATCAGGAACACAGATGTTGTACCAAATGAACAATGTGCTCAGGTAACTCCTCTGCAAGGAGAAGCAGAGGGACCAGAGCTCAACAAATCCAGATCTCTGGCCTCTTCTTCCTAGACAGGGATTGAGATGGTCTTTCCCATCTACCCCACGACAAATACCCGGCATGGAGGACTTACAGAACTCCAACCATCCAGGAGAACTCCAGCCCTCCAGGACTGGATTGGGATAAAAATTGACTCAGAAATAGTTTGGGAGGGCAAGGGAAAGCCAAAGCACCCCTGGGCTGCTGCGGTTTGTTAGCCACACAATCTTAATAGTTTGTTATGACCTCTGCCAACCTTTGCCTGAGCCAACAAGAGTTAAGTGTAAGTGGTGCTAGATCTGAAGAGTATAAGAGGTGGGGCCAGCAGGTGTCTGGAGTTAGGAGAGGCTGGATAGGAAGGCAATAGGACCAGGAAGGCACAGCAATGGAGGGAGAGGGAGGGCGAACATAGGGGAGATTGAAATGGCTTCTACAAGGGCCTCAGAGGGAAAAAAAGATGTTGTTCTGAAAATGACTAAGAAGGACAGTTATAACTGTGGCAGGCAGAACTGTGGTTAGATTAGCAGAAGCAAGACCTCTGGGATCCAGCCTCAAAGAAGCTACAGGGTCCTCTGCCATAGTTTTGAACCTCAAACAGAAGTAGTTTTAGGTGATAACATCCCAGCGCAATCCTCTTCTGTCTGTGGAATGTTAAACGAATGTATTTTTTTTTAATTTAAAATGGCATAGAGGGGGCTGGAGAGTTGGCTTTGGTGACTGACAGCATTTGATGTTCTTGCAAAGGACCAGGATCCAGTTCCCAGAACCCCTATGGTAGCTCACAAACTCTCATAATCCCAATTTCAGGGAATCACACACCCTCTTCTGGCCTCTGTGGGTACAAGACATGCACTTGGTACACATACACACATGCAGGCAAAACACTCATATACATAAAATAAAATAAATAAATCTAAAGAAATTAAAGGATATGTAGCTCACATTTTATACTTTTCAGACTTTAAAGATGCTCAGTTCAGCAACTTTTAGAATAACCATGAATTTTACAGCCATCACCACTATCTAATTTCAGAAAGTTTTAATCATTCCCCAAAGAAACTCCGTTCTCAGTAGAAGTCATCTCCCTAGTTCTCCTAGCCCTGGCAACCACCACAAATCTACCTTCTGTCCTATGGAGTTCTCTATCTTGGCCACTTGACACAAATGAGCTATTTCACTTAGTATTACTTGCTAGGTTCATCTGCATCATGATATGAGCAAGCGCTTACTCCCCTTTTATGGTGGGGTAATGTTCCATTTTATGGCCGTATTACATTCTGTTTATTTGTTCATCAGTTGATGGACAAATGGAATGGTCTGTGCTTTCTAGTACTGCTGTGGACACTCACTCAGCTTTATTAGGTATAAATATTGAGCCATTCCCATCCACTTCTTAGGACTGTTAAGGGTTTTAATGAGTGTGTGATGTGGTATCTGACACAGTAGTTTCTCAGAAAATAATTATGCTGCTTTCTAGTCTAGATCTTTCAAAATAAAAGGAAGGAAGAACAGGTTCAGACAACTTCCCAAGTAAGTTATGGAGCTGTATGGGCCAAGGTATGGAGTAGAGTCTGGACTGGCTGAGTGAGGAGCAAAGACTAGGCAGCAGGGTGAAGCTCTGCTCTCCTGGTTTTGTTTAGAGTTCACTAACAGCTGCCAGCTTCATATCTTAAATGAGCATTTGCCCTCCTGGCTGGAGGATCAGGTAGAGCATTTATCTTCAAGAGATGGCATTGAGTTTCTACTTTTCCAGATGCTTTCTGACTTATCCTTCTTAGTTTATTATCTGACCTGTGTATAGAATATAAGTTCACTGAGGTAGGAACACTTCGCTGTCTCCCCACAGTGCCTAGAAAGTGCCAGGCACATTTTAACTGCACAAATATTTGTTGGGTACATCTCCACTCATTTATCATTCAGCCACGATGAGCATATTTTATTTGCCGAGGCTATGCTGGGGGGGGGCAGAAGTAATATATAAGGCATTTCCTGCCTCTGAGAAACGCTCTTCAAGTGAAGGTGACAGACAGACGTGGCCAAAACAAATAGATTACATTGGGACTTGGTGAGCAGAAATGCAGCTCTCACACGGTCCCTCGCATTTTGCTTGTTAGAGACCCCGCCCCAGAAGGCTGAGTAGGAAAGGGACCTGAAATAGATCAGAAAACACAACTTATGTTTTCCCATCCCAGAACAAGGCTCCTACGAGGGAACAGACCTGTTCCTGCTGGAGAGGAGAAGGAGAGGAAACAGAAGGGAGTTTCCTCCTCAGCCAGGCAGCCGAGGCAAAACTTTGTAAGGGCCCTCATTTGTCCTGGATGCAGTCCCTGGTCCTAGTCCCTCCAGCTCCAGCCCCCAGAGCCTTAAGATCCAAGCCCCCCCAATAATTCTAAAAAACAAAGAAATAACTCCTCCACGTAGCAGTTCCAAGGCTGGCAAAAACCAGCCCTGGCCTCTGAGGGTTGGAAAGCAATGCAAACCCAGGGGCGTTCATTCGGACCTTATAGGAACTGCTTCTTGGCACATTTGTTTATTCAAAACGAAAGGGGTACCTTGAGGAATGGGCACCCTAGTACAAACCCCAAGCCAAGTCTTTGACTTGTGCCTGCTTTTCGGGATGACTCTTTCCTTAAATTCTCTAAAGACGCTGAGTCTGAGAAGCTGCTAATTTTTATAACAATATATAGCCAGCTGCTCATAGGACCTGTTTTAAAGGACAAGCCTGAACTCACCGTCCTGCCTCGGGGCCTGGGCTCCATACCTGGGGAGTAGACAGTCTTCTACTTTCTAACAAGCTGGACTTGAAGTTGCAGTAAATCGCCTGGTTGAGTGACAGGTGTTTCCCAGCTCAGCCCTTGGGGAGATTCTCCAGTTGGGCAGGACACCTGTCCCCAGGGGAGTGGTGGGCTGGACTCCTTTGGCCCTGTTCAAAGTAGTGGTGGTGGTGGGGTTCCTGCCAGGCCCGGGAAAGGGCTCTGATTTCCCTCTCCTTGGGTCCATCTGTCTGTCCGTCTCTGGGAATGTCTGCTTGCTGTTCTTTTCTTTCTCATTTTAAGCCTCTCGCTGTGGTTCTTCTCTTTTCTCATCGCTGGAACTACTGGGAGCCCTGATCTAGTTCCTCTCTCTCTCTCTCTCTCTCTCTCTCTCTCTCTCTCTCTCTCTCTCTCTCTCTCTCTCTCTCTTTCTCTCTCTGGCTCCGGCATCTGTCTGGGCTCCTGGCCTCCTTCTCCCCCTCCCTTCCCCTCCCCCGCGCTGTCATTCACCCGGCTCCTCTCCACGCACAGCCAATGGAGAGACCCGGCCGAAACAGCTAGGCTCGCTCGCTCAGGGCTTTTTCGCCCGGTGATTGATGTCCCAGAGTCACCGGCGAGCGAGCAGCCGGAGAAGGGAAGGAGAAGCCGGAGAGGGGAAGAATACAGCTCCCCCTCTCTCCCTCCCCTCCCCCCTACTTTGGCCCTTCTGCGCACTTCGCCTTCAAGTCTCAGCGTAGCCTGGAGCCGCGGTTGTGCCGGCGCCCCTGTTAGCTGCCCGGGTAGTCCAGCGCAGCGAGCGTCCGTGCCCGGGCCCCCGCGTGGGGCCGGGGCCAGCATGGAGCACCTGGGTCCCCACCATCTCCACCCGGGCCACGCGGAGCCCATCAGCTTCGGCATCGATCAGATACTCAACAGCCCGGACCAGAGCGGCTGCATGGGGCCGGCTTCGCGCCTCCAGGAAGGAGAATACGGCCTTGGCTGTTTGGTCGGAGGCGCTTACACTTACGGTGGCGGGGGTTCAGCCACTGGGGCGGGGGCCGGAGCTACAGGAGCTTATGGCGCTGGTGGCCCGGGTGGTCCCGGCGGCCCGGCAGGCGGCGGCGGCGGTGCCTGCAGCATGGGCCCACTGGCCGGCTCCTACAACGTGAACATGGCCTTGGCGGGCGGCCCTGGTCCCGGCGGCGGCGGCGGTGGGGGCGCTGGTGGCGCGGGGGCGCTGAGCGCTGCGGGGGTGATTAGGGTGCCCGCTCATAGGCCGCTGGCCGGAGCGGTGGCCCACCCCCAGCCCCTGGCCACTGGCTTGCCTACTGTACCCTCCGTGCCTGCGGTGCCGGGTGTCAACAACCTCACGGGCCTCACCTTCCCCTGGATGGAGAGTAACCGCAGATACACAAAGGACAGGTTCACAGGTGAGTCCGGCCCGCGCGCGCGCCCCGCCTGGCCGTGGCTCGGGCTCTGAGCTACCCCTACCTTGCTTGGTGGCTTCTTGAAGCTCTTTCTGAGCGCCAGGTTGCCTAGCGCCTCTGTACGCGTTCCCCAAGTTCAACTGTCTGCAGGATTCAATGTACTAAGAATCCTGCAGCCGGGACTCTTCTGTCTCTACTCTAGGACCCCGTTCGTAGAAGCAAAACTTGGTTTCCTCTCGGAATTCCGGGGGCCCAGGCAGATAGAGGGTAGAGGGCTGTAGATTCAGTACCTACCACCTTCTGTCAACAGTTGAGGCTTGCAGGTCGGAGAAAGCACGCTATGTGAGCAAAATGTTTTTCTGTCCTGGCTGCTGTTTACTGAAGCGGGCCAAGAGCCCCAGAATTGGGCACAGGAAAAGATTCTCCAACCTCTTGTCTGCTACTCCACACGTACTTGGGTGCTCTGAGCTCTGGTACCGGTCGCTGCAGATCTGTAAAGGCCTCAAGGCCGGGTGAAGGAGCTGAACCAGCCAGCTTTCTTCCCGGGTCAGTGGCAGCAGCACCGGACTGGGCCGCTCTTCGTTTTCTTTCTCGCTATCCGTCCCAGGGTCTGCTTTCCTATTTCTGGGATAAATAATGAACCCGCGTGGCTAGCGAGTTAGCTAAAGGACAACTCCTCGGACCAGTATGCACTCGGTGGTGGCCAACTGCTGGGTTCTCTGCCGCTGGCTCCCCTCTGCCCTAGCTCCCGGCCCCAGCTCTGGTGTGCCTTCTTCCCTAGCGCTCATTTCCCGCTGGTTCCCTGAGACCGTGAGCCGTCCCAGGCAGGTTCATGTCCGAATTCGCACTCGCATCTGTTAGGAACTGGTCCGCAGTTAGCTGTTGGACTTTAGAGAAGGGAGGTAGGAGCTTTAGGTCCCTGCTTGTGCCTGGGACTCCCCAGGCAAGCTCCATGCCTTAACTATGAAGGTGTGTGTGTGTGTGCCCTACAGTGAGTCTACTATACAAAAGGTATCTGGCACAGGCCTACTCTGGCGAGTCACAGTCAACCGTAGTGTCGGGCCTTAAGGAGGTTCTGAGGGAGTTGTATGGCCTTAGTCCTGTGTTGTCCGTCCTGTGGCCTGTGGCTTGTCTAGGTATGCATTTTTGCCGGTGGGAGAACAGATCTGAAAGTTTGTAGCTATAGCTGCTGTGTGAGTGCGGGTCGTGATCAAGACTCAGAAAAAGACTTAAAGGCTGTGCCTCTTAATTTTGAGTGACCCTTTTAAGTTTAGTGACTGAGGCTAAGGAAGCTGTCCCTAGGTGGGGGAGAGGGGAGCCAAAGGGGAAGTCGATGGGATCTCTGCAGCCCCAGGTTAGGGAGGTTTCTGCTCTGGGAGGCATCAGCCTGGTAGGCAGGGGGGAGCCCCTTGCATTCCGGGCTTGGAGTGGGGGGTTGCCGGGAGGGTTGCTGCCTTGCTTGTAGGGGGTCTAACCGCTGCGCTGTTACTCGCGGGGTGTCGGGCCTGGGACGCCTCCTGACGCTCTGCCGCTTGCCTCTGCCGTCTGTCTGTCTCCCGCTCCAGTGGCCCTCTCACCCTTCACTGTAACACGCCGTATAGGTCACCCCTATCAGAACCGGACGCCACCTAAGAAGAAGAAGCCGCGCACATCCTTCACACGCCTGCAGATCTGTGAGCTGGAAAAGCGCTTCCACCGCCAGAAGTACTTGGCTTCGGCGGAGCGCGCCGCTCTGGCCAAGGCGCTCAAAATGACCGATGCGCAGGTCAAAACCTGGTTCCAGAACCGGCGGACGAAATGGAGGTGAGCTCGCAGGGCAGACCGGTCGCGGCGGAGCAGGCTTTCTCTGCCTCTCTCGGGTGGCACACACACCCTCTGCTTGTTGGTTTCCGATCGGTTTAGACAAGTGGGCTCCCACAGTCACCCTGGGACTGCAAACAATGGAGGGCAGTAGACTGGTGGGCTGGAGAATCCGGGATGTGTTTTAAGAGATGCTTCGGGGCTTTCTAGACAGCACACTCTATCCGGTGTAGACGCGGCTGGTTTCTGCCTCTGAGACAAACAGGCCTATAGACCAGTCTATGCATCCGGACTTCTGTGCTCAGTGAGTCCTTTAGGGACTTTTTGACTACCCAGCCTGCCTTTACTGGGTGGAACCTCCCTTGACCCTGTGACTTGGAGACAGAATGACCTGCGCCAGGTTTCTGCGCTCCAGCCGGACTCTCCGCAGAGCGTCTGGGGCCCGGGACCGCCGGCTGCCGCTACTTACAGCTTCCTCCCCAGGCGCTTGAGCTCTGCGCATTCGTCCCCCATCCTAGAAGGGGAAAATCAATCTGCGCCGGCTGTGGCGAGGATTCTCGAGTCCCACTGAAAGGGGGGGATCAATTAGGAGCAGATGGGTGTGCGTGAGAAAGAGACATTTTCCCTTCTGACATACGACAACAGCACTTACCACGCTCTCGCTTTTTATTTTTCCGAATGCATATGCCTCGACCTTCCTCGGCTTCTGCTCCCCTTTCCCACCGATTCTCATGAATATTAAGAACTACACACTTTAAGCAGCTTTATTCTCTGCTCATACCCAGCCTTTCTCCAGAAGCACCTTCTTGCGCCTTTCCACACACACCTTGTCCACATTCTGGTTTCGCCTGTGCTGCTGGGAGTCTCTCAGTTCAGACCCTGGGGAGATGTGTGGCATGAGTCTGGGCAAAGTCGGCGCCGCTTCGGGCGGGCCTGGGACGGGAGGAAGGAATTGGAGTTTCCTCTTTTTCTGAATGGAGGCGAGGAATCTGCCCGGGATTCCGCCTTCGAGGCCACAAAGGAAGCCCTGGCCCTGCGAGTCGGCTGCCCCCCACCAACATTCCTGTGGCTGGGGAAGGAGTGGGGAAAGCGGCTTCAGCCCTTTGGAAAGCTAGTTAAAAGAGAAGCGGACTGGCTGAGGAGGGTGGCTGACGCTCGCTCCCCAAGCTCAGGGTGGTGGGAGCCTGGAGAAGGGGGGTGGTGTGCAGAAAGCCGTCCACAGGCAAGGAGAGAAACTTAAACACAAAGGAAAGGGACAAAGATACCCCATTTTAGAAGAAAATAAATATTTTTTAAGGGAGGGCGGGGATGGGTGAGAGATGCAAGCAGCAAAAAGTCTGTGTGAAAAGGAAGATATCAGATCATTAAGAAAAACATGGTTCAAACAAATTCCCCTAATTCAGAGAAAACGAAGGGGCAGAGAGGAAGCACGGGGATAAGACAGCATGAAGGGAGGGAAACACTTGGACAGTTTAAAATTCAGGGAAGATGAGAGACAGAAAGACAAGGAAAAGTCAGGAAGCCTCTGTGCGAGCAGGCAGGCCGCCGCCTGGCCTCGGGAAGAGTCGAAGGCTTCAAGCGGCTTCATCGATCGCCTACAAATTGCTTCTGGAGGCCCCGGGGACTCCCATTAGGTCTGTCCACCTCAGAGACAGACGTTTGATCTCAGTTGACAGGGTGGAGGGGCGGCATTAAAGGGAATAAGTGAGTCATTGGCTCCCAAGACCGCCAGGGAGGAAGCTAGTAGGTCCAGCGGGAGCCTAGGGGCACAGGATTTGGCTCAGGAAGTCTGAAGCCTGGGCCGGTCTGGAGGAGAGGAGGAGAAGACAGGTCCTTCTGCTGGTCCTTCCTCTGTGCCCGTCGGGCTTGGGAAAGCACCTGGTCTTGGGATATACCAGCCATGAGCATGGCGCGCCAGTGAGAGTGTAGGCACTCTGCATTAATGGGGGAGGCCCAGCAGGTTAGGCCCGTTGGACTTTTCCACTGTTCGTCTAGGATACTTCTGCTCCATCCATTTTTGGGGTTTCCAAGTGGTTTTTTTGTCATAGTCAAGACCCCCAAGAGTGGAGAGTGCATGAAAGGGGCCCACACAGGATCTGAGGGGTGCATTAGGGGCTATCTCCTGGGAGCCTGCGCGCAGGCGCGGGAAGAGGGTTAGAGTCTTGGCTGGTAACAGCTTGTTCCCAATGCAGGCGGCAGACAGCAGAGGAGCGCGAGGCTGAGAGGCAGCAGGCAAACCGCATCCTCTTGCAGCTGCAGCAGGAGGCCTTCCAGAAGAGCCTGGCCCAGCCCCTGCCCGCAGATCCCCTGTGTGTGCACAACTCGTCGCTCTTTGCCCTGCAGAACCTGCAGCCATGGTCTGACGACTCCACCAAAATCACTAGCGTCACGTCGGTGGCTTCAGCCTGCGAGTGAGCCTGCACCTCCACCCAGTGGGACCCAAGCCCAGTTGAGAGCTATCCAGAGAACCAAAACGCTCTCTACCCTTTCTGACTGTACGCAGAAGGGGGACGTGACTTCTCTGGCGTGGCTCCCAAGCGCCTCGTCCAAACACCTGTGGGCACTGTTCTGTCTTCGATGGAAGAGGGCTGGGGAGAGAGGCAGAGACATCTTCCCAGAAGCCTATGTGATCCTGCCCCACTCGAACTCAGAATCCTCTCCGTTTTCCTCTATTTCATGTTATTCTGATTTTAATATGGGACAGAGAGACCCAAGGGAAGTGGGGCTTGGAAGGGCTCCGTCCCAGCCGGCTATCTGTAGAAATCTGGAAACAGAGGTGATAACACTGTCCCTCCAGGTGCCACATACATAGGGGCCCATAGCAGAGTATCACACACACACACACACACACACACACACACACACACACACACAAGATCTTAGCAATGACTCTTGCTGTTAGGCATAGTCCAGAGTGACTCAGACTCACAGCATGGACCTCCTCTTACGCAAACACAAGGCCATAGTCACACTGTGACACACCAGCCCACACACAACAGCCAAACTTGGCCTGGCAGGCCCTCACAACACATCAGTGCAGTACCCAAATATGCACAGACAGGCTTTCACACAAAGTCAGCCCATTTCTCCAGATCCTGTTTGGGGAGGGGGGTAAGTTATGCACTTATAAGGTGTTTTCTGTGTAATCATTTTATAAAGTGCTTGTGTAATTTATGTGGAAAGATAATAAAACCCTCCGGTTCAGGAGTCGGGCATCTGCTCCTTGCCGAGTCCAGCATTTTGTAACTACTTGGGTTTGGTGCAAGCTGGGTCTGAAGAACCAGCATCTAGTACTTGAGCTGGGAGGATTTATGGGTGGGCAAGCTTCTCAGGCCATGGAGAGGGGAGGCTGAAGATGGGGAGAAGGTGAAGCTGAGGAGGCAGCAAGCTTATCCTGAGACTGCTAGCATTTGAGGGCATGGGATGGGCCTGGCGGGGGGGGGGGGAGTGAGGGTTTGTTTGTAGTAGCCTGGGCAATCAGGGTGTTATTGCTGGTAAATTCTTGAAATGATATTTGAAGATATGATTATGTTTGCAGTTTTAGTGTAAAAATGTGTTTCTCCTTAAATTGCAAATCAAAACTATCATTGTATTACAACAGTGGTGTGTGTGTGTGTGTGTGTGTGTGAGAGAGAGAGAGAGAGAGAGAGAGAGAGAGAGAGAGAGACTGTTAGGGGTAATTTTGTGATTCCCATTTTTCTGATTGTATAAATCATGCTAATGTGTGTGAAAGTCCACATTAGTTTTGCTCCGTGACTATTTTCGCGGTAAACGTGTATTTCATTTCTTATTGTGTGGATGTGAGTGTGTGTGAGGGATAACCGTGTATGTCATGTTTCAGTTGTCCAGTATGTACTTGTGCATGGCCCTTTGTAATTGTGGACATGTGGATGGTTGTGGGAGGCTGTCCTTGCAGACGAAAGTGTGTGGCTATGTGAGAGTAGCTGCCCTTGGGTGCTGATGGTGTCTGCGGTGATGGGATTCCAAGATGAATGTGCAGGTACACTATGGGGTGATCAGCCCCTGCTAGGAGATTCGGAACTAGGCCCTTTCCAGCAAGCTGCAGAGGCCAGGGCTCTGCGTCAAGAATTATAGCCAAAATTTACTTTAGGGCTCTATATAAACTCTCAGTCTGGACTATTAGTAATCTACAAAGGTGACTTTCCAAGGACCTTGGGGAGCCCTCAGACCACCCTGACCAGAACAGTAGTCCTGCACACCTGCATCTATAATTCTTGAGTTATTAGACCAACTGCAAAACACCAACAAGCAAGCTGATTTGGGCCTGCTTTTCTGGAGAAGCTGGGTGGGTGGTGGATCTGGAAAACTCACTAGGAATGAAACTGAGTAGGAGTTAGGGAGCCATTTCTTTGGAGAATTTTTGTAGGTGGGAAGTTAATGTGGTTGGAGCTGTGTGCTCCAACATCACCAAAGCCACTGTTCTGCACCCTAGCTGCTGGCAGTCATGGAAGGTTGTGATACAGGGACAAAGAGCATAGCAGCCACCCCCACACACCGAAAAACCCACGGGAAAATAGGCTAGGTGGGGGTGGGAGTTGATCTTACACCTTCTCATCCGACTGTCCCTTGGTTCTGAGCAAAAGAGAAATCTGGGTCCAGGAGACCTGGCCAGCTTTCCTAACCGGAGATGCTGAGGATTGGCTTTATTGACCTCTGTTTTGGACACCGAAGGTCGGAGCTCTGTATAGAGTAGGCACACATCATTCATTCACAAGCCACAACACTGAACCAAGCGGAAGTCCAGAAGCAACCTCCCAGAGCTTTGGAGAGTCTTCTGACCTGGACGGATCTGGCTGCCCCAGGTTTACTGCCGTAGCTGTACACCACCGGCTTTCTCTCTCCCCGGGTTTCTTCCATTAGTATCTTTGAGTATAGGATCCGAGTCCTCTGTGCAGGACCCGTGCCTTCTGAAAGCCCGGATAACGTCAAGAGTGTAGAATAAAGCGTCTGGAGGACCCCGGATATTATTGGCCAGGCTGTCCAACTGAGTAGAGGTCCCAGGGCCCAAGCACAAAAGTCCCAAACTGACTTCAAGGCCAGGCTCTCACCACTCTCGCCTTCTCTTACAGAGACAGAAAGCAAAATTGGGCACCCCCCCTTCCCATGCCTGTTACTTTCGTCTTCAGAGTTTTGCACTGGCACTCAAAATTGATGCAAGCCTGGAGCCTTAAGTCCCCGCTGCTCTCCAATTCTGCTTAGTTTGTCTGGGACTAGAGCATTGCCTATCCCGGGCTCATCCCTAGCGCTATGGCTGGTGTGGAATGTCCACTGAGCTATCCACACCGCCTGCACGCTACAGACCTCAGGATTTCGCTCTCTCCGGACCGCTCTGGGATTCCCAGGCCCTGAATGAGACCTCCCAGGGGCAACAGACTCCAGGAAGAATCGGGATTCTTGGCGCTGAGAAGCGACACAGGACTTTCCACTCTCGGCCGCCGAGAATTCGTTGGGCCCGAATCTCAGTGAATCCCGTGTGCATCGAGGGCTCCCGGAGCGCTGCAACCACCTAAAAAGTGGTGACACCGGCCAGGCCTGTACCAAGCTGCAGTAGCGGTACTCTCTGTAGCGGGGCTGAAGTCTGGAGGGCGGGATTGTGAGGGTCAAGCAAGGCCCAGCACTCCAAGAAAAAAATAAACTCAAAACTCGCTGTTCTCAGTCACGTCTGTCAGAAACTCCATTTCAGATCAAAAATAGAAATGGAAAAAATATCATCTGAATAAATGTTTGCCGAGGTGTTGAGAGAGAAATAAAGAATTAACAAACCTGTCGGGGCAGAAAGGCTTAATTTCTTCTTTGGCTTGAGAGAGCCTGTGGCACTGACCAAATCCCCAGCGTTTCCACCAGCGAGCTTCTGGCAGCGGCTGAGACTTCGTGCACAGGGTGGGAGAGGTTGACTGGATGGCAGTCTGTGGCCCTAGGAACCCAGGCAGGGCTGGGGCCAAAGGGCCCCCAAGTTGTACAGTGGATGTCACACAGAAAATCTGGCTCAACCTGTTAACTATAATAGAGGCTTTGTGTGGACAGAGCTGCGCTGGGGGGTGGGGGGGGGCTGTGCAGGCACTCCCTAGTTGATGAATATTGATGACCTAGGGTGCCTGCTGTGAGGCTGCCAGCCTGCGGGGTGCCCTGACTTAGATATGTGTCCTTTTGTGGATAAGTGACCTGTGGTTGGACAGTATAGGTCAGCGGTTCTTAACCTTCCCAATGCTGCAACCCTTTATAATACAGTTCCGCATGTCATGGTGACTCTCAAGCATAAAACTATTTTCGTTGTTTCTTCATAACTGTAATTTTGCTACTGTTATGAATCGTAATGTAAATATCTGTTTTCTGAAGTCTTAAGTGATCCCTGTAAAGGGTCATTCAACCCCCCCCCCAAAAAAAGAGTCACAGCCCACAGGTTGAGAACCACTGGTATAGGTGGTAGGTTCTTGAGACATTTAAGCAGGTGCCTCCCACTAGGCTAAGGCACTTGGAACTCTGCAGCCACGCTGTGAAGTGCTGGAAGGTAGGTTATGCTCAGACCCAGGGTTTCTCCACCCACAAGCTTTGGGTCCCTCACTCCACTTGTTTATAGTCCATACAGCTTTCCTCTGAGGTTTTGCTCTCTCTCTCAGGGCGTCTAAACTGTTCCCATCACTTTCCCAGTGTGACTGAGAGTGACCCTGATTTAGCCCTACCGCATTTGGCTCCGGAAGCCCTCAGGTACCCACACACCTCTGGGTTCCTGGCTGTGGGGGACGCCTACGGAATAGGTTGAAGGCAGACTGGAGCCAGGACGGGTTTTCCAATTAGCCCAGAGAAAACCTGGTGTCCAGGACCTGTGGTGGAGGATGGGGGATGGGCGAGCCAGGTAAGTACGGGGAACTAGGGACCTCACTAGAGCTGGAAAGTGAGTACAAATGTATTCACCTCCCGGTCCCAGCCTGCACTACTGTGTGCAGCCTACAGCATCTTGGGTGTACAATATTGCACAAGAGAAGCCGCGGGTGTGTGGAGCCAGGCACATACAGAGTGCACACTTCACTGCCGGGGCTTGTGGTTACCCTTGCACAAGCTGACGCCTGTCACTGCCTGGCTAGTTCCACAGGCTGTTACCTCAGGAGCTCTCTAGTTCCTCTCTCCTATTCCCCCAACCCTGATGGAGGAGGGTCCAATTCTGCAGGAGGGCCTTGGGAGTGGGGCTTCCGCCAACGGGGTTTCAGCTTCCCTTCTGCAGCTCCCCAAGGCCCCCATGGCAGGCAGAAGACCCCAGCAAAGTCTAGGCCTTTCAGAGACCTCTACCACCTCCTGCAAAGCCGGAGATCCAGCCCCCTATGTGAGAAGGCGGGACAGGATGTGGGGATAAGGGCGGGCGCGAAGTCCCAGACGCAATATGCCTCCAAAGGAAGGCTGTCGTGGGAGCTGCCCCTCCGCTTTTCCACCCTACAGTCCCAGACCCCACATTTCTTCCCATTCCTCAGGAGGGAGGAGCCTCATTATCCTAAGGTTGGTGGCTCTGCAGCCTCTGGCTTTTAAATGGGAATCAGACTCACACGTAAATTCGCAAATTCAGGACAAGTGGGTTCCGGGCGCCCTCTAGGGGCCACATGGGGAGAGTCACTTTGAGTTAAGCTTGAATTTTCCGAGTCAAGAGAGGGCTGGAGGGGGGGGGCTTCTGAATCAGAAGCAAAATAATAAAATTAGCATTAAAATTAGCGTTACGGAGCGCTTGCAGTGTTTCAGGTACTGAGATAGACTATAAAAGTACTGTCCATTCCTAATCACCGTCGGAGGAGCTAGATATTTTATCCTTCCTTTACATACACTCGGAGAAGTGAAGCAACTGCCTAAGAGCACTTGGGCAGCCAGGGCGCCAGCGTTCAGAGTTCTTCTAACCCTGGAGCCAGGATTTTTGGGAGGGATGGCTAAGTGCAAGGGTGCAGTGGATTTGAGGAGGGTTGGGGGTGAGCCAGGTTTGTATCAGGGCTTGTTGTTTTTGGAAGTACCACCCAGCAGAGAAGTGAGATCTAGTGATCTGTGAAGTTCACCTCCAGCCCAGTCCAGTCTGTTGTACACACACACACACACACACACACACACACACACACACACACACACACACACACCTTCAGCTTGTAGGCGCCACTCTGGCAGACTGGAAAAACCATACCCTCCTCCCTTCACACCTAACTGAGCCCACCTTTTGGGCTTTTTCCAGCTGGAGTTGACTCTTCCAGGAGCCCCTAGGATTGGAAGGAGATTCTGCCTTCCACACTTCTTCCTCTGCTGTTGTCTCTGGATCCCACACATGGGAGGATCACACCAGCAGAAAGTTAAAAATAGAAGCAAATGAATCATACTTTATTAAACAAAAGAATGGAGAACCAGGAAGGAAAATCCTTACTGTCCCATCTGCTCATGCAAAACATGGTGTGGGTGAAGCTGCTCTGGGCTGCAGAGTGGAGGGGTGAGATGGGAGCAGGGGAGCTAGAGGCTCTTACGATAACTTATTATTATTATTATTATTGACAGGGTTTCTCTGTGTAGCTTTGGCTGTCCTAGAACTCACTTTGTAGACCAGGTTGGCCTTGAACTCATAGAGATCCACCTGCCTTTGCCTCCGGAGTGCTGGGATTAAGGGTGTGCATCATCACACCCTGCGGTAATGATTCAGTGAGCAAGGCCTTCTCTCCTGCCTCCTTTCCTGCAGAGATGTACTCAAGAAGCGCTTTCCGATACAATACAAGGTGAGTTCACCTGTACACAAACAGTCACTGCCAGCGTCCTAAACTTCAATGTGTGCAAGAGCCACCAGGGAGCTTCTTAAAGTACAGACTCACATGCATGAGGTCCGGGTGGTGCCCAGCACCCTGAATGCAAAAGACTCTGCCAAATGAATGCTGCATCCAGGGACCAGAGCTTTCTCCTCTGAGTTCTGATTCTGGCTCTCAAACTGGCCTGCCAAATATGGTCTCCAGTTTTGTTTTATTTATTCAAGCTTCCTCCGACCCTCACTTGATTTGAAGAGATGGAAAGTAGGGATGCAGTTGATGCTCTTTTCTGTAGGACTTTTTAAGATGCTCTCTAGCCGGGCAGTGGTGGCCCACACCTTTAATCCCAGCGGGACGCAGAGGCAGGCGGATCTCTGTAAATTCGAGGCCAGCCTGGTCTACAGAGCGAGTTCCAGGATGGCTAGGGCTACACAGAGAAACCCTGTTCCAAACCCCACCCCACCCTCAAAATGTGCTTGGCAGCATGCTCCACTCACCTGCTGCTTTCCCGGCTCCCTGCATGGCCCCTCTCATGCATCCCAGTACCCTTTCATGCACCTGCTGTCTGTGGAAAGCCCTCTTTCACTCCCAGGCAACAGTTTAAGAGTCTTTGGACATCAGCCTACGTGTTGAGCCTGTCTTTTCTGCTGTCTAACCTCGGGCAAGTTAATTAAGTTTTAGGAGCTCGCAATTTCCTTGTGTATATTACAGGGCCAACCCATCTCCGGATTACCAAACGGATTAAGGAGATAACTCTGGTAAAAGTGTTGGCTCTTTGCAGGCACTCCAGGAATGGCTCCGAGTGCCTCAGGGTGGAGAGACCCAGGGTTTCCACTCTTGGGGGCTGGGTGGGGCTAGAGAGGTAGCTGCTCCTCCCACTCCCTCTCCACCTCATTTCCAGGGTTGGGAAGAAGTCAGTGGATGCTTTCTGGCTGGAAGCTTGGCTCCCAAATCTTCCAAAGGTTGCACTAGTCAGGTGCCCTGAGACTGGCCTAAGACTAGGCGGCCACCCACCTCATTCACAAGCAGCATGGGAGGAGCATGCGGCAGGAAGGAAGAGAGCCTAAGAGTAGCGCTTCTCCTTTGCCAAGAGCCACCCAGCCCTAGAGGCCCCACAGCACCCCACCAGCAGGGGAAGGGCAGCTGTGAAGCGGCGCCTACCACTTACCATCTGCATATACCTATGGTTAGGGTCAGGCTACCGCCACGTGTGCCCACAAGCACACAACTGCTGCCGTGTCCTTTTCAGGATGACCTGAGTCCACTTATGCTGCATGTCTATACATCTACCTTTGTTCCCACTAAGACTCCTTGTTTACGAACCCCGCATGTGAATGAGGGCTGCTTTCCACAGCAGAGGTGGCCCAGATGGCCATATGGTCATTCCTGACTGCACAGGGACATAGAGGCCTGGCCCATTTAGTCCACAGGGGCCTCTCCCATCTTCTCACCTTTCACTGCTATCAACAGAAAACCACTCCCTGAACCCTCGCTCCTCCTCCTGCTTTGCAAATAGATGGTTTTATATCCATAGAATTTGGCTTCTTTTTCTAATCACAGGTTCAAAGGCAACCTCTTCCAGGTCCAGCTTGATAGGCACAGAGGCAGTGTGATTACTCTGCCCAGGGATGAGGAGGGAGAAAGGAAGGGGAAGTTGTTTTGTTTTATTATTGTTTATTTGTTTGTTTGTTTTCCATCAAAGAAGCCCCAAGTAAATGCTGTTTGACTGCTATTTCCCTGCCTCTGGTCAGGTGGTGGTGGCCACACCTTTAGTTCCAGCACTTGGGAGGCAGAAGCAGGCAGATCTTTGAGTTCAATGCCAGCCCTGATCTACAGAGTGAATTTTAGGACAGCCAGGGCTCCATGGAAAAACCCTGTTTTAAAAAAAACAAAACAAAAAAGAAACCGACAACAACAACAACAAAGCAATATCCATGCTTCTGGGACACCAGCAGCCTAGATTTCCAGACAGAGTGGCTTCTCTCTTCCTAGTTTACTGTGGAGGAGGTGAGTCTGAGCACCGAGGTAGTCCACCACCTCAGGTTTGGAGAGCAAGGCCCTCCTAGCAATTTCCAGCATTCTACTCCGGTACAGATTCTACTGCCACTCCACAGAGCAGACCTTTTCCCATCAAAGAGGCGTCACTTCCAGTTGAACCAAGACACAGGAGGAGCCCAGAAGGCTCCAGTCAGCACCTGATTACTAAGGGGTACCTGCATTGGAGTGGGGGTGGGATGGCAGTGCCCTGCAGAAAGCACTGCACAAAGGAAGTCTTTCCTGTCTAATTCAGGCTGATTTTGCCCTAACTGTTGCCTAGACCACTGTCAAAGTGCTGAAGACTCAGGATGGATAGGGAAGGATCCAGTAGAAACTGTCATAGGCTTTCATGTCTCAGACAGCTGAAACCTCTAAGAGACATATTAGATTGCTGATGTGGGATGTCCTTCTGTATATGTGTTGCTTTTATTGGATAATGAATAAAGCTGTTTCGGCCAATGACTTAGCAGAGTAAAGCCAGATGGGAAATCTGAGCAGAGAGAGAGAGAGAGTAGGCAGAGTCAAGTGGACGCCATGTAGCTGCAAAGGAGAAAGACGCCAGAACACTGGAACCTTACCAGTAGGCCACAGCCTCGTGGTGATACATAGATGAATAGAAATGGGTTAATTTAAGATGTAAGAGCTAGCTAGACATACATTTAAGCTATTGGCCGAGCAGTATTGTAATTAGTATAGTTTCTGTGTGATTATTCGGACCTGGGTGGCCGGGAAAACCTAAGCGCAGTCTGCAGTTACAGATTACAGCTCGGCAGAAACACATGAAGGGGTAAGAAATGGGCTCTCGTTTTGAAGCCTCCTCCTCCATCTTAATTCTCAACAACCGAGAGGAGGAATTCAAGCTGAAAACTCTTCCCCAGAATCTACTGCTCTGGGAGCATCAAGAATCAAGGCAGCCTTGTGCTCGGATCTCACTAGTCAGTCCCAAGAGCCTCCGCTCTGTCAAAACCAGGATGTCCAGGGCCGAGGTGATGAGACACTAAGAGCCACAGCTGGATAATCCCAACAAACCCAGTTGCTTCAGCCATAGCCTGAACCCCAGAGCTCAGCTCCCACACCTCTGTGCTCTGCTGCTGGTAGAACTGTAGGGACCGTGACAGCGAAACTGGTCCTAGGGCCTCCTTAGCATCTCACAGGGAGCCAGGCCCTTCCAGGGTAATTCTGGGCCTGCTGCAGTGGGAACAATAGATGGTTGCCACACCTGTGGCCACACATTTGCTTGGTTCTCTTTGCGCCTGAGAGTTTCTTGGTGGAGACTCCAGCTCAAGGTTCACACTGGCCTTGCACACTTCACCCAGACACATCCAGATGCCAGTCTGCACCCTCATCCACAGAAAGGTAAGCTCTTGGAAACCAAGGGACCTTTGGGTCAGCCTTCCCCATGCTAGGGGAGGTGTGAGTGGTTAGGGGCTGTCACTGAGGAACAGGTTTCCAGTGGAGAACCTGGAAGGAGGAATTCACACTTTGTCTTGGAACCAAAGCTCCTTCCCTGTTGGGGGAGGTTTCCATCCTGCCTGGGACCATGATAAACACACAGAAACTATATTATTTGCAATACTGTTTGGCCAATAGCTTAAGCATATTTCTAGCTAGCTCTTATATCTTTGGTTAACCCATTTCTATTAATCTGTGTATTGCCACATGGCTGTGGCTTACCATCAAGGTTCTGATGTGTTTGTCTCCATCAGGGCTACATGGCTTCTCTCTGACTCCTCCTTCTTTCTCCCAGCATTCAGTTTAGTTTTCCCTACCTAGCTCTACTCTGCCCTATCACTGGCCAATGCAGATTCTTTTTTTTTTTTTTTTTTCGAGACAGGGTTTCTCTGTAGCTTTGGAGCCTGTCCTGGAACTAGTTCTTGTAGACCAGGCTGGCCGCGAACTCACAGAGATCCGCTTGCCTCTGCCTCCCAAGTGCTAGGATTAAAGGCATGCGCCGCCATCACCTGGCCCAAGGCAGATTCTTTATTCATTAACCAATAAAAGCGACACATATACAGAAGGACTTCCCATACCACTTCCCACCAGCTCTATGGCGTCCTCACCCTTAGGGGCTCTAGGTGGGCATAAGGAAGACCCTATCCCAAGGTGACTTCCCCAAGGACCCCAATGAAACCAGGCAGTTTTTACCCCCACCTCTTTCTTAATGCTGTTTTTATTTGGCTTCATCATTAGTATCCCTAAAGGATCAGGATTAGGTCAAGGGCAAGGCTGCCATAGCTCAGGTATAGTCACTTACCCTTGAGAAGAAAATGCCCTCAGTGCCTCTTTCCAGGCCCCTCCACCCCCACTCCCCCATTCCCGCCTTCCCAGGTGGCAGAGCTTCAGCTCCTCACATCCTTTGGAACAGCTAGAATCTGGGAAGAGGAAACATTCCAACCTGAGACCTGATTTCTCCTCTTCGGATGACTGTTAATCTCTGCCCCCCTGTCCCTGGAGGTAGGACGGGTAGGGTGAACAAGTCCTCCAGATTTCTGGGTCACAAGTGTGGCAACTCTCAGCCCTGTAGTCCTGACAAACAGGTCTTAGCACAGTGCTTGAGAGGGAACTAGGAGATTGAAGTTCACGCATGGCTTCCACCTTGACCTTGGGGTCATTGCTCAGGTGCACAAGGAAGAGGTCCTGGTAAAGGAGACTGAGCTCAGAGCGAGCTCTCTTGTGTGCTTGGTCACCAAACCCTTTGACCCGTGAGAGTTGTAATGGTTTAGATAAAATGCTGAGGTTCAGTTCCCTGAGAGGTGGCAGTGGGCAGCAGGCCATGAGGGGCAATTGGGTCCCACCACCTGAGGCCTCTGTAGGTCCCAGGTGGGAGGCAGCAGGTGAGAGACAGAGATGGATAGGCACGCCATGCAGAGTGAGTATTTATTTAGTGGGTTATGGAAGGAAAGGGAAGGGAAAGAAAAGGAGAGAGAGAGAGAGAGAGAAGGAGGAGAGGAGAGGGGGAGAGAGAGTGGGGAGAAAAGAGAAGGCCTCAGCCACCTCTGGTGCAGAGAGATCTGTTTGCCTCAGCAGAAGAGAGGGGAGTGGGTGGGGCTTGTCTCTTAAAGGGACAGGACAGATCATTACAAGAGTGACTTCACACAGCACACTCTGTCCATCCCAAAGAGACTTTATACTTCTCTTTCTTCTTCCTTGACCCAAATCTCTGTTGTGAGTCACCTTTTTAGGGTGACTTCTGCTGTGATCCTAGCCACAGCAGGTTTGTATGCTCCAGGGTAGGATTACCTGATAATGAGGATTAGATGTTAGGTAGATAGAGGTAAGAAAGAAACACAGAGACACAGGATAGTAACAGGAGGGCAACTTAGCAGATTCTGAAGGCTGAATTTTCACCTGCGTTTATTTTCCATACATTTTTATATCTCAGTACAAAAGGTGGGGAGGAAGAAGGCAAAAGACTGCTTTAACATGAAACAGAGGAGAAACAGAATAGTTGCATGCTCCAATACTTGAGACATCAAGCCATTAATTCCTGAGTTTGGGGCAGTGACTATACCCTAGACCAAGTATCCTGCAGACAGCCACTTCCTGAGTCAAACCTCATACTTTAAAAGAAGGAGCAGAAATATGCTTAAATTCTCTGACCTTTGGTCAGGATGGAGCAGATCCATCTCTATGGACCATCTTAGTGTCTAAAACACCAAGTAACCACACCCTAGGCCAACACATCTCGTTTTGTAGCCACAGCTTTGAAAGAGCAAAAATAAGCTCAAACTCTCTGACCTTCAGACAAGGTGGAAAGGCTCACATCTTTGTGTGCCCATTTTAGCGATGCTGTTGTTACACTGACCAAAGCCCTTTTTAAAGTTTTTAGGAGGGAAACATCTGGGATTCTTAGGACATAATGGCCGGGTGGGTGGTCCATGACATATCAATATAGGATAAATCCCTGGTGCTCCTATCGTTAGATCTTTGGACTCCTTTAAAGTTATAGCATTCTGACATTACAGCTTTAAACCAGACTGAATTTAGTGACATAAGGACCCTTACCTGGGGGGGAGGGGCTGGAGAGGTGTCTCAGAGGTTAAGAGCATTGACTGCTCTTCCAGAGGTCCTGAGTTCAATTCCCAACAACCACATGGTGACTCACAACCATTTATAATGAGACCTGGTGCCCTCTTCTAGCATGTAGGTGGAACACTGTATATATAATAAATAAATGAATCTTTTAAAAAAAAAAGAACCCTTGTTTGGAGAGGTGACTCAGCAATTAAAAGCACTCACTGCTCTTGCAGAGGACAAAAATTTGACTCCCAGCATCCATGCTGTAGCTAAGAACATCTGTAACTCCAGATGCAGGGGTCCAATGCCCTCTTTGGGTTTTTTCAGGCACTGCACACATGTGGTGCACAGATGTACATTCAGGCAAACACTCATACACATTAAATAAAAATAAATAAAATTATAATTTTTGTTTATTTTTTGTTTGCTTGCTTGATTTTTTTTGTTTTGTTTTTTGAGACAGAGTTTCTCTGTGTATCCCTGGTTGTCCTGGAACTAGCTCTTGTAGGCCAGGTTGGGCTCGAACTCACAGAGAGCCGCCTGCCTCTGCCTCCCGAGTGCTGCAACTAAAGGGGTGTGCCACTACCACCCTGTGCCAAAATAATTTCTGGAAAGAACCTTTTTTTTTTTTTTTTATTAGAGATCAGGAAGTTAAGGTTTTAGTCTGAGCAGTTAGGGAGTGCAGAGGTTTGTTTGATACTGTGGGGAATGAGCCCAGAACCTCCCTTCCAGCCAGCTAAGCAACCCTCTACCACTGCACTCCTAGGGAGTCAATTATCTGCTTCTTCCAGCGAAACCAATCCCTGCTGCTCAACTAAGAAGCAGCTATCAGCATCTTCGATAAGTGCCCCCACATTAAGTTCAACCAACATTAACACTTGTCACTCTTTCCTTGTGGGGACACTCTCACGTCCCCCAGATTTTAAATTCTGGGTTGCTTTGGCTTGGAAGCCTGTTCTTTTCCAGTTTGCTTCCCCAGTGGGCATCCTGAAGTTGCGTGTGTTTGGAAAGAATGCTGGGTAGCAGGGTGAAGCGAGAGGATGAATGTGATCCTCTTTCAGGGCAGCACCAGAAAAAGACAACAGCATCAGACAAGAGTGGGAGGTTGTCTGGGCTTGTTAGAAGCACCAGCAATAGGGTCGCTGGAGATTAAGCCGGCCCAAAGCTTCCAAATGCCCCTCTTCTGTCCATGCTGTTATTCCTAAGGCTCTGATTTCCCCAGCCAGCATCTTAACTCACTGGGGCTGTGGTTTGTTCAACTAACAGCTTTGGCACTGGCTTTTGTTAGGGCTAGCCCTTAGAATATATAAGATAAATTTCAGTTTTGCCTCTAGGTTTAATTGGTTGATTTCAGCTGAGAACTCCAGCTGTTCTTTATTGTCTGTAAAATGCCTTCTAGTAGACACCCCAGCCTGTAGTCTCCCAAAGCCTTGCTCTCAAAGAACACTTTGTCTTAGGTGACCAAGGGCAACAATTTAATTAATTGGTTTATATCATATGGCACAGGCTACTGGATATCCATGGGATTTAAGAATTCCCAAATGTTCATAATTCTTTAGCCCTAATGAAGCCAAATAATTCTCTCTCCCAGTTCTCTGATGCTCTTTGGCCTACCATCATCTGGTACAATTTATAGACCACTCCATATTCTTGGCAGTAAGCACAGATACTAACATTGGCTACCCTGAAGATGAGAGAGTCATGGGAGCTCTTTGGGAGGATGCTAGGTTAGCCAAGGAGGCTAATTGCCAAAGAGCCAGTGTGCAGGAGAAGCAGGGCAGCCAAGGTCAAATCTCAAGTATGCCCTGGCTAGGAGTTTCTGAAGATGTTCCCACCACTGACTACTCAATGCTGCGTGCCTTAGGTTCCCAACCCTGTGTTGGAGCTTTTGTTTTGTTTTGTTTTTTTGCCATTCTTGCGTCCTTAAGTCCTCCTGGATGGGAGCAATAATTAACTAACTAGACTTGAGTCAGTCTGTTGTTCAGGCCTTTGCTTCTGAACTTCTGCCTCCCTCCCTTCAAGACATACATGTAAGTCAGGTGCGGTGGTGCACAACTTTAATTCCAACACTTGGGAGGAGAGGCAGGTGGGCCTCTGCGTTCCATGTCAGCCAGGGCTGCATAGAGGACCCCTGTCTCAGAGAAAGGAGGAGGGTACACACACAATGCCATCAAATAAGAAGAGGTTCAGATCACACACACACACACACACACAGAGAGAGAGAGAGAGAGAGAGAGAGAGAGAGAGAGAGAGAGAGAGAGAGCGCTCCTAACTATAGCCAGGGACTTCTTGGCTTTTCCCTTCTCCCCCATATAGCTTAGACCCTCTCAGCATCCATAATCTTACCCCTTATCTGACTATGGCCCTTGTCTTAGACAAGGTGTCAAAGGCACCTCAAACCTTCTGTCACCAGGCTACAGAGCACCACTGGAGAAACCCACACAGCAGCAGAGCAGATAAATTCAGGGCTCCAGCCTTTGCTGAATCATACTCCTGCTAATGAACCCTCTGTGAAATACCATGTTTTCCTCTGGAAATGAAGAATCTTTTTATATGTGGCTAAAAATTAAGAACATTTAATAACATCTCATATCCAGCCACATTCCAGTTATTCCCCAAATGCCATAAAGAACATTAAGGCGACTATGATTGCTCCACCGCTTTAGTTCGATTATTTCAATGTGTGAGCACCGGAAAGTAGGCAAATGCGAACAATAGGAAGTCAGGCGGAGTCAGAGGGCTCTGCTCCACGTTCCTCTCCTTTCTTCTTTTCTGTCTCCTCTCCCCAGAAGCACAAAGTGTTGGTTTCATATGTGTTCTCTTCTTCTTCTTCTTCTTCTTCTTCTTCTTCTTCTTCTTCTTCTTATTATTATTATTATTATTATTATTATTATTATTATTATTCCGTGTTTCCCTTCTTTTTGAGATGGCGTTTCAGTTTGTAGCCCAGGCTAGCTTGAAACATGTGACTCTCCTCCTGAGATGTGTGCGCCGTGTGCCAGGCTGGATGTGGGTGCTTTCCGTCTCTTTACATGCTCTCATGGTAGGTGCTCAGGCGGTCTGTCCTTGGCTGTCAGGGGATCCCACCACACACGCTCTCACATGGCTTGCTGCATTTGCTTGATGACACACCTTGAACATCTTTCCGTGTCTGTGAGGATAAACCCTTTCTGTAGCAAACTTCCTAGTTGGACTATCATTAGATCACCAGTCCCCAAATAATGAATGACATGGGGACTTACTATTTTTGTTTTGTTTTTCGAGGCAGGGTTTCTCTGTGTAGCTTTGGAGCCTGTTCTCGAACTCACTTTGTAGACAAGGCTGACCTTGAACTCACAGAGATCCGCCTGCCTCTGCCCCGAGTGCTGGGATTAAAGGTGGGCGCCACTACAGCCTAGCGAGATTGACTATTAATTATGAGAGCTTGGCCTCAGTTTAGGCTTTTTCCCAACTAGCTCTTAGAACTCAAATTAACCTGCTTCTCTCAGCCTACCTTCTATCACCTGCTCGGTTCCCTCTCCTCTGCACTGTACACCCAATTTGCTTCGTCCCTGGTCTCCGGCATACCTAGCACACCTAGATTCTGTTCCTCGGGGTACCTCTCTCGCCGGGAAGTCACTGCTAACCTTTCCTGCCTAGCTATTGGCCGTTCATCTCTTTATTAAACCAATCAGAAGGTGCTTCAGGCAGAGATGCATCTTTATAGTATGAACACATATTCTGCACCACATTTCAGGGGCCCTGATCTCCCTCGCACACCCAGAGCTTTCAGACCTATTTATTTATTTATTTATTCGTTTTTTTTGAGACAGGGTTTCTCTGTGTGTAGCTCTGGCTGTTCTAGAACTCGCTCTGTAGACCAGGCTGGCCTCAAACTCACAGAGATCCACCTGCCTCTGTCTCCCAAGTGCTGGGATTAAAGGCATGCACCACCACTGCCGGTCTCTGTTTCGATCAAAGGACATGCATTTCTCAGAGTGCTCTCCTCTCCCTCCTGACCTCCTGACTGATGTGTGGTATTTTGCCTCTGCTAGGAACATCTTTTTAATGGGATCAAATAAACTCTTGCCCTCTCAGACAGCTTCCGCACTTTGGACAGGATTAGGCTTTTTCTTTTTTCTTTCTTTCTTTCTTTCTTTCTTTCTTTCTTTCTTTCTTTCTTTCTTTTTTAAGGATTAGGCTTTTTCTGTGTGTATGTGTGGGTAGTATGTGTGTGAGTGAGCATGTGTGTGTGCACATGAAGAGGTCAGAAAATCTGAGGTGCTGTTCTTCAGGTGATATCCACGTTGGGCTTTTCATTCATTCGTTTTGTTTTGTTTTAAGACAGAATCTCTGAGTTAAGGATTCTTCAAGCAGAGCAGAGTAGTCCAGGGAGCCCAGGGGTCCTTCTTGGTGGGTGCCACCACACCTACCCTTGCCTCCTAGGGAGACAAGCAGACGCCCAGGGTTAGGGCGTCTCCACTACAGGCTCTTCCGTCTCTCTCCTCACTCTCACCACGGGTTCCTGACCACCTCTGTCATCCTCTTCCAGCCATCCTCCGAGTCACAGCCGACTTTGTCCTGCGTCTTCTCTCGGGGACACTGGTACTTAAGGACAGTTGCTCTGCTGCTCCTGACATTCACAGAGCGCAGTCCTGTCTCCGGGTAGCAGAAAGTAGGAACACAAGTCTCCTCACATGGCACAGTCATCAGGGAAGACCCTGGAAGGCTGTCCACAGCACATGCTGTCGGGAGGGGCCCTTTAAATAGCAGTGCGCCCAGCTTCTGATCCGGGGCTCTTTCAAGACTCTGCCAGCTGGGCTCCACTGGGCGAGGGCAGACATTTTGGTGAGAATTTGGGAATCGGAGTAACAGTGACCCTTAAGTCATTGATCTGGTGTTGGCATTTCAGGGGCAGGCATAGTAGAGAACAAGATAATCTTCTTTCCTTCCCCTCCCTCCTGTCCTCTCTGCCTCTTTCTTTCTTGCTCACAGGTTCGGGGACCAAACCAAGAGCCTCCTGCATTCTAGGCAAGCTCTGTGTCATAGAGCTACATCTCCAGCCGTATTTGACCGGAACAGATAAGATATCTCCATAGCGGGGCTGGGGAGGTGGCTTGGTGGGTAAAGTACTTGCTGTCTATGCATGAGGACCAGATTTCAGATTCCCAGCACTGAGCAAGGTAGGGTCATGATTTTGGTACATGGCAGGATGAGGCGGGTCCTCCGAAACTAGCCAAATCATTGAGCTCTGGGTTCAAGTGAAAGTCATTGCCTCAATATAAAAGGTGGGGAGAGATTAAGAAAAAGCCAAACACTAACATCCGCTTCTGGTCTCAACTTGCATTATGCATGTGAGCACACACACATGCACACACACACATGCACACACACACACAGTGTATTTTATTAATACAGGTTATTGCAAAAGTTGCTGTCATAAGTTAACAAAAATATCAGCACCTTACGGTCAAGGTAGCTACAGACAGAGAGGGTCTGCTAAGGGGGTTCCTGGGGCTGTCTGTCCCTGTAGTAGGACTGGGAAATTCTCAGGCCCTTCAGGTAATTGCGCTGTCTCCCCTTACCCATTTCCTTTCCAAGCACCCAGTTTCTCTGTGTCTGGAGCATTTCAATAAGTTGAAGTTTTGGCAAAATATTTCCTGAATTCCTATAATGCACCAAGCACTGCTCTGTATCCAAGGATACTCCAAATTAACCAAATTTGTTTTGTTTTCCTGTCACCTTCTTAGTCATCGTATTACATGAAGATGCTCTACTTGAAAGCTAAGACTGATTGTGGCAACCCTCATTTATGATAGCCCCCCAGGAGCAGGCTAACCCCTTTTTGTCTCCTTCACTCCCATGACTCTGGCCAATCCAAACCACAGCCTTACCACATTTCCCAGGTGGACATCCCAGAGCAGCTTCGAAAGCAACTGTATTTTCAGATGTGAGAGACCCAGAGTCCAGGAATCCCGAATCATGGAATCAGCAAGTATATTGGGTACGGTCATTGTCACCGGCTTGCAGATGTGAGAAGAAGCTGCGACTGGATGGGAGCCATGGGCACTGCCTGTCCTGCTTAGATGCACAAGGCAACCAAGCTGTGAGTGCAGATCTTTTCCAGATGGAAAGAAGCTTCAGGGCTGGTCCTGCCAGGGGTGGCTGCATTTAAGCCCCGCTAGCCTTGGAGCTGGGCTGAGCATCACTGTCCTCATCGCAAAGGGGTTGCGGGTGGAGGTGGAGTGGCTGGGCGCTCACTGAGGTCTGGGCCCTGGGAAAATGTGGAAAGAAAGATCCATTTCTTTGCTTTGTAGATAGGGTTGAAGACTGCCCATCATATTTATTTTTATGTATTATTATTATTGTGTGTGTGCATGTGTGTGTGTGTGCCTGTGTATGTGTGTGCACGGGTGCGCACATGTGTGTCTCTGTGTGTGCACATGTGCGTGTGTGCATGTGTGTGCCTATGTGTGTGCGCGTACGTGTGTGTGCGCATGCGCGTGCACGTGTGTGTGCGCATGAGCGTGTGTGCATGTGTGCGTGTGTGTGCCTGTGTATGTGTGCACATGTGTGTGCACGTGTGTGTCTGTGTGCGCGCGCACGTGCGTGTGTGCCTATGTGTGCGCGCATGTGTGTGTGTGCATGAGCGTGCATGCATGTGTGCGTGTGCCTGTGTGTGTAAGTCAGAAGACAACCTTCCAAAGTTGCTTCTCTCCATCCACCTTTTCACGGGTTCTGGGGGTCAAGCTCAGGTCATCAGGCTTTTGTGGCAGGTGCCTTACTCGCAGAGCTACCTCACTGGCCCCTCCCAATCATATTCTTGTGGCTCCACCTCTTCATCTCCAATCCTCCCTTCATTTTGGTTTTTGGTCTCAAAAATCACATTCTTTTCTTTTTTTTTCTTTTATGTTTTTGTTCAAGACAGGGTTTCTCTGTGTATCAGTCCTGGGTGTCCTGGAACTCACTTTGTAGACCAAACTGGCCTCAAGCTCACTGAGTTCCACCTGCCTCTGCCTTCCAAGTGCTGGGATTAAAGGCATGTGCCACCACCACCCAGTTCAAAATCACATTCTTCCAACTCTATCTCTTCTCTTCATTTCATACCATGAAGTGGGGATACAGGTTGGTCCCCAGATTAAACCTCCAGTCAATGGTTCTCAAGCTGGGGATCATGACCGTTTTGGGGGTCGTATGATCCTTTCACAGAGGTCACCTAGGGCCATCAGAAAACATAGATATTTGCATTATGACTCATAACAGTAGCAATATTACAGCTATGAAGTAACATCACAAATAACTTCATGGCTGGGGTCAGCACAACATGAGGAGCTGTGTTGAAGGTCAGAGCATCAGGAGGGTTGAGAACCACTGCCCTAGGAGAAGGCAGGAGGATCTGAGAGGACTCTTCATTTCATCTTCAGCACTTTAGGAAAATGGGGTCCTGAGTCATTGGGGAGACCCAGGGATGGCAGGCATGCTGTGCTGGCACAGGTCCACAAGAGGGCGCTCTCCCAGTGTCTGCTCATGGTAGCTTATCTCCAAAACCTCAGTTCATAGACAAACAAACAAAAAGGCCAGGCTCTGGTGGCATGCTCCCTTAACCCCAGCAAGCACTCTGGAGGCAGAGGCAGGTGACTGTCTGAGTTCGGGGCCAGCCTGGTCTACAGAACAAATTCCAGGACAGCCAGGGCTACACAGAGAAACCCTGTCTTGAAAATCAACCAACCGACCAACCAATCAAAACCCCAACTCAGAGGCAGCCCAAACAGGGACTGACAATTAGAGCAGAGAATCTGACCCGAGGGTCCAGCATCCTGGGAGGGAGAATGTAATTTCTTTGAGACCAGGACCTCTCCAGAGCCTTAGAGAAAGCCAGCCCTTCCATGCCCCTCACCATCTCCCCAAAGCTACACTTTTCCAGGAGGGGGCCCAATACTCTAGGTCTCTGTGTCCTCTGAGTCTTCCTGAGTAAAGGACCAAGCACATGAACAAACAAGGAGAACTTATGAGCAAGGGGGCAGAACATGAGAAGGTTGATCCACGTGTGTGTGTGTGTGAAACAGTACATGCAAAACTACTCATCTGGATCATTGTTAATGACTTCTGGAACATCATTAGAGGAGAAGAAACTACATTATGACAGATTCATCAGGGTACTAATGTCCAGCCATAATAAAAGGACTCAGATTCCAGACACACTGCTATAGGACACCTCGGGGAGCCACTGCCTGGTGTGGAGGACATGGCCAGGGCAGGGTGTGTGCTTCTACAGGGGAGAAGACATGTACATCTGCATTTCTATAGAAAATCTTTAGAGAAACATCCTCCAGAAAGCCCCGGGCTGCAGTGTTGGTTGGTGTTTTATCAACTTGACACAAGCTAGAGTCTGGGAAGAGGCAAATCTGTCGGGCTTTTTCTTGGTTAATGATTAAGGTAGGAGGGCCCAGCCCACTGTGGGTGGTGCCACCCCTAGGAAGGTTGTTTTGGGCTGCATGAAAAAGCAAACCAATAAGCAGCCTTTCTCCATGGCCTCTGCTTCAGTTCCTGTCTCCAGCTTCCTGCCCTGGCTTCCCTTCATTGGACTGAGATGCAAGAAGAAACGAGCCCTTTCCTCCCCACATTACTCTCGTTCACACTGCTCATCACAGCAACAGAAAGAAAACTGCAGCAGGTGCCTAAGTCATAGAGAGGAGAAGATGCACTTGACGAACTCTGAACTGTGTGAGAATAGAACTTACGGGGCGGGGGGGAGGAGGAGGAGGAGGAGGAGGAGGAAGAGGAGGAGAAGGAGAAGGAGAAGAAGAAGAAGAAGAAGAAGAAGAAGAAGAAGAAGAAGAAGAAGAAGAAGAAGAAGAAGAAGAAGAAGAAGAAGAAACAGATACATTTGGACCCAAGAACTTGGAGCGCCATTCCAGCTCTGTCACCTCCCATGTGTGGACATGACCCAGTTATTAAGACTCTTTGAGTCCCAATTTCTTCGCCTGCAGAAACAGACAGCTAAGAATCTTCCTAGTGCCTTGTAAGTGTGGAAAGGATGAGGAGCTGGGCTTCTGCTGGTGCTGCCACCATTACTACCTTTGTACAGATGACTGACCTCTGTCAGGGAGAGGTAAAGGTCACTTCTGAAAGCTCTACAAAAGGCAATGTCCTGAGAGACGGAAACCGGTAGCCCGTTTCCCAACCCTGCTAACTGTGGCATCAAGCTCGATGCCCTCCTGGGGCTGCCATGCTGAGTACTGGTGTTCTCCGCCATGTCAGTGACCACATCCAGAACCAAGCCTTGGACCTCTGGCCCAACACTCCACGGTTTATAACACATAGGCCGCTGCATCTCTGTGTGTTTTACTAATGAGGAAATGTTGGCGACAAGGGATACCGCACAGCCATGTGGGGCTTTCCAGAGGGAAGTTTCTGTCATTTCCAGGCTTGTGGTCTTTGGAGACATTCTCCCTAGGAAAGTGACACCACGACGCAGGCTGGGATGGCCCTGCCTGCCAAGAGTACACCCTCGCTCGTCATTTATTTATCTAACTTACATTTATTCTTGTTTTCCAAGCATGTAAAGGAAAGCAAGTTGCCTGGGAAAGTTATGATCCATTGATAAAGACAACCGGATGCATTGGTCAGAGTCGAGAGTAGTAGCAAGTGTTAGTGCACAAGGTAGGCAGAGGACCCAGAGCCCCGGATCTGCGGGACTTCTGACAGAACTTGAGATTTAGGGGGTGTGTGGGGGATGGGGGAAGAATACAAGCACCGGTGGAGCGTTGTCTTTATCGTGTGAAGGCAGGAGAGTGGGTGCTAATGATTTAGCGCACCAGATTCATTGAAAACTTCTTAAAACCACAGGGATGTACAAGTTCAGGGCTGCCATCACTCTAAATGGCCACACGGGGGCGCCCGTACCCTGTCATCGGGTATTTCAGGGCCTTTCCCGACAGCTGCCAAATACTATTTTCTCCACTAGAGGCTGATTATTTACACTCAAGGAAATGATTACAAAACGATTTCGAATCTGGACAATTCCTGCTAAGTCCAGTGTGTACCAGAGCAGTCTGTGTTCTTTCCTCTAAACTTACCACCTCAAAACAGCTCCAGTTACCCCCAAATACTCACGAATTCTTTCTTTTACCTCTTTTCTATTTTGCCACCCCCTACTCCCCCCAGCACCAAACCAAGCATGCGCAGGACCTATTCCCCAGAAAAATTTCCAATGCCAAGAGCGTTGCATACATCCCTGAAGCCGATCCCCAGCCACTCCCACGGAGGAGGAAAGAGTGGTCTCCCACAAACGTTCTTCTTGGGGTTAGAGATGTGTGCTTGTCGGGAACTGGATGATCTCTGTCAGTGTTCCTTCGGAGAGGACCTTATGTGACATGGTTTAGAACGAGATCTGCTGACCTTCACTCTGTTGGTCACATGTCTTCATCCATGAAACAAACGCAAAGAACTAGATTGTTACTTAAATGTTTGAAAAGACCAGGTACCCCAGGAGGAAATGTTCCCTGGCTTTCTAGGCTTTTCCTCCCTTCACCATGGAAGATTTACGAATGCCACTTGAGACTGGCATTTACATAACTCTCAAATCAGAAATGCCGAGCTGAAGACAAGCAGTTCAGGTGAGGCTGGCAGGAAGTCCCATAACCCCCTTCCTCATGACTGGTGCTGAGAAGTGGCAGATACAAGAGCTGGGGTGGGGTGTTCTGGTGAGAGAAACAGATACCAGACTTCCTTTGTCAGTTGCTCTGTCGCCCCTCAGGTGCCTGTGCCCACCGCAGCGCCTGGCCCGCAGAGGTAGCCTCCTGGGCCCCAGAGTGACGTGGGCCTTTTCTCCTTCCAGCACTGATTCCATCAACACTCATTATAGCAAAGCAATGAGGTCCCCTTGGGAGATGACAGACACTCTGTGCCCCACATGAACTGCACTCTGCCTCCCAAGGAAACTAGACGTGGATGAGGTCCAAGGTTCTGAAGCCACATTTCTAGAACCTGTTAGATAAGGCGGGAGGGGGGGAAGGGTGTGGCAAAGTGGGAGGCAAAGGCTCAACTCTCCGAGCCCATTTCACTGGAGATGTGCTGAAAGGAGCCATGTCTAAAACGAGAAAGGGCAATAAGGAAAAGTCTGTGCGACTGACTGGGCAGTGTAGCCATTAGCCATGAGATGAACAAGCTACGGTACAAGCCAAGAAAGAGAAGACTCTCTGCATTCAGGTCCCTGGCACACCCTTTCCCAGTCAGCTCTCTTTTTGCCCTAGATGCAACTAGGATCAACTAGTGACTGCGTTACCATGGTGACGCCTCCTCTGTAGCTTACTACCTGTGGCTGCAACCCTCCTCGGTCCAGTACAGTGTGATTGCTCTTTGAAGTTTTATACAAGGAATTATGCTGTGCGCTTCTTTGTTTGTTTTGAGATGGGGTCTTACTGTGTACTCTTGGCTGTTGTGGAACTTGATGTGTAGACCAGACTGGCCTCGAACTCACTATCTTCCTGCCTCAGCCTCCCTAGGGCTGGAGTACAGGAGTGGGCCACCATGCCTGGCTTATATGTATCCTTTTATGATTTGCCCCTTTCCTTTAACACTGGGGAGGTCAAATATCTTTAAACTTGTGGTAAATTGCCCAGCAGAGGTGGCACACACCTTTGATCCCAGCATTCGGGAGGCAAAGGCAGGTGGATCTCTGTGAGTTCGAGGCCAACCTGGTCTACAACTGAGTTCCAGGGCAGCCGAAACTACACAGATAAACCCTATCTCAGGGGGGAAAAAGTGGTAAGTTATTCTTATAAGTGCAACACGTGACCCTCCCTTTTTTTCAGGCTTATTGGGGTATAAGTGAGAAATGAAAACATTTTTTTCCTGGCTGAGAATGTGGCTTAGTTGATAGAGTGCTTGCCTAGCATACAGAAACCCTGGGTGCGATCCTCAACATCATATAAAACTGGAAGATGCGGCAAACATCTTTATTCCTAGCTCAGGAGGTAGACGATTTAGAAGCTGAAGTCTATCTTTGGCTATGTATAGAATTTGAAGCCTGCCTTTGGCTATATGAGACTATATGTCTAAAAAAGCAACAACAACAAAAAAGCATGCTAGGTAAGTACTCTGCCACTTAGGCTGTGGATGGGGGCTGAATGACACACACCTTTAATCCCAGCAGTCCAGAGACAGGCAGGCAGATCTCGGTGAGTCCCAGGACAGTCAGGGCTACATAGAAATACCCTATCCCCCAACTCCCCACAAAAAAAGAAAGGAAGGAAGAAAAGAAAAGAAGAAAACCAGGCATGATGTCACACACCTTTAATCCCAGCACTTTGGAGACAGAAACAGGTGGAGCTCATGAGTTCAAGGCCAGCCTGGTCTATGGAACAAGTTCTAGGACAGTCAGGGCTGTTACACAGAGAAACCCTGTCCCCAAAACAAAACAAAAAAGGAAGGAGCTAGCCTCATACCCTTATCAGTTGAGAATCATGAAATTCATTAGGTAGTATGTAGCATGAATAATAAAAACCCAGAGACAGATATTGGGGTTCAAGCTGAAAGATCAGAGAAGCAAAGCAGCCAATCACTAGAGAGCTCTTAGCCAATCAGACAAAATAGTGAGTACCTGGCTCAGAAGTGTTTTATTTTCCTTCCTTCTTCCTCTCTGTCCTCACCTCTCCTCCCCTCTCCCTCCCCTCTTTTCCTCTCTCCCTCAATCTCTTCCTCTCTGCCCTCCCCTCTCTACCTCTCTCCCCTCTCTTCCTCTATGCCCGCCCCTCTCTTCCTCTCTCCCTCCCCTCTCTTCCTCTCTGCCCTCCCCCTCTACCTCTCTGCCCTCCCCTCTCTTCCTCTCTCCCTTCCCTGTCTTCCTCTCTGCCCTCCCCTCTCTTCCTCTCTCCCTCCCCTGCTGCCTGTGGATGCAGATGTAGAACTCTCAGCTCCTTCTCCAGCACCATGTCTGTCTGCATGCCACCATCCTTCCCACCATGATGATAATGGACTAAACCCCTGAACTGTAAGCCATCTCCAGTTAAATATTTTCCTTTATAAGAGTTGCTGTGGTTCCCAGCATTAGAGAGGGAAAGGAAAGTAGATCTCTGTGAGTTTGAGCCAGTCTGGTCTACAGAGGTAGTTCCAGGACAGCCAGCGCCACACAGAGAAACCCTGTTTTGAAAATAAAACAACAACAAAAAATAGAGTTCCCATGGTCATGATATCTCTTCACACTATAGAAACCCTAACTAAGACATGGGGGGGGATGAAAGAAAATTAGAGAGGCTCTAACCTCTGAGAGGAACTAGTGTCTTTAGAATCTTGAGGGAGAAATGAGGGAAGTGTACAGAACTTATTGAAGCTGTCCTACTCCATGCAAGCCTTCCTTCCAGCTCTGGAAAGATCTAGATCTGTGCTCAGCTTCCACAATTCTCTACTTGATGCCAAGTCCACAGGGTTCCAGGATTGTCCTGTGATGGAGAATATTGATGTTTGTCCTTCCTGGTGGGGCAGGTTAGGATCACCCCCCCCACACACACACACACCACACACGTGCGCTCGCGTGCCTTGTAGGGTCACTGATCAGTTCTGCCTTGGGGGTGGTAGGGGATGGTGGAGGAGGGAGAACCTGGGATGGCATCCCTACCCATTGTGGCTCGCGTGGCACTCACTGTGGAAGGACTGGTGTTTCCACGTAGTTGATGGTGCCCTAAGCCACACATCTCCAAAAAGCATAGGTGAGGGGCAAAGAGGCGTTCCAAAGCTGCTTGCAGTTGCCTTAGTCAGTTTCCTTCCACAGCAGTGACAAGACAGTATGAGTGGTCTGTCTCCTCGCTATCCTGACGCGGTCCTTTGTCCCACTAGGACAAGTATCCCTTCCTCTTCTCCCTTCTTCCTTTTCCCTTCTCCCTTGTCCTCTATCTCCTGTCTTTGTTGGTTACTCCCTGCCCTTTGTCCCTCTAAGGCAAATAAATCTCCTTTGTGCTGAAAAAAAAAAAAAACCTAAAAAAGTCAATGTAATGTAATGCATCTGCTTGGGAGAACTCTGGGGAACTTCTTGGAGTTAAATCACTGAGATGTGCCTAGCTGGAGCAGGTGTAGACTTACTTAGACTGGACTTCCAAAATCTTCTTTCTGGGCAACCAAGAGAACTCTGTGGCCACTTGAAATTGTATCCTCTGGGACTGTGAACAGGTGATCTTCAGCCTCTTCTGCATGGCAAACTGGAGAAAGCTGGTCTCCATCAAGATGCCTGAGACCATGAGACCTGGAGAGAGAAGGCTTGCCCAGGCTTCCAGGTCCTCTCAAGGCTTGGCCATGAGTTCCATGTTGCACGAGAAGGAGCGGGCTGTGTCCCGCTGCCCAGCTCCTGGCCGCTGGCCTGCTTTTTGTCACACAGCCACCTTATACCCAAAATAATTACACAGAAACTGTATTCATTGAAATCCTGCCTGGCCCATTAGCTCTAGCCTCTTATTGGCTAACTCTCACATATTCGTTTAACCCATTTCTAATAATCTGTGTGTCACCATGAGTCGTGGCTTACCGGGAAAGATTCAGTGTGTCTGACCTGGCAGCTTCATGGCAGGCGGCTCTCCCTGACTCTGCCTTCTCTATCCCAGAATTCTGTTCTGTCTCCTCCACCCACCTAAGGGCTGCCCTATCAAAAGGCCAAGGCAGTCTCTTTATTTAACCAATGAAAGCAGCAGAAATACAGAAGGACCTCCTACACCAGTTCCAGGGGACACCTTCATGCTTATGATGACTATCATTCATCATCATTCATTAACCTGAACATACGCAGTCATTTAAACTCCCAGAATCCTGAGTCAGGATACTTGAGAGGTTGGGGAATGTGGTAGAAACGGCAGGGAGTGATGAAGTTGGGGCTGTCTATGTGTTTCTCCATGACTCGCATGGCTCATGGCTCACTCCTTTCCTGTGGTCTCAGCACATCAGCTGCCTCCTCCTCCACTTCCTCCTCCTCCTTCTCCACCCTCCTCTTCCTCCATCTTCTCACTTTGTAGCCCAGGTGGGTCTACCATGCAATCCTCCTGCCTCAGCCTCCCAAGTACCTGGGATTATAAGTATACACCACCAGGCCCAACAAGTCTTTTTTTCTCCATCACTGAACCTTCACTCAAATGGTTTTCCTAATCCTAACCTGTGCAATATTTATTTTTAGACAGTGTAGACTCTAATATCTATTGGTAGTTTTTTGTTTTGTGTTATTTATTTATTTATATGTATATGTCATATGTGTATGCATGTTCACATGTATATGGATATACATGCATGTGTTGAGATCAGAGGTTAATGTTGGGTTCTTCCTTGATTGCCTTTACCTTATAGACTGAAGCAGGGTCACTCACTTGAGCCCAGAGCTTGACCATTGGGCTATTCTACCTAGCCAACTTGCTTCAGAGGTCCTGGGTTTCTACTTTCTGAGTGCTGGGATTACAGGCAGGATACCACACTCATCCAGCCTTTACATGGGCTGGAGAGCTGAGATCCCATCCTCACACTAGTGCAGTAAGTTCTTTACCCATTGAGATATCCCCAAGTCTCTCTACCTCTTAATGTAGTGTGTGTGTGTGTATGTGTGTATGAAAGAAAGACAGACAGACAGACAGAGATAGAAACAGATATTGTAAAAGTTGGATAGATACCATTATATGTAGACAGAAGTTTCTGTCCCACCTGGTCCCATAGCCATTCAGTCCCAAAGAAACACAAAGAGACTTATAAATTATGAACTGTTTGGCCTGTTGCTCAGGCTTATTACTAACTAGCTCTTGCAACTTAAATTAACCCATAATTTTTATCTATGTTTAGCCATGTGGCTTGGTGACATGGGAGATGATGTATGCTGTGAATATGTTTTATTGCCATTGGTTAAGAAAGAAGCTGCTTTTGGCCAATGGCTTAACAGAGTAAATCCAGGCTGAATGAGATATATGTAGAGAGAGTAGGTGGAGTCAGGGAGAAACCATGTAACCACCTGCAGGAGACAGATACCTCTGCCAGAGCCCACTGGAACCTTGCTGGTAAGCCACGGCCATGTGGTGATACACAGATTAATAGAAATGGGTTAATTTAAGATATTAGAGTTATCCAGAAAAATGCTTAAGCTATTGGCCAAACAGCATTGCAAATAATATAGTTTTTATGTGGTTATTTCAGTTCTGAGTGGCCAGGAAGGAATGAGCAACCTCCCCCAACAGCTTGATACCTTTTCTCAGTAAGGCATTCTTATCTTGCTTCCTCTGTGTATGGCTGGTGACTATATCTCTGCCTTTCTTCTTTCCAGAATTCTCTTAGTGTGGTTGCCCTGCCTATACTTCCTGCCTGGCTACTGGCCAATCAGCACTTTTAAAAAAGATTTATTTATTTATTTATTTATTATTTATTTATTTATTATGTATACAGTATTCTGCCCACATGCAAGCTTGCAGGCCAGAAGAGAGCACCAGATCTCATTACAGATAGTTATGAGCTACCATGTGGTTGCTGGGAATTGAAGGCAGGACCGCTGAAAGAGCAGGCAGTGTTCTTAACCTCTGAGCCACTCTTCAGCCCACCAATCAACATTTTATTAAACTAATACAACTGGAAAATCTTTACAATGTACAAAAGCATTATCCCACAGAATTTCTGTTGCAGGGAGGCTGCTTGTTCATCCTGGCTGCCCAGAACCAAAATAATCACACAGAAACTGTATTAATTAAATCACTGCTTGTCCCATTATCTCTAGCTTCTTATTGGCTAACTCTTACATATTAATTTAACCCACTTCTATTAATCTGCGTATCGCCACATGACTGCAGCTTACCAGATAAAGTTCCCAGCATCTGTCTCTGGCAGGCTTCATGGCTTCTCTCTGACTCCACCTGGCAAAGCCAGTTTCTTTATTCATTAACCAATAAAAGCAACACATAGACAGAAGGACCTCCCACATCATTTCCACTTTTTTGTTTAAACAAAAAGGAAGGCTTTAACATAGTAAAATTACATATAACAAAACAGTTATCAAGCAAGTTATAATATTTATATCTATTTTTATCATAACAAAGGAAAGCTATAACTATAATTATAAATTCTTTAACTCCATCAAAGATTCCAGAAGGATATATTACCTAAGTAAACAGGAAGTACATTTTAAGTAAATTCTAAAACTCTAGGATTGACAGAGACATCTCACTGCCTAGACAGTCACCCAAACTTCTTTTGTACCATTGGGGCATCCATCTTTAGCCTATAGGCCCATAATATCCAGCAGACTTTTCATGAAGCAGGAAAATTTTCAAAACCATCTTACCCTGTATTGGCAAGATTTGACAGTCTTTTTCCTTGTGTCCTGCTTATCCATTCCAGATACCATGTACTTTGTCAGTTTCTTGCCCAAAGGCCAATTGTACCAAGAAGAAAACAAATTCCAAGTGGAGTGTCTTTGGTGCTCAACATTCTCTCAGGTAGATTGGTACTGTCAGGAGCAATCGTGTCTCATGTCAACAGAACCCTAAGTTATTTAAATGCCATATTCTACAGATCCTTGAAGTGGTTGAAGATTACCTATCTAGGCAGAATACAATCTCTATGTATCTAAAGAACCAATCAATCTGACTATATGTATAACAACCATGAACAACTATTGACCTATAATATTTAATACCTGTATAACTTAAAGGCTAAGACTTCATGTCAGAATATTAAATAATCTGTAAACAAATGTGCAACAAATGAGAACAATGACCTCAAAATGTAAACAATGTATAAGTATCTTGTTTAGAGGTAAGAATAATATGTAATATAATATGAAACTATATCCTAAAAGATGTATACAAATATACAAATATACAAAATGTCCTAAACAGAGGTAGAAACATGCATATATACAATCTGAAAGAATAACTTTGCGTACGTATACAAATATTGTAAACAGAAATAACAAATATAATTTGAACTTGGATTAATATACAAAAAAACTATACCAATGCAAATTATCCATAAATAATAAGTCACAAGTCCACAAGTATTCACTCTATTACCCACTATTATTATCTTTTTTTTTTTACCTCCCACACCACATTTCCCTTTTTTTCTTTTCAAAACAAGAACTCTAAACCTAATCTCCTTTGTTTAACTTTTTTCTGACCATTGTCTATACCAACTTGTGACCCAGGACAGAAACTTCTGTCTACAGTTATAGGCAGACAGCCCAGGACAGAAACTTCTGTCTACAGTTATAGGCAGACAAGAATGAACTCTGCTTGTTCAGCTTATGTATTGGTTTCCTATGACTGTGTGGTCACTCATGTCCACCCCAGGATAGATGACAACCACACAGCACACTGGTCAGGATCCTTTTTTTTTTTTTTTTTTTTTTTGGTTTTTCGAGACAGGGTTTCTCTGTAGCTTTGGAGCCTGTCCTGGAGCTAGCTAGACCAGGCTGGTCTCAAACTCACAGAGATCCGCCTGCCTCTGCCTCCAGAGTGCTGGGATTAAAGGCATGTGCCACCACCGCCCGGCCAGGATCCATGTTTTAAAGAGACTGAAGTTCAGCTCAAACAGACCAAAGGGAAAAGCAGAAACAAAAAGCAGAAGCGACTTAGCTCACGCAACTGAGACGAACGGTGGAGGCTTCAGGGAGAAATGGATCCACAAACAAAGGGCCTGAGCATCTGCCTTTCTGTGTATGAACCTCATCCCTTCGTGTGGGGAACGGGGGCAGGCTAATGACTCTACACTGTATCTCCACACTTAGTGAGTCAGAGAAAAGAAAGCCTTCTGCCCTGTTTCCTGTGTAGGAATTCCAAGTTAAGGAGCTCCCCAGTCTGGCTTGAGTCAAGAATCCTTCCCTGGGCAGAGCTGCACAGCCAAGGGTTGAGGAGGCTATGACGATCCGCAGCCTCTCGCTGCCCGTGTTGGGGCAGAGACGCTCTCATGAAAGAACGAGTAGGGTGTGGGGGAGGTACTGGCTGGCTGTACCAGTGTGTGGTGTGACATCCCTTTCAGGGGCGACTCTGTTAGAGGAAGGCAGCAGTCATGGCTCTAGATGGTCCTCTGCTGTGCCCTGATCAGCTTTCTGGGGTCTGTCACTGCAGGTCATCCCTTCTACCCTGCCAGTCTCCTGTCGTGATTTGCTCTGCCTGGGCTCTTGGAAGCCACTTCCACTCTGGGAAAAGGGCTCTTACAGCAGGGCCTAGATCTCCCCTGCCTCCCAGACCTCCACAGCACACAGAGGTGCCTGGGTCCACAGGAGATCAACAATGCAGGCAATGGTCTGTACTGGAGCAGTTTTACCAGCCCGACATTAGGCCTGGAGAATTTCAACCTAAGAGGCTTCTGTTGAACCTAAGCAGATCATACGGCTTAGCCCTCCCAGAAGCAATGATAAAAGCCCCTGTCTGTGTTGACTTCTGTCGTTTCCCAAGTCTTAAGCAAAGTTTTGTTAAATGCTCACAGCAACAGAAAGACGGTCAAGGTCAGAGGCTTGCAGGCAAACCCAGCCTTCAAAACCGAGACAAGGGGAGACACCAGGATTACCTCACAGCTCCTGCCGTCACTCAAACAAGTCTGCTCAGACATCTTCAAATATGCATTTTAGCACTTCTCTCTGTCAGGTGTTGACACGGGCTGGCTTTAGCAGGCTGTGGGCCGCTGGTGGCTCTGTGTAGATCCCTCCGCCAGCGTTCAGAAGTGGCAGGGCCCAGAGGCAGCAAGGCGAGCCCGGGGAGCATTCCTGCCATTCAGTCAGTGCACGGCTGTCGGGAAACCTCTCAGCACCGGCCGCCCAATGCCTGTGGACAAATCTGTTCAGCCTTTCAAAAGACATTTCGTGGGGGTGAGGAAAGAACACCGGCTGGATGGCTGTCTCCCGCCCTCGCCCACTTCCTATTCTGTTTCTCTCAGCTCTGGCTAGGAAGATTAGCAGAAGGGTGGAGCCTGACCCTTGAGGACCCCTGAGGAAAGAGAACCGGGATCTGTTTTACTGAGTAGCCATGGGCTTCCTATGTGTCGCTGGACTCGCTGTTCTGCAAAGGGGTGAACTGATGGCTGTTCAGGGACCAGTTGCACAGGCCTGTTAATCCCAGCTATTAAAGGAGGATCACAAGTCTAAGACTACAGAGTGAGTTCAAGGCCAGCGTGGGTTACCAGGCAGTTGCCTCTCAGTAACTTCCCTTGAATGATCTTTTTCATTAGGAAAAAAGTAAACCCTATAGAGACTTGAGGAAGCACAGGGCTAAGGAATGGTTCAGCCTGGAAGAACCTTGCAGCCGAGCCTGAACCTGAGCTAGCTGGGTCTCTGGAACCTATATGGTGGAGGAAGTGAACCGGCCCCTAAAATCTGCCATTTGACCTCTACACATGAGCCACTACAACATATGTATCCTCCTAAATAACAAATGCAGTTATTTCTTTGTAAGGATGGCAAATAAGCGGGCCGGAGAGACGACTCAGCAGTCAGGACTGCTTACTCTCCGGGGAGGGGGTCGGCCAGACCTGGGGTCAGTTCCCAGCACCCCCATGTTGACTCACAACCACCTCTAACTCTAGTTCCAGGGGCTCTGATGCCCTCTTCTGGCCCTTGAGGCCAGCAGGCATGCGAATGGTTCACAGACACACATGAGGGCAAAACACCAGTCCATAAACTTTTTAAACAAAATTCAAAGACAATTCACGGAGAACTAACATTTTGCCACATTTGTGTGCACAGATACAGGAATATAGAAATGTCATTATTTTCTTTCTCTCTCTCTCTCTCTCTCTCTCTCTCTCTCTCTCTCTTTCTTTTTTGTCTAAAAGAGGGTTTCTTTTTGTTTGTTTTTGGTTTTTGTCTGTGTAGCCCTGGATGTCCTGGAACTCACTCTGTAGAATAGGTTGGCCTCAAACTCAGGGATCCACCTGCTCCAGCCTCTTGAGTGCTGGGATTAAAGGCATGCACCACCACTTCCCGGTTACTATTGTTTAACATGCAGTCTGAACTCAGATTTTGACCCAGTACTGTCTTTTCGAGTGCTTCTTTTTTCCTGAGCCAGAATTCAGATCTTGGCTTCTGTGTTGTGATTGCTCCTCGCAGCTTTGTTTTCTTCATTCAGGGAATGTGGTTTTCATAATGCCAACTCTTCAGAGGAGCCGAGCTACCTGCCAGCTTCCTCATAAGGCTAAGGGATGCCAGGTGAGGGATGCTGCACCCTCTCCAAGCATCCGCAGGGAAGCATGGGGTATCAGTTGTGTCCCCTTCCTGGTGATGCTAACTTTCATCGCTGGGTTAATATAGTTCCTGCCAGATCTATCCATCATAAAAGTTATGTTTTTCTCCTGTAAGACTCATGAGTGCACTGAAGGGAAACACCTGGAGATTGACTTCTCAGCAAACTCCTGCCCAATCGTTTAGGCATTCGTGGATGTTTCTTCCCTGGACCAGCCATTACACTGCTTGCAAAATGGAGCTGAGTCCTCTCCACAACTAGAATTAGACGCTATTTATAGTCTCATTTTTCCAGATGAAGTCCCTGAAGCGCAGAAGGCCACAGAGCAAAGAGACTCGGACTCCCGAGCCTGCAGCCACGCTGCCCATTCGGATGGGCAGGTGAAAAGCTGAAGTCCTCCTGTGCTTTCCTGCCACACGCCCTTTGCCCCACCCCTCTCTGAGTGTGAGGCTGAGCTCCAGTCACTAGGAATGGGCTGCAGAACTGTCTTTCTGTTGTTAGTGTTTGTTGAGATTAGGTCCCCACTAGGCTGCAGCCCGGGCTGGCCTTGAACTCATAGCACCCCTCCCACCTCAGCTCCCTAAGTGCTGAGACTATAGGACTATCTGATATACTCGACTGTGGGGTGTGTCTGCAGCCCCTCCCCCCTCAGCATTTCCCTCTAGTTCCCCTGTGAACTGCTTTTTCTTTCTTTCTTTGTTTTCTTTTGGATTTTTTGCTTGTTGTTTGTTTGTTTGTTTGTTTGTTTTGAGACAGGGCTTCTCTCTGTAGTTCTGTCTGTCTGGAACTCTGTAGACCAAACTGGCCTTAAACTCAGCGATCCACCTGCCTCTGCTTCCTGAGTGCTGGGATTAAAGGTGTGCACCACCACCATTCGGCCCCTTATGAATTTCTAAAAGCTGACACGCAAGGAAATTTTACAAAAAAAGACACTTCCATCACCCTGCTGTTTGTTCCTGAACAGGGTTGAGAATCTCCCTCCTCTTACACCTTGTATGAGTCTGCTGCAAAAAGACGGCTGTTTTCTACAAGAATGAGCTAAGTGTGCAGTTGGAGGAGGGTCAGAGGCAGAGGGACAGGGTAACTGCTCTTGGAAGCCTGAGAAGTTAGTGGGGGGGGCATGGACAGAGGTGAGAGTCGCAGGAAGGGCTAGAAGGGCACAAGGCCATTTAAGGTGAACACAACAGTACTCACAGGATTGTTTGGAGGGTTTAAAGTTACCTGGGTGAGTCAGCGCTGCCACTGGGAATGCGCTGAAGAGGACGGTGTAGGCGTCAGCAGTGGCAGAGGAGCCTTGGCCCCAAGATAGCATCTGCTCTGGGAGACAACACAGGCTGGTTTTTCAGACTGGTAGGTGAGCCAGCTGATGGATTTGGGACAGGGAGGGCCAGTGACTCACTTAGCCATTGTTTACATAGTATATCTCTCACCTGTTTCAGAAAGCTTTTGAAGTGGCTCCTAATTGAAGCCTCAGGTACCTCAGCCTGCTGAGACCAGAGAGATCATGTCAGGGCTGGAGCCTGGCTTGGGCAAGGCTGGCACACCCTGGCAGGTACAGTGCCCATAGGGTGTGGAAGGAAAGCAGACCCAGCCCTGCCTGGGCCGAGGCCAGGAGGGAAGCAGGGAGGTTCTTGGAAAGGCTACGGAATCTGGTGCGGGTCATTTCTGACACTTCCTGTTGGAGCTTGTGGAGTGTTTTGTTTGAGGCAGGGTCTCATATGGCCCAGACTGAGCTCAACCTGGCTGCGCAGCCAAGGATGACCTTGAACTCCTGATCCTTCTGTCTATACCTCCCAAGTGCTGGAATTATAAGCATATACCACCACACCCAGTTTATTAATGCTGGAGACGGAACCATCCGGTTCAGGCTTCATGCAGGCTAGGCAAGCACTCCCCCACTTGAGCAACATCTCCAGCCCTGTTGGGAACTGTACCTGAGGCCCACATAGCAGAGTTTTCAGTCTGGTCCTTCAGGAATCTCCAACTTCTGGTCTCTAGAGGGGAGGTCTTTCCTTCCAGGGTCTAGATGTCCCTGACCTCAGGCTAAAAGGCTTGTGGGAGGGAATCCTATCTTACTCTGACTTACTTCTAAGCCTACCCTGTACCAAAATGGTTAGGTTTGCTCCCCTCCATGTAAAACATGGAGGAATCCTGATGCTCCATCTGCCTTTGTTTGCTAGCACCGTGAGAAAGGAGTCCCTGGCAGCCAACCCTCAGGATCTTCTCATGCTCTGAAGGAGCTGGGGTGTGTGTGTTGTGGGGAGGCTGGGGTGCTGAACTCTGTCTGCCCCTCCCCCACAGTACTTCCGGCCTCTTACCTGAGCATCCTGACTTCCCCAGACTCCCCCAGCTTCCATCAGCTCAGGTTTCCTTAGGAGACACATTGACAACAATCAAAAGCTACACCAAGTTTTGGCAAGTCTGACTGAACTCTGACAGACTTTCCGTCACATTTCCTTACAGCTACTTAAACTGCACTTTGCCATGTAACAGGATCCCTTCCAGTGGGCGAGGGGGAGGGGTCTCCCCAAGGCAGGATTAAACATGATGACAGTCTGGAAAAGCAGGAGCTGGGGTTTAGGTACAACCGTAAGGCAGTAATACTGGGGGGAGGAGGCAGAGAGGGCACAGGGAGACGGAAGAGCCAGCTTTAGCCAGCCTAGACCGTAAGAGGGAACACAAGGTTTCTCTGCTTCGATGATCACCATATCTACCTACTCTGCAGAAGGAAGTGTCACCCTGAACTGAAGGACAGCAGGTTGGAAGTAGCTGAACAAGAAGACAAGAGAGCAGTGAGGGACAATCAGGTCAGAGCTGCGTTGCTTGGTGGCCTGAAGGCAGAGGAGGCTGACTTTCCTGGAGGTGAAGGAGAAAAGCAAAGAAGGCTGGGGCCACCTGGATATCCCCCCCCCACCATTCTTTTTTTGTTTTGTTTTGTTCTGTTTCATTTTATTTTTGTTTTTGATTTTCGAGGCAGGGTTTCTCTGTGTAGCTTTGGAGCCTGTCCTGGAACTTGCTCTGTAGACCAGGCTGGCCTCAAACTCAGATATCCACCTGCCTCTGCCTTCCAAGTGCTGGGTTTAAAGGTGTGCGCCACCACCGCCCTGCTCTCTCTAGCCATTCTTGGAGTGTGAAATGTATCCATGCAGGAAGTAAGCTCCACATTTGGAAGAAAACTCAATGCTTGCAGGAGCAGAACCAGAGAGGGTGTCTATGGAAGGAGATGGGGGGGGGGGGACTGCAAGCCACAGGGTAGGAGTGGGTCCTAGGGGCTCAGATCCAGGATCACAACAGTCATAAACTAGGGTTGTTGTTTTGAAATCTCTCTGAGTGGCTGAGAAAACCAAAGTGAGAGGCACCTTAAAGAAAATGACAGAAAGCTACCAGAATATCAAACGAAAAGGTCTATCACCCGAGGAGCAGGTGAGTGCTGAGGTGGGAGCAACAGGATGAGAGAGAAAGGAAGTGGGGCTGTGACATCGGCCTGCAACAATGCAGCAGAAAAGAAGGCAAGGCAGAGCCTATGCTGGGTGAGCAAAGCAAACAGAAGGGATGCTACCTTGCTTTCTGTGCTAACTCTTTTAAGTGAGGAAAGGGGGCTGGTGAGTGTTATAGAGGCTGCTTGTTTGTTCCCAGCTGCTCAGCCCCAAAATAACCACACAGAAATTGTATTAATTAAATCACTGCTTGGCCTATTAGCTCTAGCTTCTTATTGGCCAGCTCTTACATCTAATTTAACTCATTTCTATTAATCTGTGTATTGCCACGTGGCTGTGGCTTACGGGCAAGGTTCCATCCAGCGTCTGTCTCTAGTGGGGCTACATGGCTTCTCTCGACTCCACCTTCTTTCTCCCAGCATTCAGTTTAGTTTTTCCTGCCTAGCTCTACTCTCCCTATGCCAATACAGGTTCTTTATTCATTAACCAAAAAAAGCTACACATATACAGAAGGACTTCCTACATCAGGTGAGTTTGTTCCCCACGGCCTCATGGTAGAAGAAGAGAAAACAGACTCTCACAGGTTATTATCTGACCTTCAGAGTACCATGGCAACCATGCATATCCCTCACTTCCGACCACAATAAATACATTCAATAACAGAGAGGGATGCTTTTTAAAAATGAGAAAAACACCTTTGAGTGCAGAAAAGTTCTCACCATCACTGTGCACCAGCTCGGCACCTGACCAGGTACTTCTGAGGCTCTGAATATGGACTCTGGAGAGGCAGCAAAGGAGGGATGTCACCCTTCACCAGTGCAAGCCTGGCCACACGGTCCCAGTGTGAGTTTTGTTACTGTTGTTCTTCCTTTGCTTTAATTCTATGGCTTTCTGGGGCTTCTGCTACATTTTATTTTGTTTAAAGAGCCATTTATGTTATAAGAATAAAAATAAAACAAGATCAGCAGGATGGTGGTAGTGCACACCTTTAGTCCAGCACTTGGAAGGCAGAGGCAGATGAATCTCTGAGTTCGAGGCCGGTCTGGTCTACAGAGCAGGGACAGCCAAGGTTATGTAGAGAGACCCTATCTGAAAGAAAAAAAAAAGAGTAATTTATTTGGGCTCACAGCCTCAAAGAATCCAGTCTCTGACTGACTGACTGACTGGCTCTGATGCTTGTGGCTGTGCTGAGGCAGGACATCACACGAGGGCCTATGGTGAGACAGCACTCCCTACCTATAGCAGCAAGGAAGCAGAGAGAGAGAAGGAACAGGGAACAGGATGCAGTCCCTGGGGGTACACCCCAACTCTCTCCACCTGAACACTACCTCTCAAGCATCTGCCCTTTCCCAGTAATTCATCAAATTATGTGCCCAGGACCAGTAAGATGCCTCAGTAGGTTAAGGTACTTGCCATTAGCCTTGACAACCTAAGTTGGATCCACAGGGCCTACAAAGTGGAAGGAGAGAACCAACTGCCAAAAGTTACTCTCTGATCTCCAAACATATGTGCATGCTTGAGGAAACACACAAACACACATGTACACACACACACTGAATGAATAAAATGTTTAAAAATTTTATGGGCCTATCAATGGATTAATCAGAGTCCTCAAAATTATTAAATCACATCCCTATCAGGGCAATTATTCCTCTCTAGCCTTTGGGAGAGATTTTGTAACAGGGATGCTGGCGCTCAGCTAGGGATCAAGGGCATCTTTTCCTGGGAAGGACAAAGAATTAATCTGAGAAAGTCCAAGAAGACCAAGCCCGGGAGTAAGTAAAACCTTTAGTCCTGTGGGATGGGAGGGGCCCTAAAGCTCGGGGTCTACTTGGGTACTTTCTAGGGCCCCTAGTTCCTCCCTCTCCTCCCCTCTCCTCCTCCTAGCTCTGTTTAGATACCATCCCTGCCCCCCAGCTTTCTGTTGTTTCTCCATTGATTCTTCCTCCTAGAACTTCATACATGGATGCACCTCAGGCTCTAAGAATGGCCGGTGGAGATCTGTGCTTTAAGCCAGGAGAGAAGCAATGAGAGTCAAGGTCGGGTCTAGTAGAGGAGACAGTCACAGAGTGATCACTTATTAAGTCGCCTGGGTCATATAATGCTTTTTAACATGGGACTAAGACAGCTTTTGTTTGTTTTGTTTATTTGTTTTTGTTTTGTTTTGTTTTTCAAGACAGGGTTTCTCTGTAGCTTTGGAGCCTGTCCTGGAACTAGCTTTTGTAGACCATCTGGCCTCGAACTCACAGAGATCCTCCTGCCTCTGCCTCCTAAGTGCTGGGAGTCAAGGAGTGCACCACCACCAGCAGGCGGAGGTACTAAGACATCTTGAAGTCAGGAAAGACTGCGGGATAAGTAGGATTCAGCTGAGTGAACGTAATATCTTTAATGGGAGCCGGGAATTATTTAAGTTACTTAAGCTACTGGGCAAGTTCCTGTGAGAAAGAAACACACGTGTCAACATGATGGGTCTCTACCCAGTCCTGACCTAGGGGAGGCACCTCAGCTCCAGGAACAGAACAGAAAGCAGTGTGTTAAAAAGGAGAAGAGTGTGCTTTTCCCTTTCATTTGAGGGTTCAGGAGCAGAGAGAGCAGTGTGGTTCAGAAACTATTCTAGCAAGTCCTCAGGAACCACATCTATGGGGGCTCAGGCGGGGAAGCAGGATGCTGTCATGAGACAAACCCTTTAAGTACAGGAACTAGACTTTGCACTCCAGCTAGATGTTGGAGGAGATGAAGAAGTAGGGTCATGAAGCAGGGATGGAAGATCACAGAAGAATCAGAAGAGTGGCAGGAGGCCCAGGGAAAGCACTGTGGTGGGTGGAGCTGAGACAGGGTTGGGGGAGGAGCTTGCTTAGAAACCAATGCAAAAAGCCTGTGGTCCATGCTTTACCATTGCCTCTTCTGGCCACCACTTGTATGACTTCTCAGGCACTCTTTAGCCATGGTCCTGGGGGTCCCTGTTGGGAATCTAGGGGAGCAATGAAGAAGAAGAGGGGACACACAGGCAGGAAAAAAAGTAAAAATGGACCATAACTCTTTGGTACCTTTGCACAGATTTCTTTTATTTTTCAAGATATTATTTTACTTTTTATTAGAGTATTATTTTATTCCTTATGTGTCTGTTTTACCTGTGTGTATGTATGTGCACCACGTGTGTGCATAGCATACCCAGGGGGTCAGAAGAGGGTATAAGATTCCCCAGCGCTCAATTATAGATGGTTGTGAGCCACAAGTGCTCTTAACCACCGAGCTCCTGTATTGGTTTCTTGCTGCTTTTGGCCCCAACAACTTTGAGATTTGCCTTCCTTCCAATCATGAGTGGATTTCCTTAGACTAACTCTAACCCAGAACTATACAGACTGATTATTCTGGGAAATGTAGTCTAGGCTAACCAAGGTGGCACAGACAGACAGACAGACAGACAGACAGACAGACACATACACCCCACCCAGGGGCCCAGGCTTCCTGTAGCTCACTACTACACATTCCCTTCTGCAAATTCCTCCAGAGGGAGAGGTCAGCCTTGGGGATGGCATTTTAGGAGCAATAGAACCCAGTTTGAAATACTCCAGGCTCATCCATAGGCACCAATTTGCCTAAACAAACTGGTAAGAGTGGTAATTGGGTGTGGCAACAGAATTAAAGTCCTAGATAGAGCTGCAGGAATGAGTCCTGGGGCTATATGAGCTCATAAAGAAGCAGAGCACACCTAAGTCACACGATTCCTATAAAGAAAATTCAAAAGGCGAACAACCTATGTGAGAGGAAGCATAATTAATGGAGCAGAAAGAACAAGAATTTAGGATAATCCTAATAAAAATTCTCTAAGAGATACGGGAGATTATTATTAATTTGAAACAGGAATGCAAATATATGAAGAAGTTATAGAGTATGAGAGATAGAGTGGCTGAATCCAAGAATTCAATATATAAGTTGAGTGGGAAAATAGATTCAGACTAAGATGAATTCATAAACTGCAAGATAAGATTGACGGACCCTCCCAGGAAGGAATACAAAAAGAAAAGGGTGAGGGTAAAGTTAATAAGTGTGGGTGATACGTTTTGAAACCAGAAGTCCCAGAGAGGAGAGGGAAGACATCTGGAAGTAAATAATTGAAAACCAAAATGAATAGAAGAATGATCGGGGGCTAGAAAGGTGGCTCAGAGGTTAAGAGTATATACTGCTCTTGCCGAGGACCTGAATTCAGGTCTCATCACCGGCATCAGAGGCATCTCAATGCCTGTAACTTCAGTTCCAGGGGAGCTAATGCCGGGGCCTCTGTGGCACCTGCACTCATGCACACCTACCCCTCGAGCCCTCCATATACGTAGTTAAAAGTGAACCTACAAAAAGAAAGAATTGCCATAGCAGATGTACTGGTGTATGCCTGCCATCCCAGCATGGGAGGCAGAGGTAGAAGGATACGGAGTTCAAGGTCCCCCTCAGCTACACGGTAAGGTCAAAATCAGTCTGGGCTACCCAAGAGCTTGTATATGTATATAGAAAGCAAATATCAGGATGGGAAGATGGCTCAGTAGGTGAGCATGAGTTAAAATCCTCAGAACCCACAGCAAAGTCAGATGACTGTGGAGAATGTCTGTAATTCCAGTGCTTCTTCATGGAGATGGGGAGAGGCAGGCATCCCCTCAAGCGCATAGGCCAGCCTTTTCTGCCTCAATCATCTTGCTGGCCCAGATTTTTGTATTTTCATTTTTCAATACAGGGCTTTTCTGTGTAGCCTAGGCTATCCTGTAACTCTTTTTGTATACCAGGCCGGCCTCAAATTCAGAGGTCCACCTGTCTCTTGTCTCCTAAGTGCTGGGGTAAAATGTGTATGCTTGCCTCAGACTGGGGGGGGGAGTGGGCGGGGCTTGTCTCTTAAAGACACAGGTTACCCAGGTGACAGAACAGGCCAGCAGATTATAGCACTAGCCTGGTCTGCAAAGCGAGTTCCAAAACAGCCAGGGCTACAGAGAGACACCTTGTTTTGAAAAGCCAACCAACCAACAAACAAATATGCCTTACAAAAATAATCCAAACCGAGCTATTGTGATGGTTAATCTTAGTGCTTGATTCACGAACACCCCACATCTCCAATGATTAATCTTGTCAACCTGATTGGATTGAAAAACACCTAGAAGTTCAACAAAGCACACCTCTGGGTGTGTCCTGGGGTGTCTCCAGAAACACTTAGACCATAAGGGCTAATTTTATTTTTATTATTTTTTTCAGCTAGGGTTTCTCTGTTTAGCCCTGGCTATCCTGGTGTAAATGGAGATTGCACTTTAGTTTCCTGGCCTGAATAATCACACAGAAACTATATTAATACAACACTGTTTGGCCAATGACTTAGGCATATTCCTAGCTAGCTCTTACATCTTAAACTAACCCATTTCTATTAATCTATGTATCACCATGAGGCTGTGGCCTACTGGTAAGATTCCGGCATCTTTCTCCTTTGGCAGCTACATGGCATCTCTTTGACTCCACCTACTCTACTGTATTCTGTCAATCATGTTTTAAATAAACGCTGATTGGCCAGGCAGGAAGTATAGGTGGGAAAACCAGACAGGAAGTAAAGGTGGGGCCAGAAGAACAGGAACATTCTGGGAAGAAGGAAGCTCTTTCCCCAGTCCTGCCCAGACCACCAAAGAAGCAGGATGTGACCTGCCGCGCTGAAAAAGGTACTCTGAGCCATGTGGCTAACATAGATAAGGATAATGGGCTAATATAAGCTACAAGAGCTAATAAGAAGCCTGAGCTAATGGGCCAATCAGTTTATAATCTTCTAGAGACCTCTGTGTGATTTTTCTCTGGGACTAAACAGCTGAGGGACTGGGCAGGACAGAAACCCCGACAAGCAGGCCCCTCATGTTACAGTCTGCATCACTATATGAGGGCTAAAATTTTTTAATTTATTATTATTTTATTTAGTTATCTTCTCTTACATGTATGTATGTGCCCAAGGGTGCATATGTGTAACTCATGTGCTCAGAGGCCAGAGGTGGTGTCTGATTTCCTGGAGCTAAAGTTACAAGCAGTTATAAGCTGCCTGATTTGGGTGCTGGGATCCAAACTCATTCTCCTTCAAAAGCTGCAAGTTCTCTTAACCATTGAGCCATCTCTCCAGCCCCATGGCCCAGCTGATAGTTCAATCTATTGATGGAATCAGATGTCGAATATGCTATTTGGGGATAATGGAACTCTGGAGGATGGGGCCGGGTGAGAGAAGTAGCTCACAGGGCACTGGGGCTGTACCTTGCCTTGGCCCCTTCCTGTTATGGCTCTGTTTGGCTTCCTCTCCCTCATGGTGTGACCTGCTCTGGGATCTCTTGCTCCTTCCATGATGGATGGAAAACAGGGGCAAAAGGAATATTTCCTGTGTTAAGTTGTCCTTGCCGGGTGTTTCATCACAGCCATGATGAAGCTGGCTAACACACATCAGTAAGCTCTGAAATCTGGAGGACACAAAGAGACAGGGTGAGTGTGTAAATGAGTAGAGTTTTGTAGATAGAAGTTTCTGTCCCACCCAGTCCTGCAGCCATTCAGTCCCAAATATACACACAGGGGCTTATATTAATTATAAGCTATTTGGCCTATTGTTCAGGCTTATTACTAGCTCTTACTATTTAAATCAACCCATAATTCATGGCTATGTTTAGCCACGTGGCTTGGTACCTTTTCTCAGTAAGGCATTCTCTTCTTGCTTCCTCTGTGTCTGACTGGTGACTGACTCTGCCTTTCCTCTTCCCAGAATTCTTCTAGTCTGGTTGCCCCACCTATACTTCCTGCCTTCAGTGTTTTAGTAAACTAATATGAGTGACAAATCTTTACAGTGTACAAGGGCATTATCCCACAGCATAATTTAGTAGAGTGAGGTCCAGGAGGAGGTGGGAAGATGTTGATAAGCTCAAAATTAGAAGAAGCCAGGCATGGTGATACATGCCTTTGATCCCTTTAGTTACTCTGTGGCTTCAGGGCCACGCTGGTCTACATAGCGAGTTCCAGGTCAGCCAGGGTTTCACATTAAAACCCTGTCCAAAAAAGAAAGAAAGAAAAGAAAGAATGCACACCAGCAAGGGTAATAAGCCCAGAAGAATGAAAATAAAATGAATAACTTTCAAACTAGCAAAAAATTCTACCCAATAAAAGTTATGAAAGAAGTAAAATGGAAAACTTACATCTAGTAAGTAGGAAATATGGAATAAGATAGTTCGTAGAAGTCTTGCTGCATGACAGTAATTAAATAAATGTGGAAAAAGATGTGATTAAACTTGTAAATCAAGAGAAAGAATCTCACATTAAATACAAGTAATTATTGAGATGAAATGTGTTATCACATTTAGAAGAGATACAGAAAGTCTGAAAATAAAGAGGAAGAAAAAGACAGTGGAAAGTTCACACCAGTAAGTGGGCACTCCAGAGGCTCATGTCTATAAGTGGGCACTCTGGAGATTGAAGCAGGGTCATCTTCAGTTTGAGCCAGCCTTGGCTACATAGTGTCCCCAAACAAAACCAAACAAAAAGACAAACTAAAAAACTAATCAAAAGGAGAAGGCAATCATAAAGGATGGAAGAAATAGTATATGAAGAAATGGATTCAAGGAGATATAATAACTGTGAAGTACTGGTATAAACTTGAAAAGTATAAATTATAGTCAGTAAAATTAGGGGGTAGGAACAGATAAACCAGCAACTGTCTCAAAAGAATGTTTTATTACTTATTTGTGTTTATAAGCCTTTAAAAACATTTTTTAATACAGGGTCTCATTATGTAGACCAGGTTGGGCTCAAACTCACAAAAATCAGCCTGTTTTTGCCTCTCAGTTTTGGGATTAAAGGCATTTTAGTTTTTTCTAACGCTGTGTGTATGTGTGTGTCTCTGTGAGTGTGTGTGTGTGTGTGTGTGTGTGTGTGTGTGTGTGTGTCTGTTGTTGGGGATTCTGTCCTGCCCAGTTCCCACAGTCATTAAGTCCCAAAGAAATCACACAGATGTCTATATTAATGATAAACTGATTGGCCTACTAGCTCAGGCTTCTTATTAACTCTTATAACTTATATTAGCCCATTATTCTTATCTGTGCTAGCCATGTGGCTCAGTACCTTATTCAGCAGGGCAGTCACATCTTGCTTCTTCTGTGGTCGGGTCAGGACTGCAGAATAATCTTTCTTCTTCCCAGAATTCTCCTGTTCTCATTGACCCACCTCTACTTCCTGTCTGATTGTCCCGCCTATACTTCCTGCCTGGCTACTGGCCAATCAGCATTTATTTAAAATATAATTGACAGAATACAGACCATTATCCTGCACCATGTCTCTCTCTCTCTCTTGCTCTCTCTCCCTCTCTCTCTGTGTGTGGGTGTGGGTGTGTGGTACACATGAATGCAGGTGCTCACAGAGTACAAAAGAGGGAGCTGGATCATATGGAACTGGACTCCAGGTGGTGGTGAGTCACCTGATGTGGGTGCTGAGGAGAAACTCTGGTCATCTGCAAGAAAAGCACACACTCCTAATTACTGGTCCCTCCCTCCAGCCTTCCTTTTTCTGTTTAAAAAGAAATGTTGACATATAATAGTTCTACATAATTCGAAGGAAGGTACGATAGCTCAGTGCATGTTTGCAATACATAACTGATCTTTGGCATTAATGACATTTCAGGTAAACTAAATAAATAAATACTATTTAAACGTTATGACTAATAAGCTCAGATGAGTAGGTAAGTGTGGGAGAAAATTAACTTCTCAATATTTATGGGGCATTAATACAATTTCACTCCGCAGTATGTGACCAATGAGCTTTAGTGAACTTCAAAGACCCAGGACCATTGAAAACTGGTTTCTGGTTTGGAGAGACAGTTCAGCAGGTGTACGCTCTAGTCTGACGTTGACTTGACTCACACTAAGGTGCTTTTGGAAGAGGTACCCTCAAGTGAGAAGATGCCATCCCTAGATTGGCCTGTGGGCAAGTCTCTAGGGCATTTTCTTTTGTTTTTAAAGATTTTATTGATTTAGTGTATATATGTGTGTCTGTGTGAATGCCCTGTGTTCATGCAGGAGGCCATGATAGCCAGAAAAAGGCACTGGATCCCTTGGAGCTGAGTTACATTTCTGTTGTGAGCCACCTGACATAGGTGCTGGGGTCCAAACTCCGATTCTTTGGAAGTGCAAACAGTGCTCTTAACCACTGAGCCATCTCCTCAATCCCCAAATAAATAATATTTTTTTAAGATTTATTTTATTTGGGGGACTGGAAAGATAGCTCAACAAGTAAGAGCACTTGCTGCTTTTGCAGGGGACCCGGGTTCAACTGCAGTCCCAGCAGATCCAATGCCTTCATCTGACCTCCATGGACACGAAGCATGCACATCTGGTGTAAATACATATCTCCAGGCAAAATAGTCACACATAAAATAAAAATGAATAAATCAAAATTTTAAAACCACGTAAAAAAGATTTCTTTTGTTTTTATTCGTGTGTGTGTATAGGTGTGTATGCCACATGTATGGGGCGCCCTCGGAGGTCAGGAGAGGTTGTTGGGTTCCCTAGAGCTCGAGCTACAAGCAGTGTGAGCCTCCGTGTAGATGCTAAGAACAGAACTCAGGTCCTCTGCAAGAGCAAGAAGAGTTCTTAACTGCTGAGCCATTTCTCTCCAGCTCTTAAAGAAATAGCTATTCCTAAAAAGCTAGTTCTCTGTGTGGCTTGAGCTTCTGAGACCTCAGAGCCCACCCCCTAGTGACATACCTCCTCCTCCTACTCCAATAAGGTCACACCTCCTAATAGTGCCACTCCCTATGGCCAAGCATTCAAGCACATAAGTCTATGAGTTATTCCTATTCCTATTCAAACCACCACACCCCATCACTTGGCAACAAGCAGCCTAACCATGGGTGGGGGTTGGGGTGGAGGGAGGGCAGAACTAGCGCAGAGCACAGGCAGATTGAAGACTCAAAGTGGGGAAAAATAGCAGGATGCTTCCAGTCAATGTGCTTCTGAAAATGTGGCTGGTTCATGTGAAAGCAAATGCACATGACACCATTGTACCATTAAAAAGGCAGTCAGGGCTGGAGCAATGGCTCAGTGGCTAAGAGCACTGGCTGCTCTTCTGGAGTTCTATACCCAGCACCCATATGGTGGTTAAAACCATCTGTAACTCCAGTTCCAGGGGATCTGATGCCGTCTTCTGCCCTCCAGGGACACTGCATGCCTGTGGGACACAGACATACACACAAGCAGAAAACCATATACACAAAACAATGTTTAAATTTTTTAAAAAGAAGATCATAGTCTGGAGATGTAGCTCAGTTGATAGAGCTTGCCTAATACACCGAAGTCCTAGGTTTGACACCAAGCAACAGCATGGCTGCACAGACTTGTAATCCCAGCATTCTAGAGGCAGAGAAGCAGGGAGGTCAGAAGTTCAAAGTCATCCCTGGCTACCCAGAAAGTTCAAGGCTAACCTGGACTAGAAACCCTATCTTGTAAACCACAATTCAGAGTTTAAAACAAATACAAAGAAATGCAGGGGGGGGCTGGAGAGATGGCTCAGAGGTTAAGAGCATTGCCTGCTCTTCCAAAGGTCCTGAGTTCAATTCCCAGCAACCACATGGTGGCTCAAAACCATCTGTAATGAGATCTGGTGCCCTCTTCTGGCCTGCTGGCATACACACAGACAGAATATTGTATACATAATAAATAAATAAATATTAAAACAAACAAACAAACAAAAAGAAATGCCGGGTCAGTGAGATGGCTCGGGGGGAAGGTGCTTGCCTGGGTTTAATCCCTGGGGCCCACTTAATGGAAAACCTGACTCTTGCAAGTTGTCCTCTGACATGCACAGCATGGCACCAAAATGAGGATAGATGTACACATAGAGAAGCGTGAGCACACATGTGTGTATCTATATATACACACTAATTATATACATATATATATGTAATGTAAATGGTACAATGTATGTAAGTGTCTCAGAACATATTTCCTTCAGTCATCTCAAGTGCATCTTGTTTTATCTGAGGCCCCGACCTCCTGTTTGCCTCCAAGACTGGTGGGCAACTTCTGCTGAAACTTTAGACTGTGGGGGTGGTAGACACACAGCTGTATGGAGGCCACCTTCCAAGAATGAACTGCTTGGTGGCACTTGGGATGAACACAGGACAGGAAGGTCATGTTCCAGAACCATCCTTTTCTGGATTCCTATATCAACAGCAGCAAATAGTTACCAGAACAAAGCTATAGGACCTGAAGGAAAAAGGAGAGAGAGATTAAAGGTCAGGCAGGACCTTGGTTCAGCAAAGCTCAACATCACCAGCAGTGAGACACGTCAGTGTGTATCCTTCCTGATACCTGTGTCCCCAGTGGGACATGATGAGATCACTTCACCTCTGTGGTCTTCTCTAGTTCATAGCTCAGTCTAAGAATGAGAAAATCAGCCAGGCAGTGGTGGAGAAAAACTTTAATCCCAGCACTCAGGAGGCAGAGGCAGGTGGATCTCTATGACTTCAAGGCCAGCCTGGTCTACAGAGTGAGTTCCAGGACAGCCAGAAACACATAGAGAAACCTTGTCTCGATAAACAAAAACAACCCCAGAGAGAGAGAGGAGAGAGAGAGAGAGAGAGAGAGAGAGAGAGAGAGAGAGAGAGAGAGAGAGAGAGAGAAGTACCTGCAAACCTAGGGTACCACATCTGTGATGCCCATTCTTAATTATCAACTGAACTGGGTTGGAAATCAACTAAAATCAGGCACTCCTGGGAGGGATCTTCTTGATCAAATTATCTGAAGTGGGAAGGCACACCCTAAATGTGGATGGCATCTTCTGATGGCAGCCCAAATAGCAAGAATCTTGGTCAGGAATGAACTAATATCACCAGTCCTAGCACTAGGGAGGCAGAGGCAGGCAGATCTCTGTGAGTTCGAGGCCAGCCTAATCTACATAGTGAGTTTCAGGACAGCCAGGGCTACACAGTGAGACCCTGTCTCAGACCAAGCTAACATCGACAGATGTGGAAGGCAGAAACTTTGCTCTCACCTGCTTCAGTGCTGTGGGCAAGTTCATCCACTCTGCTGCTGCTACGCTCCTTCACTGACATTAGAACCCAGTGTCTCAGGTCTTCTAGCATGGCCTGAAAGCCAGCAGCTCTCCAAGAATCCCCCAGCCTTCAATCCCAGATTGGGAATGCTGAAACATACATGCTTCTTGCCTGAGCAGCAACCAGGGTCTCATCCTCCACTGTGGTCAGCTACGTGGGACTATGCAGCCCATGTGGCATGAGTCAATTGAATTAAATGCCCTTTCAGTACGCATTCATCCTGTCCATTCTTCTCCTCTAGCTCAGTGATTCTCAACCTTCCTAATACTGAGACCCTTTTATACAGTTCCTCATGTTGTGGGGACCCCACACATAAAATTATTTTCGTTACTACTTCATAACTGTAATTGTGCTACTGTCATGAATTGCAATGTAAATATCTGACATGTAACCCCTGTGAAGGGTCACTAGACCCAAAGGGGTTGTGACCTACAGGTTGAGAAGCACTGCTCTAGAGTCCTCCCAGGCCGCCTCTCCACGTTGATAAGAAGGTCACAGAAGGCTAAAAAGGCAAGGCCACTAGCATGTAGTGTCTACTAAATGTAATGTGGGTGTTTTAACTGCAGCACAGTGCAGCAACTCGGCTGCTCTGGCCATGGCAGGGTGGGAATTCTGCTCCCGCGGGCACTGTCCCTGTCTCTGCCACTAAAAGTTGATTTAACTAAATCTCTATTATTCTATTTATAAAGAAGACTTGAGATTCAAAGGCTGGGGTGAGAACCTGCGAGCTCAGAGAGGGGAGTAGCAACTAGCTAACCCTCTCTCCTTTCCGGTGTCTCTGAAAAAGAGCATCCTTTGACTCTGCTAAAGCATAAAAAACAGCGCCACTCCAAATCCCTCCCGGCTACTTCCTGTGTCCCTCTATCTCTTCCAGATGCCCTCTGGGGCTCTATGATTACTTTCTGTCAACTAGCTGCTAACTCAGCCTCCTGACCCAAGGTTAATTTTATTTAATTAATGCACGTGCAAATTTGGGGTTCACAGTGTGACATAATATCCCCAAGGAGCTCCAGTGGCACAATCTGTTAGAGCGTCGTACTTATACAGAATATCCCCCAAAAGTGGTACCTCAAAAGAATCCTGAAGCCAGGCAGTGGTGGTACACACCTTCAATTCCAGCACTTGGGAGACAGAAGCAGGCAGATCTCTATGAGTTCAAGGCCAGCAGCCTGGTCTACAGAGTGAGTTCCAGGACAGCTAGGGATACACAGAGAAATCCTGTCTTGAAAAACCAAATAAATAAATAATTAAATAAGGACCAAGGCAGAAAATGGATGCTAGTGGGAAAGCAAGTGGGGAGCTTGGTTAAGCAGTGTACTGCTATTGTTTGCTTAGCCGAAGACAAAGGTATCATGGTGATGTAATCCTTCAATAGATGATAGGGTGTGAGAGCAATGTTTCCGTAAAATGGGTGTAGTTGCACACATCTTTAATTCCAGGACATAGAAGGCAGGGGCAGGTGAAACTTTATAGGTTTGAGGCCAGCCTGGTCTACATAGCAAGTTTCAGGACAGTCAGGGACACACAGAGAAACTCTATCTGGATAAAACAAGCAAGCAAATACCAAGCAAAATTGTGTTGATGGTAATGATGATGATTGACAGTGATGATGATGATGATGATGATGATGATAAAGCAAACAGGGTGGTGCATGACTTTAATCCCAGCACTTGGGAGGCATACACAGGTGGTTCTCTGAGTCTGAGGCTAGCCTGGTCTACAGAGCAAGTTCTAGGACAGCCGAAGCTATGTGTAGGCAGACGTTTCTTTCTCACCTGCCAGTTCCCAAATAACTAACACAGAGGCTTATAGCAGCTGTAAATGTTTGGCTGATAGCTCAGGTTTATTACTAGATAACTCTTACACTTACATTAACCCGTATTTCTTATCTATGCTTTGCCATGTGACTTGGTACCTTTTCTCAGTGTAGCATGCCCATCTTGCTTCTCTTTATCTACTGGCAATTCTCCTGCGTCCACCCTTCTTCATCCCAGTGTCTTCAGTTTGATTGTCCTGCCTATATTTCCTGCCTGGCTATCAGTCAATCAACTTTTATTAAACCAATCTGAATGACAAATCTTCACGGTGTACAAAAGGAATATTCCACATCATTTTCTTTTTTTCCTCTAATTAAAAAGGAAAGTTTTACTTAACATAGTAAAACTATATACAACAAAACAGTTACTAAGTAAGAATTACAGTTACAATATCCAGTCCATTTGTACTTGACAAAATTAGAGAAAATTCTCAATTATCTATCCCATCTTGGTGAGTTTAAAGTTTTGTACCTAATTTACTTTCTATCTTAAGGAAAACTTTAAGTCTAATTATTTAGTCTTTAACTCCAACAAAGACCCCAGAAGGGTAAGATGTTACCTAATGATAGGGACACCTGACTGCCTGAACAGTCACCCCAAGTGCTGCGTGGTGAGTTCCTGAAGTCTCTTATATGGGCAGCAATACAGAGGCATTTCCCAGCTTCTGCTTGCGGGCTTGAGCTGCTGCCAGAGCAAGCCCCACCAGCCATAAACTAAGCCGCATTGCAGGTTTAGGTTTTGCTCATGTAGACAGAAAAGGTTGTAGATGCACAGTAAGGAAAGACCCAGGCAAAAAGAGCCTCTAAACAGATCACAGTGTGTTTAAAAATATATATAGGCACTTGGGAGGCAGGGGCAGGTGAATCTCTGTAATTTTGAGGCCAGCCTAGTCTACAAGAGTGAGTTCCAGGACAACCAGAGCTACACATAGAGAAACCCTGTCTCGGGGCTGGAGAGATGGATCAGAGGTTAAGAGCATTGCCTGCTCTTCCAAAGGTCCTGAGTTCAATTCCCAGCAACCACATGGTGGCTCACAACCATCTTTAATGGGGTCTGGTGCCCTCTTCTGGCCTGCAGGTATACACACAGTCAGAATATTGTATACATAATAAGTAAATAAGTATTTTTTAAAAAAGAGAGAGAAACCCTGTCTCAAAAATAACATATATAGGCTTGGGAGAGAGAAGAGAAAGAGTGTATATATATATATATATATAGATATAGATATATATCTTAGATAAAAATACAGTTTTAAAATAATAAAGTTCTTAAAAAGGAATAGAGTAATAAAAATATAATAAGCCATATAAAGATGGAAAATGCAGAGGGTCTTGATACTGTATGCTATTGTGTTGTCTTTGAATTTTTTGCCTGCTGAGAAAGGACGATAGCTGCTAAGAGACATTTGATTATAAATGCTGCTGGATTAAACCAACCTATATGTTTTTTAAAATGTCTTGACTTCAAAATGGAAGTCAAAAATGTATTACTTTGGGGAAGAGTTTATGTTTTTGTTTCCACAGAAAATAAAAGGTTGTGAATTTATTCAAAGTTAAAGATGATCAGGTTTGATCAAGGAAAATCCCCTGAAATCCTGACTACAGACAAAGAAATAAACCTAGAAGAACTACAAGACACATGATGTATGTTTTACCTGCTCAAACACATAAGAAAAAATCATCTTTGTCTGACTTGTATACAATACACAGTCTATACCTGTGCAGATACGTATGTTAGCTTTAAAAGTTTGTTATTTTCAGAGCAAAGGGACCAATGTCATGCAAACAGATGGCCCAGGTGATCCAGCATCCAGAACAGTTTCAAGGCTGCTAATGGAGATGATACAGCTTCACAAACTATTCTAGCCAAGACCTAACAATTATCCTGATTTTCTCAAGGCTTCCCCAAAGATTACCAGCACAACCAAACAGCAGGAAGTAGTCTAGAGAACAATGCCCACATTCCCAAAAGATGGGTTCATGGGTATTTATTGTCACTTAAGGGGGGTTGATTACAAGCTGTATTTCATTATAGTCAGGAAAAAAGTTAAACAGAAGAGATTAGACTTAGGGATCTCATTCTGAAAAGAAAAAGGGGGATTTAAAAATGATAAGATCAAAGGGTAGATTATTGAATCTACTTTTAAGCTAAAAAAGGAACTACTAGTCTTAAATATTTTACATTGGCATGGATTTTTGTATATTGATACAAATTTAAGGTTATTTTTGTTTGCTGTGTAGCACAATTTCTAATTGATCTTAATAAATAAAGCCTGCAGTCAGATATTAGCTGAAGGGTCGGAGAAGCAGAGTGACCGGTCACTAGAGAGTCCTTTTAACTCTACCAAATCCTCAGACCAAAAGGGTGATCCTGTCCTCAGACCGCCTCCTCAGACTAACTGCTTCAGACTGCTGCCTCAGACTGTATCACCAGACTTCACTGAACTCCTTTCTCCTCTCACCTTATATTTATCTCTCTCTCTGCCCAGCCATATTCCTTTCTGTCTCCACCTCCCTAGTGTTGGTATTAAAGGTGTAGGACTCACAAGTACTGGGATTAAAGGTGTGAGTCACCAACTCCTGGCCTCTAGTGGCTTAGCTCTGCATTCTAATCTTCAGAAAATCTTTATTTGTTAAAAGACAAACAAAATATCATTACAATACTGTATGTATATTTCTACTATTGTTTAAGATATGTTGTATATTGATACAAATTTAAGATTATTTTGCTAGAACATGCTGTATATATGTTTCTACTCTTGTTTAAGAGTTTAAGAGTTAAGTATTGTACCTATCCAGCTCATTTAACAATGTAATGTAAATTTCTAGTCCTTGAAATTATAGGTATCAAGGTTTTTTGTTTTTTTTTCTCCCCCCTCCATCCCGTCCTAGGAAGGTGTGCATCCAAATCGACTAGGTTCCGGTATCAAGGTTTTTAATCTTATACTCTGTCCTTTAGTTTTATAATAAATAAACTTAAAAGAAATCAGTAGCAGCTATGCAGAGAAACCCTGTCTCAAAAAGCATAATAATAATAATAGTAGTAGTATTTTTAAATTAAAAGTTTTTAAAAAGGAGGGCTGGAGAGATAGTTTGGTGGGTAAAAGCACTTACTAAACAAATGGAACTGATCTTCCCCATAGTAAGAATCAGAAATACCACAATGCAAGGAGTTAGGGCCCTGTTTAATGCTACTGTAGATGGCTTGCAAATGGAAAAAATAAATGAGGGGGTAAACAGCTTGGATTGACATGATGCTGATCTTAATTAGTATCAATTTGGTAATTCATATTTGATCCTAAAAAAGTGGTTTGATAACTGTGACAAATATGATAATTTGACTAATAAGATACAAACCTTACAAAGACTTAATATTGATAAGATACAAGCTTTGGGAGGGCTTACTACTGATAAGATACAAGTCTTAGAAGTACTTATTAACGAAAATAAGAAAAAATTTGGCTGATAAGATACAAGCTTTAAGCTGGGCAGTGGTGGTTACAGGTTTTTCTTCTTTTTTTCTCTTCTTAACTGCTGGGCAGTGGTGGTGGTGCCTTTAATCCCATCACTCAGGAGGCAGAGGCAGGTGGGATCTCTGTGAGTTTGAGACCAGCCTGGTCTACAAGAGCTAGTTCCAGGAAGGCTCAAAAGCTGCAAAGAAACCCTGTCTCAAAAAACCAAAAATAAGTAAATAAAGAAAGAAAGAAAGATACAAGCCTTAGAAGGACTTTATATTGATAAGATACAAGACTTAAAAAGACTTGTGACTGATAAGATGCAAGTCTTAGAAAGACCTACTAATGAAAATAAGAAACATATTCAGACACAGACAGAGGAATTTAGGGCAAAACATTGCATTATGAAATTGAAAAGAAGCAGCTCAAGATTATTTAGAAAACCAATCTTAACTTACACAGTTACCATTCAAGAACAAGCACCAGATGACAGAAGCTAACTGGAGTCCTGTCAAAATGTGAGATTTGAGGAGATTTAAGAAAACAGTAATTTCATCACCTTTTGTGAAGCATATGTTAAATTCATGGGCTACTTGGAACAGAATCATTCCTAAAAACAGTGCTCTTTCTAGAGATAATCCAACCAGAAGGCTCCAGCCTTCTGGAATATGCAGAAAGTGCAGTAAAGACCAACACTGGACTCATGAATGCAGATCAACAAGGGACAGGCAAGGCAACCTTTGCCATTGGGAAATGCCTTAGGGGACCTCTCGCATGCCCCAATGTCAAATTTGGCTCAATCATTCCCTGACAGCATTGGAGAAACTCCTCCACAGAATAATTAAAGAACCTAATGCCTGTTGTTAAAAAACCATACTGTTCTGGATGACAGAACAGCTTCAAAAGATAAAACAACGTTTTCAGGAGAGACAATAAAATGAGTATTTTGGCAAACCTCTATAAATGACTAAAGACCAAAGCTAAAAATATAGATAAATGCCATTGTAATTGAAGGTTTGGTTGACACAGGCATAGATATAACAATAATTTCAAAATCTTGGTATCCAGATTGGCCTCTTTAGGAGGTAAATGTTCAACTTCTTGGGATTGGAGCTTTAGCTTAGGTAAAACAAAGTACAAGATGGGTTGAATGTACAGGGCTAGAAGGACAGATAGGAAAATTAAACTATATGTGGCTAACATAGCAATGAATTTGTAAGGACATGATTTGTTATAGCAATGGAAAACACAGATTAATACTCCTATAGTCTTAGAAACAAACCATAAGATAAAGAATGCTTCTGAAAGAAAGAGTTAAAGGTATTATAAAGAACAGTCACAGCTGGGGCTGGAGAGATGGATCAGAGGTTAAGAGCATTGCCTGCTCTTCCAAAGGTCCTGAGTTCAATTTCCAGCAACCACATGGTGGCTCACAACCATCTGTATTGAGGTCTGGTGCCCTCTTCTGGCCTGCAGGCATACACACAGACAGAATATTGTATACATTAAAAAAAAAAGAACAGTCACAGGCTGTTCAGGTTGTACATAACTAAGCAGGGCTCAGCAGCTGGTGGTCTTTCAAAGGTATCAATAGCCCTATCATTGAAATGGTCAACTGATGAGCCTGTCTGAGTGGAACAATGGTCTTTGACACCAAAAAAATTACAGGCACTAGAACAGTTGATATAGAAGCAGCTAAATATTCAACACATTGAAGAATCAACCAGTCCTTGAAATTCTCCTATGTTTGTCATTAAAAAGAAATTTGTAAAATGGAAAATTTTAACAGATTTAAGAGCCATAAATAATACAATTCAGCCAATGGGCTCTTTACAGCCTGGAATTCCCTTGCCTCAAGTGTTGACAGTATGTGATTCAAATTGGACAAGCAGGACACAAAAGAAGACGACTGCCCAACTCTGCCAAGACACGGTGGGACAGTCCTTTGTAGGCCAAAGATGGATGCCTCAATGTTGCAAAGGAACCCTGGGATGACTGTCCAGGCAGTCAGATGTTTCTGTCATTTCTTAGTTTTGGAAGTTGCTTGCTCTGCATTTCCTGCTTACTCAGGTAATGTTATAATCCTTCTCAAATCTTTGATGGAGTTAAAGACTAGATAGTTATAGTTACAGTTTTACTTAGTCATTATAGAAAGTAAATTAGAGACAAAACTTTGAACTCATCAAAGAGAATAGATAATGGAGTATTTTCTCTGAATTTGCCAAATACAAATGAACTAGATTTTGTGAATGTAATTCTTACTTGATAATTGTTTTACTGCATATAGTTTTATTTTGTTAAAGTTAATACCTTTCCTTTCTATTTAGACAATACCTGATAATTGTTCTTATTGTATATTGTTTTACTATGTTAGAGTTAAAACCCTTCCTTTTTATTTAGACAAAAGGGGAAAATGTTGGGAGATATTTGTTTCTGTCGATTGCTCCAAGACCACCAATAGAGTTTGACCTAGGTTCGGAAGGCAGAGTCCCCATTCAGCTGACGGAAGTAGACCATAGAGTTTCCTGACAGACTCAGAGGGAGATAGAAGGGTACACAGAAGAGCTGGGAGATTTCATGCTCTCTTCAGCCCAGGAAGTGTAAAGAGGGCAAGTGTTGTGACTCCATCATTCAATGGATCTCTCAGGCTTATTCCCTAATATTTACTTCAAAGCTTTATTTTTCAATAAAAAAAGAAAGAAATTGCAATTACATCTACATCCAACACCCCTGAAAAAATAGTTTCCCTTACCTGGACAAAAGACATGGACTCCAGATGACTTTCAATGACTTCACCATGCACTCAGACTTGGGGATATCTTGTTAAGACAAAGATTTGGGCTGGCAGATCCAGATGGGGTCTACTTCTAAATGCTGCTGATACTGCTGGTCCCTGACCACACTCTGAGGTACAAGAAACTGGGAAGTTGTGGGCCGCCCATCACCTAAGAGGAGGGGGAAGATACTGGTAAGTGGAGGATGTGATCTGGAAGTTGTACATCATAAGGTTTAGTGACTGAGGTATGCAACGTTGCAACAGGCACTGAGTAAGGAAAGCCAAGCAAGTCTCCCAGCCTTGTAGAGAAGTACAATTCTTACTGACCCCATGCAAATTGTCACACTGGACAAATTCCACCCTCACTCCCCCAAGCCTCACACTGCACAGTGGGCATCGTAACATCAGACACCTATGTTTCTGCGTAGTTATGGATCTTGGACCCAGTGACCATATGCAACAGACTTCTTACACAACGGGACTGCTTATTGAAATGAGCATAGCACCTACCAAAAGCATCTGCTGACTTACAAGGATTCTGTTTCTAGGAACTTTTTGGTTTTGTGACAGCGTTGCGTGTAGCCCGGGTTCTCCTCCCATTCAGTATGTAGCTGGGGATGACCACATGGAAACTATTTTGCATTATTTAGTCAGTCAATGGATGGGTACAAGTAAGAGGCTTTGGGCTTCTAAGTGGACTGGAGAGCAGCAGCTTTCTGGGAGAATTTGGGCTTCAGAGAATTGGTTGTCTGATATTTTCTGTATAGAATCCAGATGTGTCGAGGTCAGGAATGAGGGGAGGCCTGTATCTCACCTCTATCTCCTAAGACAAATTCCTCTTCGTTGCTATCCCTCCCTCCCCCACATCCTCCTCTATCCAGAGTCTGAGGAAGGGATACAGAAAATTCCCACACCCCACAACTGCCTCTTCTTCCTAAGAGCCTCCTGAGGCTGCCCACTCCAGTCTGCAGCTCCTCCCTCCCACCTGGCCTCAGGGCTCCCATGCAGCCTCAACCACAAGTACCAGCTGTCCTGAGAGGGGCAATGGGCCAAGCAATTCCAGCTCTCCCTTGGGCTGAACTTCTGGAGTTTAAAATAAAGTCTAAGTATTTTGTTTGTTTGTTTTTATACAAGATGGGGAAAGAAAAGGGAGACTATATCTTGACCTTCCCCAGGCCAGAGGCACTACTATCTGGTAAAAAAGAGATGTCATCACCCACACAACTATGATTCAGTACATTTCCCCCAACTCTGCTCCAGGTACAAGGTATTTTAGATACTGTCTGAGTCTGAAAGCTTCTTGGAACTAGCAGCTATTTGAAAACACCACCAGATAGCAGGGTAGGGTAAAGTCAGATGATGTCACTTCTGTATTATATTGCAAAATGGCCGGATGTGCTCCCCCCTTGGCTAGGGTCCCAGTTACCAGTGCCATCACTACTGTCCTTGGGCCCTCAGGTCCTCAGTCTACGTCATCAGTGGCCATTCATCTTCATCCTCCTGGAATCCTTTGAACCATCTTCTGGCAGCTGTGGAAACCGAGTGGTTCAGGCTAGACACCACTGGCTCATTGGGGTATCCTTGACTGTGCTTCTTTCTCCCAGGACCTTGGAGTACCTGAATGGTGGTGTCTGCACCAGGGACTTTGGGGCCCACTCTCCCTGTCTGGAGTGCCCCCTAGTGTTACTCTTAAATCTTCATCTCAGGGTCCAGACCAAAATGAAAACAACTTTTCTCTCAGCATAGTCTAGAAGAGACAGGAGGAGTTGGACACTTTGAGCTTGTCGGTGGGGATTAGGATAAACCTAGAACAATGACCGGCCTTAACTAACTGCGCTGAATAAATACCTGGGGAACTTAATTTATCTAACAATCCTGAGGCAGGTGCTATTACTACCCCCTACACACACACACACACACACACACACACACACACTTTAAGAAAAGGAACCTAAGACACAGAGAGGTTGAATAATTTCCATCAGGTCACTATGGGCGGGATTTGAACCCAGTGAGTTTGGATCCAGAGTCTATGTTCTTAATAATGGCAATGCTAGAACAGAGATCTATACACTGTATTGTCAGGGAGAGTAGATTGCCTACTCCAGTAAGCTTTTTAATTTGGAGGCCTCTTTGTTATAGCAGCTTGGATATATACCTTAGCATACCCCATCTCTGCCACCAGAGAAATCAGCCAGGTATTCCCACCTCCAGACCTAGAGTATGAGCTCCTCCGAGACCAAGGACTAAGCAGGAAGGCTCCTGAGGAGGCTTCCTAGGGACGGAGAGTTCCCAGTTGGCTCTATTTGTTTTCTGTTTGGGTTGTATATTATGAAAAGCCAGAAAGAGGAAGGCAGTGGTGGTGCATGCCTTTAATCACAGCACTCAGGAGGCAGAGGCAGGCAGAGCTCTGTGGGTTCAAGGCCAGCCTGGTCTACAGATTGAGTGCAGGACAGCCAGGGCTACACACAGAGAAATGCAGTCTCGAGAAACAAAACAAACAAAGCCAGAAAGTCTACATCCTGCTTGGCTCCCCAGTCCCTGCATCACCTCTGCTTAACCACAAGGGTCTCTGTCCTCCATGGGGTCGGCATGAACTCTCCCATCTTCAACCCAGTGAGAACAGAACCCTTCACTACCTCCCTGAAGGACAGGGTTCTGTGGTTATTCCAGTAGTCTACCACATAGCCACCAGGTGGCTTTCTCCTGTGGGCGCAGTGGGCTAGGAAGGCCGAGACACCCACACATGCACACACGGGGAGATGGAAGCATGGCCCTGCCTGGCCTCTAACCTGAGGTGTACCTGCTGTCCCCAGAACCCACTGCTCAGGGCCAGAGGAGGCATTCCTGGGCTTCCCAGCATCCCTCATGTAGTGGTGGTTTTCCCAAGTGGTCACCAGAACTGACACTGATCTGTGTTTTTGATTCGGCCCTACTTCTGAGATTTTAATTATTGTCCTTCTCTCACGGCTTAGGAACTGAGACTCAGGCAGGGCGCTATGACACCGGACCGAAATCCCAGCACTAGGGAGACCGAAGCAGAAAGACTGTGACTTGGAGGGCAGCCTGGGCCACGCAGCAAGGTCCTGTTTCTAAGCAAGGACAAGAAAGGAATCTGAGGCTCAGAAAGAAGAACTGGAGAGTTACAGACTTAACCCCAGTAGCAGAGTGGGGTGTAAGCCACAGTGGCGTGGGAGAGGGAGAGAGGAAGGGTTCCACAGTTCACTGGTGTGTGTAAGAGCTGGAAGAGCAGGAATTTGTAGGAACACGGAACAGTGAGTGAGCTTCCCAAGAAAATCGCCAAGAATGCATTAAAAGGCAGAGGTCCAGGGTTGTATTTCACACAGCCAGATAGAAAACCTTCCAGGCTAAAAACAAGGTGAAACTAGTTACAACTAGTCCTAAGAAGACAAGCATTGAGATGAGAAAGTTGGCAGAAAGACCAGAGCTTTTGTAGATACCTGGACAGAACTTGCAAACTTCTCAAAAAGTTTCTTTCTGACTGTGGAGAAAGAGCTGACTCCTCTGCTGACCAAGCTACAGGATCGATGGCTCAGCTGTGAGACAGTACCATATCAAACTCCTCCCAAAGAGCAATAAATCCAATGTTTTGTAAAAATAGTTTTTAAAATTTGGGAAAGAGGCCATATGTGGTGACCCAAATTTTTAATCCTAGAACTAAGGAGGCAGAGTCAGGAGAATCTCTGTGAGTTTGAGGCCAGCCTGATCTACTACAGAGGTAGTTCCAGGACAGCTAGGGCTGTTGCACAGAGAAACCCTATTGTGGAAAAAAAATAAAGAAAGAAAAGAAAAGAAAAATTGGTCACCATGTGTGGTGACCTATGTCTTTAAAGGCAGAGGTAAGTGAACCTTTGGGAGTTCAAGACCAGGCTGGTCTGTGTAGAGTCCCCAGCCAGCCAGGGCTACACTGACAGACCTTGACTCATGAGTGAAGAAACACTGGAAAAGGAGCCAGGGATTATAAGTGCCCATAACCCCAGCCTTCAGGAAATAGAGGCAAAGGGATCTGGAGTCCCAGTCCAGCCAGGACTACATAGACCCTGTCTAAAAGCAAAACCAAACAAAGTAGAATTGGTTAATGGGTAAGGAAGGAACCTGTTTCCTGATCTCTTTCTGTGGCTCTGCAGTTGGGTCCTGGAATCCAAATTTTCTGTAGCTCAGATTAGCGCTCAAATGGGCCTGTCTGCTGCAGTCTGCTTCTGTCTGCTGCTCCTCCATGGTGGTGGAGGGGGCAGGGTGTGTCTTATCTCCTGCTCCTCCATAGGGAGAGGGGCGCAAGGTGTGTGCTGTCTCCTGCACCTCCATGGTGGAGGGACAAGGTGTGTCCTGGTTCCAGTGTACTGACTCCAAAGACACCAGGTCCACACCATAGAAATGCACTGAGGGTCCTAAGAGGAAGGTGGAAACCATGGAGGGAAGACAGAGAATCCTTTCATCACTTTCCCTGCCTAAGGCCTGAGGCTCAGGACTTATTTCTGCTGGCCGAGAAGATGCCCACTATAATTTGGTATTCTGGTCATCACCTTCTAGAACTTGGCTCTGAACACAGTGAGTGGGACCAAAATGAACTAGTCCAGAGCTCTGGGACCTATACACAGACATGGAGCATCAATCCTCATGGAAGGTTGTCAGAAGATCTTAGGTCACAAAGAAACTTGGAAGCCCAGTGCCCCTCCTGTCACACGCACGCACATACTGTCTTCCATCTCTCTTCAATAGGGACACGCCCAGAAGGACAAAGACCCAAAGTGACCTTAACGGACTACTTCATTCTATACCTGCCCCAGGCATCCTGCCCACCCTGGAGCCTTTGTATCTCCTAATGCACAGGCCTGGAGAATACCCTGCAATGCAGTGGGGCCAAATCTCAAGAGTGGGACCTTGGAGCATGTAGCTGTGCAGGGACACTGGGAAAGTGTTAATAGTGGCACTCTGGGCCAGTGCGTGTGGGGTGTGGTGTACGGGTTACTGAACACATACATACATACATAATATATAATACATACATACTTGACAATAAAATTGTGTCTGTTCACGGTGTACAATATGTCGTATGGGAAGAAATTGCTAACTTTTCCAACCGTGTTGGCACACTGTTAGTTGGGCATAGTAGGGCCAACAGCAGAAAATGAAAACAGATATGGTGAATGAAGGATTGGTGCCAAACTCTGAGCCATTGCTTTCCTGTGCAAACTCATGAAGTCGGTGAAGCCTTTCTTTCTGTTTGGAAAAGGGTTCTCTAAGACCGCAGATCTGGACATTCACAGACTTGCAGCGCGGTGGCCCAAGCAGTGCCAAATTATGACCAGCAGAGGGAACTCTTGTCTAATCTTTCCAAGGCAGAGGTGGGCGCCAGGATCCGGATTTAGGGAGTCAGAGTGTCTTTGTTACCAGAGCCTGTCCTGACTGCAGAAGGAACCAGTCTAGGGTAAGAGAAGGGAACGTTAGGAACTAAGAACTTTCCCTTTGGGCGCTCAACTACAGGAGGGAGTTGTCTTTTCCCACTGTCCAAGAAGGACCTCGCCTTTGTTATTGTTTTAGGGTTTTGTTCGGGTGGACCCCTGGCTCTAATATTCAGTACTGAAAGTGAGTTCCCCACACCTGCGGGTTCCAAAGGAAGGCCCGCAGAAAGATCTAGTTATTTCTTGTTGCAGTGCTTCTTAAAGTGCTAGGAAGAGGCAGCGACAGTCGCTCAAATAAGAGCTTTTGTTTTGAGCTTGGAGCTGCGACTACGAGGGCTCGCAGGTTCCAGATAAGGTACCGAAAAGGAGAGGGTGAAGGGAGCTTGCTGCTGAGTGTCTCTATAAATGCCGCTAGGTGGCACTCAAAGCCCGCGTCATGGCGAAGTGCGGATTTTTTTTTTTTTCTTTTTTTTTTTTTTAAAGGGGAGGGCTGGAGCGACTTTGAAACCCTAGAGGGACAGGAGCCAGGGTCCGAGGACACTGCCTTCTGAAACAGAAGGACCGCCTGGCTACATGGAGGACCAGAAAGCAGCCTTCGTCCGTTCAGCAGAGACTTTCACCGCCTAGGTGAAAGAGGGCTCAAGACATACAAGATGAGAGGCCCAGACTTCGCCTAGGACTGGATCCTTGTCTGTCATCAAACCACCTGCCTCTTGGAATTTATGAATTCCATCCTAAGGCCCTGTCGAAAGAACTCTTCGGATCTCTGTCTGAATTTGAAGGGGGCGCAGTGCACATATCCATCTACTTTCTGCAGATTTGGTCTGCGACAACCCCTGCAGCTAGGCTCGTCGCCCCGCCCCTGCTTCTAGGGAAGGTGGAAAGGTGGGACTCACCCAGTCACTGGGCCCCCTTCTTTGCACTTCCTTTGGACATTCTTAGCGTTCCCCATCCCAAGAAAGAATCTATTCTAAACTTAGAACTGCTCCCAGAATGAGGAAATGGACCATAAATGTCTTCTAGTCCCTCCCAGGGCATCTGTGGGAGCTGGTCATTCTTTCCCTTCCAGGGATGACCCTGGATTCCTGGCAGCCTGTAAATGGAGAGACTCTGCCTTCTAACTTCCTTCAGCCTTTCCCCATCTGAGGCTTGACCCAAAGCGTTCCCCATCCCTTCCCACTCCTCACTTTATAGTTTTTTAGTTGTACTAGGGCCACCAGAGACAACATAGCCTCGTGGTCATCAGGGCGAGCCTTAAACTCAATGATCCACTAAGAAATCCAGGTCTGTTCCAAAAGCTGTTGACCTCACAAGTTTAAGTGACCATCTCCTTAGGGAGACTAGAACCCACCGCTTCTCCTCCAGAAACAGTGGCAGTTACAGGACGAATTCTCATGGAGAGAGAAATTAGATTTAAGCGGCCTGGGATGCTGGCAAGGTGCTTCCCTGGTGGTCCATGCCCTGCTCTAGGGACGATCCCCGAACTCAAGAGCTGCCAGGTTCCTGGAAAGGGAATCTGTCAAAGTCTGGGTCACTTGGGACTGAGGTTCCATCCTGGAACCTGCTAACCATAGGTCCTAGCTCCAAGAGCTTGGGACCCAGCCTCTGCCCAGAAGGTGGCCCTGGAAGCAAGGAGTCCAAGGTGGAAGAAGTGAGTGGTAGGGTATCTGTCTCCCCAGGGTGTCCCACTCACCTTGCAGCTTGGCACTATCTTCCTCCAAGGCCTCCGGAGGGATGGAGCCCACCCTGGAAAGTCCCCACCTCCTCCCTTGAGGCCGGAGATATTAGTGCTGCTTGATCAGACCTCATTTCCTGCAAAAATGGAAACATATCCAGGGTCCTTAATAAAGTGAATGACGAGGCTTCGAGTGTAATTGGGCTTCTGTTTGGTGGCTATTTCCTTAAACTGACAGTGGAAAAAATAAAAACCCACGACATCCAGATGTAATTATGCGGCTATCAGAAGTATAGGGTATGCCCGGTGAGGTGGCACAGAGCCCAGCCCTGCTATAGTGGAGGCAGGCATAGCTCTGTGAGTTCAAGGACAGTCAGGGTTAAATAGTCTTTAAAAGAAAAATAATGAAGGAAGTGGTAGAAAACGCCTTTAAACCCAGCACTTGGGAGGCAGAAGCGACAGATCTCCAAGTTCAAGGCCAGCCTGGTCTACAGAGTGAGTTCTAGGACAGCCAGGGCTACACAGAGAAACCCTGTCTTGAAAAAGAAGAAGAGGAGGAGGAAGAGGAGGAAGAGAAAGGAGAAATCTACCGGCTAGAAAATGGGCACAAACGCTTACCCAGAACAAGGGACTCAGGAGGCCAGAACCTCCACACCAACTCTGCAGCCAAGCACGCACCTCTGAGACCTTCAGCCTCCTGTCCTAGCCTGAGCCCGCTGCCCTAGGATCATCAGGGATCTTTATTTATGCGCTTGGGCGGAGGTGGATCTCTTCCTTCCCGAAAGAGGAGGAGTGTCCTCGAGGGCAGTGTAGGGCTGCCTGGTTGTGAGTCCCCCAGACTGCTCCCTGGAGCCTGCAGGCTGGCTGCATATTTCTATGTATAATCCAATTTTTTCCGTGACTATCTAGTTAAACTCTTTAACAACAGCTACATAATTAGAATTTGGATTCCCATTAATTTTCCCTGGGCCTCGAACCATTTGCAGCTCACACTGGTAATTAATGCGATACATCACTAACTTTACCCAGCGTCGGCCAGCCAAACTCAGGTCGCTCGGCCCGCACCGGATGCCCCCGCGTGGATCCCTGACTCCGGACCCGGCTTCCAGAGTGGGGGCTGAGTGCCTCCCTCCAAAACCGAATGCTTCGGCCCGCGCACCAAAGCCTTCTTTCCAGGAAATTTCACAATTAAAAATATTTATCGGGAGCAGATTTACGTTTCTGGGTTTCCAGTCTCGGGGCGTCTGGGTAGGCTATTAAGAGTAATTAGCATCTTTTGCGCATGCAGATTTACTTCGCTCATTGCCACATAACTCATCCCTAAAAGCCGGCGCTGGCGAACGCAGGCTCTGCCGCCAGAGCTGCAGCCGCCGCCCGGGTTGACTCTGAGCCCCACTCGCCTAGCACAACCCAGGCTTCCAGTCTCTCTAGCCTTCTGGTTCGCTCCAGGGCGGGCAAGCGTTGCCAAGGAGTAGAAGGCTCTCACTCGGGAGATCAGTGTTGTTCGAGCGACCTCAGACCAAGAAGAAAAGTCCCAGGCTAGACTCTCCCAGCCCTTCCCTGGACCGCAGGCCGGCATCGTGGCAGGGCGTGTGTATACATGTACGAGTGGGAATCTCTATGTGCACGCGAGCGTGAGAGACAATTCACATATTTGCTGTTGCTAGTGCGTGTTTTTCTGAAAGCACAGGGTGTGCACAGAAAACCACTCTACCCGCACCGCCCCCCACCCCCACCACGCTGCCGCACGACCAGTTTGTCTCCAGCTCACCAGTTCCCACGACATTAGTTCAATTGACGATCCTAGGCCACTTAGCTAGGAACCAAGTCTTGGGCCTCCATTTCCCTTTTACAGAAAGCCGGCCTTATTCAGCCAGATCACCTGAAACACTCTGAACTAGCGCAGGCGCGCCAGGGGTGGGGAATCGGAGGAAAGACACACTCTGTGGCCGAAGGCCTGCCACGACCTAGTGTACTGTGTCGCCTAAGGATAAGAGGCTGGGTAGAACGCTCAGGCCCGGCCTGGGTCACTGAAAAAAGGAAGCCCCTGGGGGCAACAGGAGAGGTTGGAGTTCGCTGGTGGGGGAGGAAGCAAAATGAGGGGTGTGTCCCGTTAAGGGGACAAAGTGGTGGGTGTTAGAAGGGCTAAGGACGGAAGAGGCTGTGGCTCCCGCATTCCACTCCGCCGAGGCACCCACACACCCCGGGTTCGTTATTACCGCACTGGGAAGTCCGCAAGCCGCCCAACTTTCTTCTCTTTAATGAGCCCTAGAAGAAGAGGCTGCCCTGGAGGGGTTTGTTCATTAAAGATGTAGCTGGAGGAATATTGTCTCATTAATTATCTGGTTTTAATTACACTCCTACCCTTTGAATCTGGAGATGGGAAAAGTTGATTTGATGGCACCGCCCCCTTTAGCTTAAAGAGTCAGGACCAGGGAAGGGACCAGGAGGGGGCGTAGGGACTGTGTGTGCCCAGGAGTGTGTGGGTGATTGTCCTAAATATGTCTGGTGAGAATCTAGCACATGGCGGGGTGGGGTGCTCTATGCCTTAGTTCATGTAGGGATGCAGCCTCTCTGTGAATCTGAAAATGTGCGTGACCACGTGTGCCTTCGAGGCTGTGTGGACGTGACTTGGATGTCTATGTGCGCTCCCATCCTGCGTGTGGTTCTGTGCTTTGGGGTGTGCATGTGAGTGGCTGAGTGTGTCTACAGACAGGCCTGAGCTCCGGTGTCCAAATGAGCAAGCATGTGACTGGCTAGCTGTGTCTGTGTGTTTCTAAGACAGTGGCTTCCTGCCCATGAGTTCAAGTGACAGTGTCTGACAGTGTTTCTGGGACTCTGCTGGGCCTGCCTGTGCCTTCCACATATGAGTGATGTGGGGGGCCTCTGTGACTGAGGTGTTCCATGAGGTCTACTGCTCCAAGGACGTTGCTTATTTTCCCAGGGTCCCTAGGGCTAGGGTGCCACCTGGAAATCATGGTCCTTTGGGGGGGTATTTAAGGGGGTGTTCCTCCCTGCCTTGTCCCTTGTCAAGCTGGTGTGGCACTAGAGTGGGGGCCGTTTTCCCTTTAAATCGAGGACACTTTGACAGGGGACATTAAGGACCCGGCTGCTCAGGCTGAGCAGATCATAAAACCGGACAGGCAATTTCTGCTCCCGCCAAATAGCCGGGCAAACTCGTTCTGCATCTTTGGTTTTAATGCACTAAACTGGCAGCTAAGCAGGGAGCGAGCAAAGGAGGGGGTGGGGAGGCCCCCACAAACACCAGCACACACACACTAGCACTCACACAAATGCCCCTTCACACCCTGTGCCCCGTGCCCAGCCCTGACCCCCCCACTGGCAGAATTATCAACTAGAATTTGATTAATATGCAAATCGCAGGCAAACAGCTCCATATAATTCTTTCAGTGGAGAGTAATTAATCACCAGTTAAAGCAAATTAATACATATATCAATTTTGTCAGAAACATGCTTAGTTCAATCGCCCGTAAAATTGAAGTTTGAAGTATTAAGAGGCTCTGCAGAAACGCCAGGACTAAAACTTTCAAATTGATCCTATTTAGTAATCAATCAGGCTCTCCCCTCAGGTTAATCTGCCTAATTTTTCATCTCAAATCATACACTTTACTGACACGCCATCTAGCAAACAGTCGATAAAAAGTTAACAAAAATGATAACGACTCCAGCCACAGCCAGTGTGCAGGGCGGGTGGGCGGCAGGCGGCTTTGATTCCATTTCTAGGGTGGTTGGGGATTTGGTTTTTTCCTGTCCCCCCAGACAGCAGCCTCCCTGCCCCATCACCCTGTTGTGTGCCGGCAGCCCTAGGTGCACACTGCAACACAGGCGACATTTCCGCCAAAGTCACTCAGACAGCCAGCTCCCTCTCCACTCTTGTGCCTGCCAGAATTATCAGGAAGCCTGCCTTCCGTGCTTCTGGTAACTACGGCCCCAGCCTCTCCCCTGGCTTGTGTTGTGTGTGTAGAAGGGCTGAGTAGCGGTGATGTCGCGTGTTAGCGTGTTAGCTGCAAAGGCTTATCTGCTTATCCCCTCCCCTCCCCACTTTCTTCCCTTTTTAATTTTGTTGTTGTTGTTTAGATTTTTGGAGACAAGGTCTTGCTCTGTAGCTCAAGTAGGCCTGAAACTCACTATTGAACCACAAGCTGGCTTCAGACTTGTGATCCTTCCTCGGCCTCTGCCTTCCAAGTGAGTCTTGGAATTACAGGCAAATACCACCAAGGCCCCTGTGTGTTTAATTTGTGCATATGCTATTGGCTGTCTGAATTTGGATGGATGTGCCATCCTATTCAGTGGCACTTTGTGTCCAAAATCCTGCGTGTCTGTATTGCAGGGTGCCTGTGTTGTATGTATCTTCATTGTTTTGGGGCTGTGAGTTACAGTGTACCTGTTTGGGGGTGCTCTGTCTTAGCTGTGGGACTGCTTGGCCCACTCTGCATAAACATGCAGAGACCTCAGGAAGCTGGGTGCAAAGGTTCCCTCACAGACCTCAGGAGCAGAGATAACCTGTAAAGACCCAGGCGTTTAACCTTGAACACCTTGGGACAGATTGGAGGGGTTACTTCTTGCCCCTAATCTGATTCTCTGTACTGAGCAGGGACATGGAAGAGGAGAGAAAAGGCCCCTGTTGCTTGGCAGAAGGGACTCTCAGTCCTGACTCTCCCCACTACACAGAGCCCTGGACCCACAACCCAGAGCTCCTGAGATAGCCCCCTGAGTGCTGGAAGGGTCAGGGAGCAGACACTCAGCCAGAGGTACCTGTCTGCCCATCCACACCCAGATGCAGTTATGTATACACACATAGAGTGGTAAAGGAGGACTGAGAACTCCCCAGACAGAAGCCTTCTGGCCCCATCACCTGCTCCAAGGCCACAGCCCTGGTGGTGTGCTTCCTTCAGCACACCAGGACATCAGCAGCATTTTCACCAGTGGCTGTTTGTAACCAACTTTCTTTTCCTGAAGTACCCGCTGAACTTGCAAACAAGGAGAAGCAACTAGCTCTCCCTAGGACACCCTGTAGATGCTGTTATATCTACAGACGCACTTCCCTGCATACATGGCATACACCAGATTCCAAACTGAGTGCAGCTCACTTACATAGAGCCTTGTTTAACAGCTCTGCCCTGCCACCTCTACACGTATATGCACACAATTGTCATGTGTGCTCTTCCAGTTTGGGCAGAACTGAGCCCCTACAGGGAACCGGTGAATTGGAGGGGACCCAGCCCTTTGCAGCTATATATACTTCTGGGACTTAGGTTCAGCCTAGTAATCAGGTTGAATGGAAAGGGGTGGGTAGATAAGGAAACCATTCTGGGACAGCAGAGAAAACCAGTCCCTCTTCAACCTGTTTTCAAAGAAGCAGAGCCCACGCAGTCCTGTTCCTCAGTGGCCTCCACTGCCCTCAGAGTAGACTTATGGCCCTTCGAAAGTTCTCTAGACCACCATCTACCCAGCTGTTCACCCCTTGCGAGCTATGTTTTTCAGGCTAGGTACCCTCTCCCTTTTCCCCTCATCTTGTACATGTACATCTATCTGCCTGAGCCATGCTGGCCTAGCAGTTTCGAGCTCAGATTCTAGCTGTGTGTACTTCAGTTCCACCCCAACGCTTTCTCCTGGCTCTCAGCTCACATCAGCTTTGTACACGCCCTAATGGTGCTCACCCACGGGTCATACCCACCGCAGGGGCAGCTTCACTCTTTTCCTCTCCTCAGCACCAATTTAGTCACACATAGTTGCGTACACTAGTTTATGATGATTGGTTACACAGGCCATGGAGGTACACCCCCAGTCACCCCCAGTTGCACACACTCCACTGCCATCAATCAGCTGTACATGTTCAGTTTCTGGTTTCACACTTTCAATGACACACTCAGAAATGCACCGTTGTTGGTCTCAGTGCAGTTCAGCACACACGCGCGCGCACACACACACACACCAGCACCAAGTATCTTTCAGGACTGGCAGCTGTGGGGAAGAGAAAGAATGGGTTGCTAACAGCAGCCAAGAACCTGGGAGGGTAAAGATGGGGCTCCAAGAGAAACTGAAGATAGGAGGTGCCTCCGTCCAGAATTTACTCTCCCACCCCCACAGGGAACAAAGCCCAGGAACTTCGGTTTCCTTCACTGCTGTACTAAGAGCCCGTTCGTTGGGAGGCTGGGTCTATGGCTTCACCCTGGGGGACAGGTTCATAGGCCAGATTGCCATACCTGCACGGGAATATTCTAGAGATACAGCGTTTTACCCCTGCATCCCAATCGCGCGCCTAGCTCAGCTAGCTTTCCCCTTTAGGAAACCCATGGAATTCACTATTGTACACTAGCAGTCGGCCCTCCTCACTTTTGCCCACTCAGGTCCCCTGTCCCCTTCCCCTCTGGCATCGCATCTCTTGATCTCACCTACACTGGCCTCTTATCTATCTGACTGTTTCTCTCACATCTTTGAGGCTCCCTGTGTCCCTTTTAAATGCATGTTTGGGGAGCAAATGTGCTTCCACCACAAATGTTTTCTGGGTCCCAAGAAGGGGGGTGTTTGTTGCGGGGGGTGGGGAGAAAAGCCCCGGGTGTCCCTGTGTTCTGGTGTCTGAGTGCCAGCAGGGCTGGGTGAGTGAACTTTCCTGGACCCATTGGCTCAAAAGGGTGGGGAGGAGGGGGGTCCCCGCAGCAACCGGCAGGGGCGGAGGGGAGACGGGCGGCCCCAGCCCGTCCCTTTCAGGGGGGACTCATGCATCAAACTTCAATTTTCCGGACGATTGAATTAGTGATTTTTTTTCTCCTGAACTAAAATACACTTAAGTCTTTGGGATTAATTACCACGTTCTGGTCCCTCAGACTGGAGTATTACTTATCGGAGCTGCGTCTGACACTGGCCCGACACCTCGTAAAATAAGGAACTGCGCCTCCCGGCCTCACCCGGCGCGCCGACCGCCAGGCCACCGCTCCGGGAAAGGCGGAACCGCAGGCGCGGAGGAGGCACGCTCGACCTGTCCGAGCAAGGAGGGGGCTCCAGTCCACGGAATCGGTCGCGTCCAGGTCTCAACAAGACTCGCTGAGGTCCGGGACGCAACCGAGAAGGGAGAGACAAATACTCTCCCTTGGTCAACCAGGAACCGAAAGTGGGTCCGCACAGGGCCGGGATTCCCAAGGAAACAAATTTGCGTTGGTCTCAAGCGGTAAGGGAACTCTAGGCGAAGGGTCGAGCCTTAACGAACTTCGCCTAGAGTGAGAGTGGAATCCGCGGCCCTACACACGACCCATGTCACATTCAGACACGAAGAAGAAACAGATAGGCAAAGTCCACGTCCAGCTTGCATAGAGCCCACTCCTGAACATGCTAACAGCACACAACCTCACTCGAGACGGGCACCCTGTGAGAGCCTCTGGGGTGTCACCTGGAGTTCAAGGCCCTCTTGCGTCATAGGTTCCAAAGGCAAGACCTGGGTGGTGGTCAAAGCCATTGGAGCGCCCCAGGACCGCATGCTGGCATCAGATGGCTAAGAAGAAGGCCGGCTAGAGTCCCGGCCTCCCGGTACTGAAGCCCCTTAGCCCTCACCCACAATTAGAGGCTTCCCCACTGTCTGTTGCTTGCTTGACCCCGCCTAGAAACCAGTGACTGGAGTCAGGCCTGGGTAAGCTCACCCTGGCACACCTCAGAAACCCAGGGTCAGCGGCAGAAACACGCTCTGACAACAGAGTGGCTCCGATACCCCCCCCCCAACTCTGTTGCTCAGAGCTCCCGTGGTGACCGGTGCTCACCAGCTGGGGCTCAGCCTGAAGTCTCGGGTACACCTCTCTCTCTCTCTCTCTCTCTCTCTCTCTCTCTCTCTCTCTCTCTCTCTTTCTCTCTCCCTCCCTCCCTCCTCCTCCCTCCCTCCCTCCGTCCCTCTCTCCCTCCCTCCCTCCCCTCCACACGGTCACTCTTTTCTTCAACTCGATTTCCTTTCCAGGCCACAAACACAACGAATTACTTCCGTCTCTCAAGGCCTGAGTCTTCTGCCTCCTCCTCCAAGAAGCCATCACCACCCTTGAGCCCGAAGCTGGGTCTCAGCCTTTTGCAAACAGCACTCCTCTTATGGTCAACGACGACGATTTCCTAACAGTCACGAATGCTTCCGAGCCGGCGGATTAGATTGGGAGCTACTTGAGGGCAGCGACCAGATCTACCTCGTTTCAATTTCCCTAGACACCTGCACACAATAAATACTTGCTGTATCGATTTCCCCCTTTATTTTATTAATCCTTCTCCTTCGGTCTTCCCTTCTTTCTTTTCCCCATTCCTTCCTCCCTCGTTATTTTTTATTTCTTGGTTATATTCAATTGTCATGTTTTTCAGGCTCATTAAATCCATTTAGAGACAAAAGAATAAAAGGCAGAAGAGAAAGGGAGGGGGAGGAAGGAAGGGGGAGGGGAGGGGAGGAGGCCGGAGAAGCAAACAAATAACCCGCTTTAACTAGACGGGCGGATAAATGGCCCCGTTTCTCCTCAGCCCCGATGCGCCTGCTTAGCTGCGCGCCCCGCGGGCGCCGCAGCTCGGGTGGGCTCAGCCCTGGGGCCGCCGCCCCCAGCCCGAAGGGACCCAGCAGGGCCCAGCCCAGGGCCTGGATGCGCAGAGCGGCCGGAGGTGCCAGGGCCGCTTCATTGGGATTCATGGGCGTGTTGGGCGGGCGGCCCGGGGGCTCCGGGTGCGGGGTGGGGGCCGGGCGGGGGGAGGAGTGCGCGGCGGGCGCAGATGCCCGGGTGACCGCCGCGCCGCGGTCCCTGCGCCGCCTTTGTGCCGGGGAGGCGCGCGCGGGGACCTAATCCATCAAATTGTCTACAAATTGTGAAGAAAATTCAAAAACCATATGGTCGCCAGCCCTGGCGCGCTCTGGGCTGCGGAGGGCCGCGGCCATGCCCGCACCGGGAGCCGCGGGGGGCTGGGCCCGGCTATTGTCGCCTGTCAGCGGCCGCCCGGGCCCATTCGTCCCGGCCTTCATGGTCCGCGCTCCGAATTACAGACCCATCCATCCTAAGAGAGGGCGATTTATGTCGCCCTGAAGGAACCGGCCGCACGGCCGCGAGGCTACTCGGCCTCCTCTTGCCTTCTCTCGTCCCTGTCGTCTCTTCTCTTTACGTCTTCCCATTCTCTTTTTCTCCTTGTCTCCGTCTCTGTGCCCGTTTCGCGGTGTCTATAAATGGTTCTTTCTCCACCTTGCCTCTCTGTCTCTCACATTCTCGCTCTGTTCTTAGCGTCTTTCTATGCTTCTTTCCCTGTTTCTGGCTGTCTCTTAGCTTCCTCCTTGGACACACACGTTCCTGACTCAGGCCCCGGGGCCCCATCGCCTGCCCGAGACCAGATGCGCGTTTCTCACATCAATTTTTCGGAGAAAGGGAGCCCAGCGGCCTGGAGGCGGGACCCAACTCTGGTGACAGCGGCCACTCGCCAGTCCAGCCACAACAAAAGCCCAGAGAGGAACCCCCCCCCCCCCGCACAGTTCAGGAAAGTGAAAGCGGCCTGAGCCCCCACTCCAGTCTCCCAACGCCGCTAGGAAAGCAGGAAGTCCCTGAGATACCGATGGTTCTGCTGCTACCCAAGTTATGCACCAGCGTTTGCAAATGTTACTAGAAATGTACTAAAACCCCCAGACGCTTTGGGCTTGCGTTCCTGGAAGCCCACAAGTGCAATTCTGCACGTCCTAGTTGCCCCCAGCCTTATACTCCTTTACGGAATCCTAAACCAAGCTGAAGCCCTCCGGGCACGACCAAAACTTGGGAGTCTCCAGGCTCCACCCTGATCTTCACTGAGTGACACCAGCCAGTGTCTCCGGGTTTAGCAGGTGTCCAGGAAGTACAGGTAGAGTGCCATGCTCAGCGGTGGAACACAAAACTGTTGAACAGTCTTGCCTCACCTTGGTGCCTTCCGTGTACAAATGAGTTTTCTGTCACTATCAGCAAGACTAGTTTTTTACCCCGACCCGACGAAGCAGACTTCTCAGTCCATTTAGTAGCTGCTGCGTGCTTAGGGGCCTGGGCAAAAGGCCCTTCCTCCCATTGCTTTCCTGTTGTCCCGAGCCCCCAAGCCTGCCGTGAAACCTCTCCCCCAAATCTCTAAGGCAGGCGGGACCCACAAGGGGCAACAGGGACATTTTTAACCTTCCGCTGCTTTGGGTAAATTCGGCCCATTCTTGCAAATGCGGTCGCGGCCCATTCTAGTAAAATGGCAAAGACTTTATTTATCGGAGAAAGAGGCCTTGGGTACAGTCGGAGAAAGAGGGGGTAGGGGGCAGGAGTTGGGAAGGGGGATCCGGAACCCACCCTCACCGGACCACCCTCGTATGGCCAAGTGGAGACGGGAGAAAGATTTTGACAGACAAACCCAGAGCTGCAGAGAAGATGAGGGTGAGCCTTTGGGTCGCCCATCTTTCGGTCTCTGTCACATGCAAAAGGAAAAAAAATCTTAAAAGAGTAAAAAATAATTCCAGGGCTTTGGGTTCTGTTTTCGATGGTTGCTTGAATGTTCCCTTGCTTTTTCCCTAAGAGCCAGACTCCAGCAGTCAGTCCGAGAAAAATGCAAGAAGGTTTGGAGAAATTTTAAAAATAGTGTACATAGGGAGGCAGACACGCCATCGAAAACAGACTTCTCTGGCTAGGGAAAGAAAAGATCGATTTTGAAACTTGCAAGTCAAGGCTCGGCTGTCCCACCCCCCCACCCCATTCTCACGCAGGGAAAAAAAAGGCAGAAAGAAATGAAAAGTCAACTGTAATAGGCCGAGGGAGTGAGCGAACTGGTGCATTCGCTACATGCAGAGAAAAATGAAAACAGCTTCTAGACCGCAGGAGTTAGTGTTCGCCGCTCTCGTGTCCGCCTCACCGTCAGCCGACCTGGTAGCACTCGGGCTTTGACAACATTGAAATATCTGAGATTAAAAAAATAATAATAAAATAAAATAAAGAAAAAGATCAGGCTGCGGTGGGAGGAACCCTCTATATAGGCTTAAATATTTATACAGAAGCCATACAGAATTGCACGGCGAGGGCTTCCGGGGCGGCGGAGGCCGCGTGTGGCTGCCGGCCCCGCCGGCCGGCCTGGATTTATTGCTTCGAGAGGGAAGAGGTGGCTGTCAGGAGCCAAGTCCGGGCCCCGGGACACGGGTGGAGGCAGGAGATGCAGAGGAGGTCCCAGCTCCCCTTAGCGGTCCGGTCCGGGAGGCGGCGGGCATGCGGGCGCTGGGGACCCGGGAGGCAAAAGGTCCAGGGCGCCGCTCAATCGTCTACGTCGATCTCTTCGTCTTCCTCGTCCTCTGAGCAGTCCTGGCTGCTGGCTCGCTGGTCCGTGAGTGGAGAGGCCGGCGAGAGCTGCAACGGTCCACCGCCCGGGGCTTGAGGGGCGCCTGGGGGGAGAGCGGGAGAACCGGGCCTAGACTTGGCCCTGCCGCAGCCGCCACCGCCGCCGCCCGAAGCCTCCGAGTTCTGCTCGAGTTCGGCCAGTGCCACGATGTCCATCTGCCCGCTGGGGCCCAGTTTCTTGGCGGACTCCACGTCGGCCTTCATCTCCTCCAGATCCCGCTTGAGCTTGGCGCGCCGATTCTGGAACCAGGTGATGACCTGTGCGTTGGTGAGGCCCAGCTGCTGCGCAATTTGGTCGCGATCTGCCGGGGACAGGTACTTCTGGTATAGAAAACGTTTCTCCAACTCGTATATCTGGTGGTTGGTAAAGGCCGTGCGTGATTTTCGTCGTTTCTTGGGCGTCTGTCTTTGCCCGAAGATGGTCATCCCATCGCGGCCTGGAAAGAAATGACAGTGTACGCTCGCAACGGGAGAGTGAAGACCCCACCCAGACTCTATCCCATTACTCTCCACCAGACCCAGGCCCATCTCGCTGTTGTTCCCTCTTCAATTTGATTCCAGTCTCTATACCAGAGCAAGCTGGGCCATGGGAAACCTCCTGTCTTTGATCTCCTGGAATTCCTTAGGAAAAATCGTTTTGATCTCTGTGCCCTAAGAGTTGATCTGACAGACCTGAAGTCTCACAAAGTACAGGGAAGCCAAACAGAGACTCCCCAAATGTGTTGTGAACACGGATTTTCCACCCCTTCCCAATGGCCCGACTCCATCCTACCCAGAAGTTTTCAGGAAAAGATTCTCTCTCTCCCCCACTACAGGAGTAAAGTCAGGGAGCATCCAAGCCGATGGAGACGTTAAGAAGCCGGTAAGACTTCAGCGAGAGCTTGGGTTCCCCCCACCTCTCTCAGATCACCCCGACTCAGGACGCAGAGGTCCCTAGGAAATAGGGTCCTGCTTCACTTATCTCTACTCCCATCTTGGTTGCAGAAGCTAGGACAGGAGAGAGCTGATGGCCGGCCGGCGTGAGCAGAGGCAGGGGAGCTACTGGGCGCAGGGCAATCTAGGTTGTGCTTACCTTCGGCTGCCTGCAGGACGCTGACCTCCAGTCCCTTAAAGGTCTTGCTGGCGAGCTCCTCCAGCGCGCACAGCGGCGAGGTCTGCGAGAGCAGAGCGCGGCCCGCCAGGGGCAAACCGCCCGGCGCGTGCTTATCCGCGGCCGCCAGCAGGTGCGCCGCCCCACACAGCGAGTAACTTCTCCGCACTGACGGCTTGTTGAGGATGTCCTCGATGCTGAACGGCGTCAGGGGCTTGTTGGAGTTGGCGGGCGGCGGCAGGTGGTCCAGAGGGCTGCGCCGCCGCTCCTCCCCCGGCGCCGCCTTGCCGTCCTCCTTGGAAGTCATCTCGGCCTCGCTTGGGGGCCCGGCCGGGGAGGCTCGGGCCGCGGGGACCCAGCCCACGGGCAGCTCGGGCGCCCGACGGTGCGAAAGGAAGGCAGAGGCCGCACCGGGCAGGGCGCGGACGGGCAACGGGCCGATTAGCGCGGCGACCCCGGCAGGCGGAGGGGCGCGGGGCCCCGGGAGGAGAGCGCTGACGCGGACGCCGCCGCCGCCGGGGTTTCCAGCAAGCCCGGGCCGGAGCCGGGAAGCGCTGCGCCGGGCTCCAGTTTCGCCAGCCCCGGTGCTATTTAAAGGTGTCAGGTGGCTCCGCCGCGGCGGCTCCTGGCCCCGGGTCCTGGCGGCGGCAGTTGGAAAAGCCGAGGCGAGGGCGCCGATCCCGGACTGCGAGGGGAGGCGGAGAGACGGGGCAATTGACTATTGCTAACAAGTTAGCCTTGATCGAGGAGTAATCAATTATCTGCAGCGGCACTTCTCTTTCTCTCCTCGCTCTCCCGTCTTTCCCCTCTCTTCTTTCTCTCTGTTCTCTCTCCCCCCTGTCCTCCCTCTCTCTCTCTCCCTCCCTCCCTCTCTTCACTCCACTCTGCTCCCCCCGTCCGTCTCCTTCTCTACCTCTCCCTCGCCCTCTCTTTCACTCTCTGTCTGTCCAATGCAGGCGGCTCTAAGTTGGGAAGCTCATTAATTAGCGGGCCGTGGGTAGGAGGAGCCGGCTGGAATTAGCCAGCCTAATGCGCCTGTCAGTCCCGGCTCTCCGCCGTACTCGGCCCGAGATGTTTGTAAATTACATTAGAGGCGCCTTTAGTGCTCCCGAATCTGGGGTGACTAAAAAGCCACCGCCCCCACCCCAAACTGAGAGCCGCGCTCTGGTACACCGGTCTCCCGCCGGCCTGGCCGGACGCGATGGCAGGACCAGCTCGGAGGTCTCAGGCTCTGTAAGCCGCGGTTGTGGAGCTAGAGAAGGGTACCAGGAGCCCCAGTCGCCGAGTGACGCGGCCGCCGCACCGGCCAGGTAAGAACTGGAGACCGGGATGCCCAACGTGGACTTTGATGATTCCAAATCAAGAACCCAGCGCCCCTATTCCCAGAGTCTCTTGTCACCCAACCGCAGCCCTGGGCCGTGAGCCTGGAAAAGGAGAAGCTAAAGACTCCCGGGGGCTGGCCCCTAGAAGGTCAGAGCGGGCTTCACAGCCCTGGGTGGGCGGCACGGGACAGAGGTGGGGATCCTAAGGGTTGGGGGAGGGGAACAATTGGAGAGCTCAGTCTTCCCCACCCCGAGAGGCGGAGGGAGGAGTTGGCGGTTCTGCAAGCCTCTCCCCTGGCCTGAGCCTGAGGCGGGCGCCCTACCTCCTTCTGCAATCTTGCACACTCTTTCCCCCCGCCGCGTCTCTCGGGGCCAGCTAGGGCCACCTCACGTCTGATGAAAGGCGTCTGTCCGAAACTCGGTCGGGTGTCGGGGTTACTCCGGCAGGTTGCGGGCTTCCCCGCTGCTGTTTGCCCCGGCCAGGGCCGGGGCCCTGCCGCCCGCCCCGCCCAGCCGGGCACAGGGCTCGAGTGTGCACAGGGCCGACTCCAGCTGTTCCGGATGCGGGGTGGGGACCGGGAAGGGGCCGGGCCACGGCTAGGGCTGCGCTCTCGGAAACTCGCAGCGAGGCCGGGGAACCAGTGAGGCTGGTGGCTGTGGGCCTGGAATGTCTGAATGTTAGGCGAGCATTTTGTGTGCACCGTTATTTGAAAGTGTTTTTTTTTTCAATGTGTGTATTTATGTTTGGTTCTTCGTGTGTCTTTCTTTAAACGTTTATGAACCTCTGGGCATACAAGCAGGATTGAACCTCAGCTGCGCCTTTCTTTTCCCTTGAGGTACGGCAGTGGGGCTGTGCTCTGGGGCCCCTTTCTCTTGCTATTCCATCTGGTTTGTGTTGGGCCGTAATTTTTCACTTCTTCCCTTGGAAAAAAGGAGGGAAGGAAGAGGGTGAAGAGGGTGTAGGAACCAGGAGGAAGAACTGTTCTCTTTCCACGATCTGCACACAGCAGACTCGCTTTGTTTGTAAACTCCTGAGTGGCCTGTGTGGTCCAGTTTGGACCAGAGAAGGGTTCCAAGAGCAGCTGGGGAATTGGTGTACTCCAGCAGGGAGTGGGGCTAAAAGAATGGGACCCTCCCTTTAGGAAGAGGGGAGTGAAGGAGGGACAAGAGAGAGAGAGAGAGAGAGAGAGAGAGAGAGAGAGAGAGAGAGAGAGAGAGAGAGAAACTTATCTTGCTCTGGCACCGAACAGGCTTTCTCTGTACAAGGTCCTCTGCACATCAGAGGTAGGCTTACTTGTCTCTAGTTTAACTGATTGGGAATCAAGGTTTATAACTCTCTGGCTTAAAGGGGATGGAGTAGAGAAAAAGAATTCTTGCCTGGAGGCCCCAGTGTGATGGGGGACCAGCCTGCTTGAGAATGTTTGAAGCTGGCATTCTACTCCCTTCCCAGTCCTCAGGAGATGGGGAGCGAGGTGGGGGGGGGTACTCTGAGGCAGAAATAGTGATAACAGAGGTCCTACCCCCCCATCCATCCCAGGTCCTGATGCCCTGATGCATCACCCACTATCTCTCAAACAGTACCTGCCTCTGCCATCCTTGAAATCCTGGAAGCCAGGAGATGCTAAGCCGAATATCTAGGGACTGGTGGAGAGGAACCTGAGGGAGAGAAAGTCAGGAAAGACTTAAAGGAGGGCACAACATCTGCCCTCTTCAGACTTCCTGCCCTCAGGATCCTGCTCCTGCCCCTTGCTGGTATAACACCAAGCCCTTGATGAAGACTAAACCTTAAGGTTAAGACCAGTGCCTGGGATGGTTCATCTCCCAGTTTCTGAAGACCAATGGAGTTGAGGATTTCTGAGTAACTGCCAAGAGGGGTGAAATGTGACCTGGGGAGCAGAAAGACCCTGTTCTCTGGGATTTTTGTTCACAGTGTCATGTCAAGGGAGGACATTCTACTGTCATTTGCTCTTACCTCCATGCACCTCCCCTTCCTGCCTTGCCCTATCCTGTGGATTTATTTCCTTGGCCTAATTGGTTGGCCTTTCAGTTGGACGACGTGCTCAGGAGCACAGCCAGTTTGAGGGTGCAGGGAAGTGTGGTACCACCTGGCATTTTGTTGTTTCAGTCCATTTTGCCCAGATCACTTGTCCAGGCCACCTTGAAACCTGTTCAACTGCTGCAACCTGAAGGCCTACCCTATCTTTAATCCCCCAGCCCTCAAGAAAAAAAAGTGTGTGACAGGACCAGGATCTTCTAGAATCCTGGGAACCCAAATTCACTGACCTCTGGTACTCCTCCTGAAGAGAAACTGAGTATATTCTGGGTTGGTGATAGGATCCTTCCCTGCTGCGACCCCCCACAGAGTTTTAGACCCTAGAGTGCAGGAGCATCAGTCAGGGGCAGGACTTCAGGCAACCTGGACCTACCCAATCCTAGGAAACATCCAGCTCTTACCCATCAAATATGTCAGATGGGTTTTCATCCTGCAAATAAGGTCAAAATGATTCTACAGTGGGAGGGGAATGGCTCTGTGCCAGACTGTGCCAGCTTAGAGGAGTTGAGAGGTCCCAAGAATCAAAATGGAGCAGAAGTTTCTGAATCCAAAAGTTCAGAGGGATGGAAGAACTCAGCCATCAGAGTCCAGATTGTGTTTCCATCCAGATGCCTTCCTAGGACCCTTTGCCATGCAATGGACACACACACACACACACACACACACACACACACACACACACACACTCCAGTTAGCTGGCCTGGGGAGTTTCATTTGAAGGTGAAGGCAGCTGGATCCTGGAACCGCCTCCACCTCCTCTGAGAAGCACCTACTGTGATGCTGTTGTCCATGCATCCATTACCACTGAATCATAGCTCACTGCTTACAAGACCAGGGTCCAGCCTTACTCTATCCCCAATGGAAGGGATTATTCTGACAAAAATCTGTTCACCCTCTAATTTAGGGAATATCCCAAACAAAGTGGGGGAATAAGCATTCCATGAATTGTCATGGATTTGTGTCCTAAGAGGACCTTATAGACCCAAATGAAACAAATTGTTTCTTAGTAAAGGATAACAGTTCACTTAACTCATTCCCAAGGCTCCATCAGATTCCACCCATATTATTTGGGTAGCTCCATTCATCCCCATGTTCTGGTAAGGACCGCCATCTGCTCTCGAGCCAGAGTTCCTCCCCAAGAAAACGGTCTGGGGCTGGCACCACTCAGTATGACAAACTTGATCTCTAGTTTAAATGGCTTCTGTCCCATGGAACTGGCACTCTGTCCCTGAACTTCAGAGAGTGCTTCATTGTGAAGAATCTTCCAGAATCCCATCAACCTGGTTGAGCTAAGATTATTCATTGTGGGTTTTACATTCTGTCCTTGGCCACCATCTGTTAAAATAGGAACAATAACTATGACCATAAATACCATAAGCACTTACATTGCTTGGATCCTGGCTAAGCTTTATTCATTTGATAATTTACAGCTTTTTGAGGTAGTTATTACTAATATCCCTCATTTTACAATAAGAAAATGGGGAACAGAGACGGTCAGGAGCCAATCTAAAGTCACACAGCTTGTCTGGGATTAATCGGGATTGGAACACTACTGTTTTCCCCACTAAAGTCTGTGCTCTTATTCTCTGATTTCTAAGACTCTTAGCCAGAGGTCTCCACAGGTTCTGTGAACAGGTTTCATGAGTTCCGAAGATTCCAGACACTTTGTGTAAACTTTGTCTGCAAGTCCAAGTGAACACATTTTTTCCTGTGACTAATATTATATAACACAGTAGATTCTCCACCAAAGATCCAGAGAAGGCAAAGTGCAAAAGGAGGCCGGTGGAGGAAGGGAGGTAGGCCAATGGGGAAGTGAAGGGGAGCTGCCTCCTCCCAAGCCTAGGAATTAAGAAGCCAGCTGCTCCAAAATACAGTCTGGGCTCCAAGCCTACTTCTGAACCTGCCTTGCTCTCCCCTTGCTAGGCACAGCTCTCCTGACCTCTGCCTGTGGTGGTGGGGGCAGGGTTTGTGTCTGGGGCATTCTTTGGGGAGTACACATGACTGCTCCCTCCCTTCCTTCTTTGGTGGAATGAATTCCTTTAGACCACTGTGTCAAGGCACTTCCGCCTCATGGGGGGGGGAACTAAATGTCTTTTGGAAGTATGGAGGAAACACAGACACACCACCAAATGGCAGAAGCAGGCTATGATGGAAGAGTTCCCCAGAGATGCTGAAGGTCTGCTTGTTGCCCAGTCTCTTGCAGCCTCCAGAACAGACATCTCTTTTTATTCCAAGCTTTTGCTGCCCTTATCCAGGGTCAGAATGGCCTCTGTCCCTTCTCTTCTTGGCAATTCTTTCCTTATAAATAGTGCCCAACTCATCACCTTGGGGAAATCCTCCCAGCCCTATCCCGCTCTTCAGCAGACTCCCTGGGAGTCACTGTCACATTGCCAGACACGTGATGGTTTGTGTCAACCCTTATGCTTCTCTCTCCATCTGGTCATGAACTTGAGGACAGGACCGCCATCCCTCTGTGTGCCCCATGCCAGCCGGGCATATATCAAGAGCTCCTCAGGCATTTGTTGAATAAATAAACCAAACGGTTAAGAGACAAAGAGAGCCAATTAGAGAACTGGCTCGGTCTTTGCCTCTGAGAGAGGCCGAGGATCCAGGAGAGGGTAGGTCCATGGTTTCTGTCAGTTGCATGCAGATGTGTGAGGTGCTCTGTTGCTCACACTTGCAGAGGTGCACAAAGACGTCATTCTTTAACGGGCGAGAGGGTGCTGCGGGTGCTGGGGTCTGGATCCAGCTGTGGTCTAACTAATAATTGGATTTCCTTGCGTTGTTTTGTTTTTAACAGGATCGATTCGCTGCCACATTATGGGTTCAGAAATGGAGAGGAAGACAGACTGAAGATTGGGTAGGAGTGAGGTGCAGAAGGGAGGGGCAGAAAACACACCCACTGCATCCCAATAGCCCTAGGGGGTCAGTGACAAGGGTACAGGAACCTGTGCGCATCTGCAGGACTCAGGACTAGCTTGTTCTGTTCCAGGCAGAAGTTGGTATTAGCACTTCCCTTTGAAAAACCAGAAGCATTTGGGTAGGTGGTTAAGGGGGAACCGTTCAGAAGCAAGGAAAATACACAAGATAGAAGTGTCAGCCCCGAAGGAAGGGAGTGCATCCTTCTGTTGCCCAGGCAAGTGAATTCCTGGTCTCGGTACAGGACGAAGCCCCAGTCCACGGTGATTGGGATGCTGTTTAGCCCTTGCGAGGAGGGCCTGAGCAGCTGCACTCTGCCCTGGTGCACGGGCCAACAAAGTAGGTTCCCTTCTCCCTGTCACCTTCCAGTTTTGAGATTCTCTTTTACTTACTTCGGGATCGCGGTAAACATACTGATGGCACTCTCCATTCCACCAAGGCCTCCCTGCCATGGGGAGGACGCTGGGCGCAGGACCCACTTGAAGCCTAGGCTATGAGGCCTGGTGGAAAGACTGGGGCACAGAAGCGGGAGAGGCCAGGGTAAGTAGGAGCGGGTCTGCGCGGCTAGTCGGGTGCAGAAAAGGCCTGAGTCAGGCTTCTCATAATAAACGGCACGTGAATAATTCAGCAGCCTCCGAGGCTCATTGCATTAGCGCCTTGTGAGTGTGCCGAGCAGCGGGCTCACTAACCAGCAAAAGTAAGAGACCTAGGTGGAAGACGCCCCTGCCCCCAGGTATCCTGAATTACCCCCCCCCAATCCTACCAGTACCACTGTCCTGGATCCCTTTGGACTCTAGTGGTCAGAGACCACCTTTTGGACAGGGCTACTCTACCTAAGGCTCTAGAGAGCTCCCAGACCCTGGGCTAGAGAAGACAGGCCCATCGGAGGCCAGGGTAGGAAAAGAGGATGCTAGTGTGTGCCCTGGCCGCTGAAGAACCCTACTGGGGGCGTGGGGGGGTGCCAATGTGACTCTAAGCAAAGCAGAGAACAGGCGCTCCTTCTGAACTGGGAGCTCTGGCTCCCTCCAAGCTGCTTTGGGCCAGTGGGATTTCCCTTGAGATTGAAGTGAGTTACTGGCAAAGCAACAGGGCCCTCCACGGGCTCAAGGCCCCAGGTTCCCTGGCGCTTGGCACCCGCAGGTCGAATTTCCACCTCGTGTCCAAACCCAGCTGGCCCATCCGATCCCTGCAAGGAAGCGCTAGGTTACTGGGCATGGGAGACAGGGTAGTACACTGAGTTTCATTCCAGCCCCTTTGAGTTCAGCCCCTTTGGCCTTGCCTGCTTTCTTCACACCCTGGGTTCCTGGCCTGGAAGAACGCCGCCACCAGCCACCACCGAGTCCCCCGCCCACCCCCTCCACACACGTACACGCCCCTGACTCCTGCACTTCCCTGCGAGAACACTTGCTCTTCACTTCTGTGAGGTCCAACTCCTCTGGTTCTTCCGCTGTCTGCCTGCTCCCTTCTCCTCCTTTTTTCCTCTTAGTGAATCTTACACCAGGACCCTCACTCTGGTTCCAGGAGTGTCTTCAAGGTACCTGTGCTCCCGAAACCAGATTGGACGAAGCTCGCTCAGCCTCTGGCCTGCTGTGCCTCCCTCCCTCCACCCATGACACTACTTCTTCCCACGACAGTCCTTTCTTATTGATTTGGATTTGTTCTGAGATTCTTGGTCTGCAGGCCTGGCTCCCGGAAAAGCCTGGGTTTACTCTGCCGCTCCTGCAGAGGGGTTCTCTCTAAGTCAAATATCTAGCCGCTTCCCAGAGACAGCAAGGCAGTCCAGGCAAGGGCATAGACACACAACTGCAGGTGCACCTTAGCCTGAAGACCACGCCACATCTGGCGGGCTGGGTGGCCTTGGGTGAGTCTTAACCTCTCTGAGCCTTGGTATCATCATAAGGTTTAGGAAACGAAGACTAAGCATTTTCTTTTGTTTAGGGAACTGTGCTGCTGCCTGTTCTGAAGCCTAAACAGGGAAGCAAGGTTGCTAGATCAGAAAGGCGGGCCATTAGTTTTAACGGTATTTTGGAAACCACTGGCAGTTGTTTCTTGTGTTTGTAGTCTACAGTCGATGGAGTGCCAGGCATTTGAATCCTCTCCAGTGTTTGCCACATCTCCTTTTACTGAAAAGAACTCCGTGGCTAAGCTCTGGGCTGCGCCACAAGGGCCACAAGCGTTGTCATTTCAATCTAGACCCTGATCTGAGCTCCTCTTGAGTTTAAGCTTCAACTATCTCCTTGGATGGGGAATGGAGTCCTGGAAGGCTGCCTGAAAGAGTAGACCTTGTTTCTGATTAGAAAGTTTTGAAAGCCTCATTTTCTTTCTATTTCTTTCTTCTTCTTTTATTCTTTTTAATCCTCCTCCCCTCCCTGAGACAGGGTTTCTCTGCGTAGCTTTGGAACCTGTCCTGGAACTCGCTCTGTAGACCAGACTGGCCTCGAACTCAGAGATCCGCCTGCTTTTTCTTCCTGTGCTGAGATGAAAGGTTTGCGCCACCACGCCCGGCTGAACGCCCTCATTTTCAAGTAAACGATTTTGGGGGCATCCAAGGGATGGGAATAAGACCCACGGAGGGACTTGTGGCAAGTTATGGGAGAAACCCATGGGGGAAAGCAGTGGCTTCCCGGGCCAAGCTAGAAACGATCGTCCCTGCATTATCCTCTTTATAGTCTGCCCATCAGCTCATCTGTCTTCCTATGAAGCCTGTGCGTATCCCTGCAAGAGCCCAGAGGACGCCTCCCTCCTCCTGCTAGTCACTATCTTCCTCTCTAGGGAGGCTTCTCAGAGAGCTAGTAAATTCCGAAGTTGCAGAGGCAGGGTCGGCTGTAGGGAAGCAGAGTGGAAATTGGAACCTGAGACCCTCTGAGCAGGCAGCGGTGAGCTAGAGCGCGGCTCCCCGGAACCAGGTCGGGGCCTGTGGTAGCCGGTACAGACCAAGACTCCTGCGCCACAAGTCCCATTACATTGTATTTATGTTTCACTTTATTGTTTTTTTTCCCTCTCTTATTATGGTCTCACTCTGGGGGAGGCAACGAATATAATATATTCATCTTTATTATACCAAATCTGTGTGAAGCATTTAATAAAACGCTGTTTCCCCACAGCCAGGGACATTAGTATGAACCATTCTTAAGTTAATGCTCCTGGGCAGAGTGCTTGCGACACAGCGCCTGCTGCTGGCAGATGGCGGGAAGCGCAGGCTAGTCTGCACCTTGGGGGCCTTACCTGTGCAGGAAGGAATCTTCAGGACTCCTGGGGCTCCAGTCCAGCAGCAGGGTCTCAGAAGAGCACAAACGCCCTCCGCCCTCCGCATTCCTAACCCTTGGTTTGCCCAGATGAAAACGGAGGGAATTTCATCGCTGACCCTTTTCATAAGGCTTTTAGAGACTAAGGATCCTGAGGATAGAAGATCTCTGAGGAGGGTATGTATGAAGGCCAGAGAAATAAATCAGAGCCGCAGGAGTGCTTCCGGAAAACTTAGACCAGGTTGTGCCATAAAGGAGCAGAGACGGTAGCTCTGAGCTGAGGGGAACGGGTTTCTCCACAGACTCCTGGGTCTCACCTCCAAGAGTCAAGAAAAAACCCTGTCTGCCATGCTTGACCCTTGAATAATCTTCCCTGGAAAGAAAAGTATCTCAGTCTCTCTCTCTTCTCTCTTCTTTGTCTTTTGTGTGTGTGTGTGTGTGTGTGTGTGTGTGTGTGTGTGTGTGTGTGTGTGTGTGTGTGCGAGCGTGCGTATGTGTGTTGTGTGTGGACAACCTTGGGCGTTACACTTCAGGAACTGTCCACTTTTTATTATTTTTTATTTTTGTCAGAGAAATTCTCCCCTTCCACCATGAGAGTTCCCAGGGAATGAAACTTGGAAACAAATGTAAATGTTGTGGCCCGCACATGGCGTTTGTTTTTGTTTCTTTTTTGAAACAGGATCTCACCATGCAGCCTGAGCTGGCCTGGAACTTGCTACATACAGCAACAGAGATCCACCTGCCTCAGCTTCTGCCTCCTATCTTCCTGGATGGCAGGACTAAAGGTATGCACCACCGGTGACCACACCTGGTATTTTTACATGGGTCCTGGGGATCAAACTAAGACCCTCATGCTTACATAGTAAGTGCTTGACCCACTGAGCCATCAGCTCAGCCCCAGGAAAATAATCTTTAAGTCCCACTTTACAGTTAGTAAATTGAGGCTCAAAAGGATCAAGAGGCTTGTTTGAGGAGATCTAGCTAGGAAGAACAGCGGATCACCTCAGAGCCTCTGTGCTTCTCCCTCCCATAGCTCTCAGGATCCCTGTTCTCACTGTCACCACACTTTCCAGGGTTTCCATGGCCTATAAACTTTACACTCTGCTTTCTACACATTCGTGAAGACTCCCCCCAACACACACACACGCACACACATGCATGCACACACACACGCACACAGATACACATACATGTACACACACAGATACACACACGCACACATATGCACACACACGCGCACACAGGTACACACACAGATACACATATGCACACACGCGCGCACACAGATACACACGCATGAGCATGCACACACGTACACACGTACATGCACACACGTACACACGTACATGCACACACACGTACAAGCACACAGATACTCACACGCGCGTGCACACGCACACATGCGCGCACACACACACACACACACACACACGATGCCCTAAAGAAGGAGAAATGTCAGCTGACTGTCAGACCCAGACCAGCTGCTCAATGCTCCCAGGACGGACTGCCTGGATACTTGTGGGGTCCAGATGTGGCCTGCTTGAGGCATCTTGAGCCAATGCACCAGAGGCGACAGGTGGCTGGGTAAGGCCACCCTGAGACTTTGAGAAGGAAGAGCTTGAAGAAGCCTGGGGATGCCCCCCATTAGGGCTACAGTTCCCTCAGTTCTCAGTCACAGGAACTGCAGCAGCTTACCCTTGGTGAGGGCTGCTGGGGCAAGTTCCTATGGAGGCTGAGGTCCTTGAGGAATCCAACACTTCCTCTGAGCAGGCTGGTTGAGGGGCACAGGGAGCAGCTTGGACTTTGAGCAAGACCAAGGCAAGGAAAGTGCTGGGGGGGAGCCCAAATTTAAGAAGACTTTGATCTCCATGTTGTGGAGACTCGAGCCTCAGCCAGAGCACCACTGCACTCGAGTCCCAGCTCCATCCCATGGTCCCCAGACCTGTAACCTTCTGAGAGCCAACAGGGAGGCTGCGCTCAACTCATCCTGTGAGCATCTTTCCTAGGATGATGAGAAGCAGTGGAAGGCATCACTGTGTGTGGGAGTGACCTGCCCAACAAGTGGAGTATGCAAGCCAAGCTTAGAACATGTGGATAAAAATAACCTTGGATTCATACCACCACACCATCACCACATCACCACACCATCACCACACCACCACACCACCACCAAACCATCACCACATCATCACTACACCATCACACCATCACACCACCATCACACCACCATCACCACACCATCACACCATCACTACACCATCACCACACCACCACCATCACCACACTACCACACCATCACCACACCATCACACCACCATCATCACACCATCACTACACCATCACCACACCATCACCACACTATCACCACACCATCACCATCACCACACTACCACACCATCACAACACCACATACACCATCACCACACCATCATACCACAATCACCACACTACCACACCACACCACCACACCACCAGTAATCTTTCCCCTTCTGCCATCACTTACTTTGTGTCAAGCAGGAGGTGTGCCCTCATTGTCCCATCTCATGCACACAACATTTAGCCCTGTGTTTGCACCCAGCTCTAACAGTGCTGGTGTAAAGTGTGGAGCATGTTGGCTCATGGAGTGGTTCACTGCCGTGCTATGGCTGTTACACATGGGTTTGTCTCCAGCATAGTGTGTATGACTGGGTTAGTGCTTCTCATTTCATCTCTCCTTCCTCTCTCTCTCTCTCTCTCTTTCTCTCTCTCTCTCTCTCTCTCTCTCTGTGTGTGTGTGTGTGTGTGTGTGTGAGAGAGAGAGAGAGAGAGAGAGAGAGAGAGAGAGAGAGATCTCTTTAATCCAAGTCAAGCAAGGAAATAGTTGACACATAGCAGGTATGGAATAAATATGTACTGGAAAACCCCATGGAGATACCAATGTCTAAACGCTGTCCATCTGCCTGGCTGTGTTTTAGATTGTCATCTGCAGAGTTACTAAGGTGACTGCTGGGGGAGCCAATACTACCTCGCCAGGTATTGCTTCTGCCTTTTCCACAGCTGAGCTGAATAAGACTGATGCCTCTGGGGCCTCCTCCGACGTTCTGTGTCAAGCTGTGTGCTAGCGTGTGAGTTAAACAAGACCCAGCTCAGGTTCTGCCTGGGAAGAAGGACTGGGACATGAACTGCCCAGAGCTCGGGAGAAGCCGTGCTGATGGAGAAGGGGTCTGTGGGAGATCAGAGCCTGGAAAGGTCCCAGAACCAAGAAATCTACAGCAGATCTGGGTCTGAGTTATCTCTGAAGAATGGTAGGAGCTAGTGGTAGGAGGGAAGAAACAAGGAACTCCAAGCTGGAGTGAGGTGGCAGCCAGTACCAACAGTCAGAGTCAGGCATGTCCATGATGGTTTTTGGGGGTGTCAGGCTGGCCTGGCTAGAGTGGCATAGGATACATTTGTGGAATTCCTTGACTGTCTAGAGCTAGAGACCAGAAAAGAGAATTCAGAAGTTAGGATAATCAAGGTCTGAAAAATCAAGAACCCAAGACCAAAATTCAACACCTAGTCTCATCCACAGTTGGTCCCTCGGGTGGTTTAAGAGATGGTTTTTGTTGTTGTTGGTAGTGGTGGTTTTTTGTTTGTTTTGTTTTGAGATGGGTCTCATGCAGTCCAGGCTGGCCTCAACTTGCTGTGTAGTAGAGGATAACCTTAAGCTTCTGCTCCTCCTGCTTCAGACAGCTCAGTGTTGGGATTTACAGGTGTGCCCTACCATGGCCAGTTTTATGTGGTATGGGGGTTACACCTAGAGCCTTTGCATACGAGGAAATCATTCAACCAACTGGGCTTCAACACCAATCTCAGTGTATTCCTGTCGGGAAGCAAGATTGACCCTGTAAAGGGTGTGGTGGTGCCAGGCAATAATTCTAGCACTAAGGAGATGGGAGTAAGACGCTAGGTAGTTCAGTTATCCTCTGGTACCCAGGGAGTTTGAGGCATTGTGATAAATAAGACATCGTCTCAAAAGAAAATCAAATCAACCAAAAAACGGGATTCTTCGAATTGGTTGAGACAGAAAACCAAGCCAAGAGGCCAAGTTTGCTTGAAGCCTAACTCCCAGGACTAGAATGACTTAGCTGTCTGGCGTTCCCCAAACCAGAGCTTGAAGTCTGGCACTTTCTGCCTCCCAGGCATCCTGGGAAGGGGCAGGAGTCCTTCGGTGGTGCTGTGTAACCACCATTCCTGAGTCTTCTTGTCGCCCTCTGATACAGGTGGGAACCTAGCATCTAGCCGGACCCAGCTGTGCCATGCTGCTGGAAGGTGGAGCTGTGGTGTCTCTGGTGATGCCAGTAGAGGCAGCATGTAGGCGTTGCTGCACCGGCCTGTCGCGGAGCGCGAGCCTGCCAAGGAGCCAGAGCGTTGTGCCGCGTGGAGGGTGTCAGGGGTGGTATTGTCGGCACACAAATGCTCAACTTTATGTACTTTTAACTAGAGGTGTAACAGATGGCCCCGTTTCTGTCCAAGCCAGGGAGACTGGTGCCCATTCCGGCTGTAGCCAATCAATCGCACCACTCTGGGGGGAGCTACAAGCTGGGCTGGGAGGCCTGGAGCCAGCAGCCGCACAAGGCTGTCTGCTAGGGCTGCCTCCGCCAGCCGCTCATCCACAGGCCCGGAGGTAGGAGGGCAGGCGAGTGGCATCCCTGCCTGGAGCCTGGACAAGACCTGTCAGGGAGGGAGAGCCTGAACCCACATGCCAGGTTCCAAATGGTCAACGGAGATGGTCAAGTCCCCAACTGACCCCATTTGGTCGCTGCTTTCTTGTGGTTTCTCCTCAGCATCCAGCCCCACAAATATCAAGCCTTGAGACACTCCAGAACACAAATGTACAGTGCCCTGCATTGTGAACTTTATGCATTATATTAGCCTGGGAGAAGACAACTCTACCTTCGAGAGGAATAGTCATGGGACCGTGCAGGGCATTTAGAAATACCCAAGACAGTGAGAGACAGGAGAGAAGACAGGCTCAAGAGGTCCCAGAATTGGGGGAAAACTCAAGTAATACATTATTTCATTTTGATTAAAATTATGTATAGTTATCATTTTGGTGTTTTGAGACAGGGTTTCTCTGCATAGCCCTGGCCGTCCTGAAACTCACTTTGTAGACCAGGTCTTAAACTCATAGAGATCCACCTGCCTCTGCCTCCAGAGTGCTGGGATTAAAGGCGTGTGCCACCACTTCCTGGCTTACATTTATATTTTTAATATAATATTTTATTAATTATTTGAGAGTTTCATACTGGCTTTTGTTTTGTTTCTGAGGCAGGGTCTCAAGTAGCCCAGGCTGGACTCTAACTCACTATGATGCTGAGAATGACCTTAAACTATCTATCCTCCTGTCTTTACTTCCCCATCGCTGGTATTACAGGCCCCTGCCATAATGTCTGGCTGAAGTAGTTGATTCTCATATTAATACAGTCAATCAGCAAACAGGCAATGGAACTTCTTGTGGGCCGATTCCTTTTCTTAAAGATAAATAATGCATAATTTCTTTTCTTGAGGACAGGGCGGCAGACAAATATGCAGGTTAATCGGAGCAGCGAGCTAGGACTCATATGTCTGCAGAGGGACTGCAGAAGCTCAGGTCAGGCACTTCACCCTACCTGGGAGATCCAGGAAGATGCCAGCAATGGCTGATTCTGAGCTTGCGCAGGTGTTTTCATGAAGAAGGGCACCTGGCAGGGAAGGGTGGGGATGCACTTGGGAGGCAGAAGCAGGCAGATTTCTGAGTTCATGTCCAGCCCGGTCTGCAGAGAGAGTTCCAGGACAGCCAGGGCAATACAGAAAAACCCTGTCTAAGCCCACCCCCCAACCCTGTCCCCCTGCCATCAAAAAACGGAAACTGCCTGGCAATGGTCAAAGTCTGGATCAGTGTGGATGGGGCAGGGGTTTGGAGTATGGGAGGAGGAGCAGTGGACATGGAACTCGACAGGAGAGGGGACCAATCCTGACCCTCTGTCACAGCTTGGCAAGCCTGACAGGGCTCATCTCCCAGCTGCCCTTACACTGCAACCTAGGACCAGAGTGAAGGAGGAAGAGGAAGAGTGAGAGAGCATCGCAGAGGCTAGGCTAGAATTCAGGAGCAAAGCCTGACCTGTCAGTCCTTCAGGGACATCTTTGTCCTGGCCATTCTTCTTTCCTGGGCTGAAGGACAGGGCTGTGACACAGCAGACCACTGTCCCCTAACCATGTACCTGTGGACTTCTGAGCATTATACAGCCAGCCCTTCCAAAGGTCTCTGAGGAAGGGCATGGTGGACATTCAGTCACCAAGCAGTAAGTATCAGTCCAGCAGGAGAACGGTGCAGCCAGGCCAGTATCCTTGACTATGAGGGCTATAAGCCCAAACACTAGAGGGTAACAGTAGTCTGGGCAGGTCTCTTCCATTGCAAGACCTAGGGGTCCATCCAAGCAACAACAAAAAGAGAGCTGTTGGTGGCTGAGCCTATGGTTTGTCATTGGAATTGGGTGTGGAAGGCATATAGGGACAGAGAGGGCTCTGGGAAACAAGTCTCCTCTGGTGAGACCCAGGCACTCCATGGAACCTCTTTTTTTTTTTCTAAGTGTATCTCCCCTCATTAGTATTATCAATTATTGTTATCATTAAGTAATTAATAATTGACTATATTAATTAAATATTATAACGAATTAAATACCTATTATTATTACTATTGTTATGTGAGGAGAAGGAATCATCCTTTTCGTGCCAAGTCAGTCCCAAGTGGCCATGTTCTACTCAGTTAATTCCCTTACTTGAGGCTAGCTAATTTTGCTATCCCCATTTTACATACAAGAACACAAAGGCTCATGGATGGTAGGTCACCTGCTCTGTATTCAAGCCAGGAAATGGTAAAGTCAGGATTCCCCCTCAGGTCGGCCTCCAGAGCCCCAGCTCATAACTACTTCTGACCCCTGTGCAGCAGCAAAAGCTTCCCGGGTTTTCTCATAATTTCTCATAACTGTGACTTGCATTTGACCAGCCGGCCTCTTTGAGTCTCTCTCTACATCACCTCTGCTAACTGCTCCAGTCTCTCAGTATTTCACAGTTCAAATTCCCAGGAGAGGGAATTGGACTGGCCCAGCTCATCTTTTAATGCCAGGCTACATGGTAAGCAGCTGCCCTGCTGAGGAGAGCCCGGTACACTCACTGTTCGGCAGCTTTGAGTGCGCTAAAGGCGAAAGCAAACTTACTAAGGAAACGCAAGGTGCCCCAAAAGGATGAGGACGCCTTGGTCGAAGACAGGCTGTGGCCTGGGTCTTGAGAGAAGGATGGGGTTTGGGAGGCGGAGTGGCAGACAATGAGCTCTGAAGGAAGAGCCAGCGGGAATGCAGGATGGGGAGGACGGTGTGAGTCACGGTGGCTGCTGGGCCAGGGAGCACATGAGAACAGTGCAAATAGTCTGAGAAGGTAGGACCTGAAGGTCGGTGGAGAACAGCAGGGATGTGCTGCGTGGTGGTAGCGCACACCTTTAATCTCAGCAGTCAGGAGGCAGAACTCTGTGAGTTCAAGGCTAGCCTAATCTACAACCAAGGCTACATGGAGGAAAAAAGAACTGGAATGTCGTTGAGTGGGAGTCACAGGAGGTCTCTGAACAAGTGAGAGATGTGATTTGTGTTCCATGACCTTATGGGCTTCCTAGGAGTGGTATTCCCAAAGCCCTGGGCAGTTCCAGCATATACCTTTGTCTCACTGCAACTGTGTATTTTAATCCGGAATTATTATTATTATTATTATTACTACTATTTGCAGAGGCTCTTCTTGCAAAACACATGCTGGTTTAAACAGACATGGTGATGTACACTTGTAACTCCAGCACTCAGGAGGTTGAGACAGAAGGATTGTAAATTCTAGGAGGGTCTGGCCTACGTAGTGAGTTCAAGGTCAGACTGGGCTGCATTGTGAGGCTATCTGTCTGAATGTACCCAGATGTAATAGTGCATGCCTGTAATCCCAGCACTTGGGAAGTGGACGCAGGATATGAACAGTTCCAGATCGTTCTTGGCTATGTAGTGGGTTTGAGGCCAGCCTGAGCTACATGAGACCCTGTTTTGGTGGTGGTGGTGGGTTTATAATCAAGAAGTATCCTGGCCAGGCTGTGGTGGTGCACACCTTTAATCCCAGCACTCAGGAAGCAGAGATAGGCAGATCTCTGTGAGTTTGAAGCCAGCCTGGTCTACAGAGCCAGTTCCAGGATAGCCAGGTCTACACAGAAAAACTTTGTTTCAATACAAACAAAAAAACCAAAGCAATACACAATAAAACAAAACAAAAAGAAGCATCCTGGTTTAAATACTAAAGTTTGTGGTCACACTGGCCTTGGGGCTCATGGCTGTTGCTACGTTCGGATCTGGCGATGGTTGAATGTGGCAAGAAAGAGGCAGAATGAGGAAGTTGCCATAGTCTGGGAAAGGACAGATCAGAAGGGCAGGAAGGATAGAACACAGAGCAGATAGGCAAGAGACAGGGCCAACGTAGAGCTGGTAGCTATGGTCTGGGGACTAGGTGGGGAAGAAGGAAGGCAGCAGGTAGAGTCTACTAGCTCCTAAGGGCTCAGCTTGATGGAAAGCATGGTGGGATCTGAGATGGGGCTTGCTAGAGACATGGAATGGAGGTGGTTGTGATAGTTAGAGATGTTTCTGGGCTATCATAGATACTTGGCAGGCAGTTGGACATTCCAGACTAGGACTTGGAGCTGATTCTTACAAGCAGATGGCTAGTTATAACTAGGGAAGTGGTTAGCATGCTAGGGAGGGGGACTTAGATGAGAACTGAGCCCAGGTCCCAGGAGATTCCTGTATCCAGCAAGCAGGAGGAAGAACAGAAGTCAGTGGAGATGGCAACGGAGTAATAGAGACCTGAAGCAGAATACCAGGGACCAGTGGCCTAGAGAAGGGGATTGCAAAGCTATCGGTGAGCGAGAAGGGAATGACCAGTGCTTTGGGGTCATTTGCAGAGTACAGTGACTGTGATAGGCCTGAGGACAATGAGTGATGAGTGACAAGTGGCAAAGAGCCAGCCGTGGGCAGAATTGCTTACTCATTCAAAAACTTTATCCAGGGGTCTGGAGAGATGGCTCAGGAGTTAAGAGTGCATACTGTTCTTGCAAAGGACCAGAATTTGGTTCCCGGGACCTTCATCAGGTGACTCACCTGTAAGTCCAGCTCCAGGGGATCTGACGCCCTCTCTTCTGGACTCCAAGGGCATCAGCACTCACGTGAACATCCCCCATCCCTCCTATACATACAAAATTTAAATGTAATAAAAGCCAACTTTGTCAAGGAGGAAGGAGGAGGGAGAGAGAAGAGAGACAGGACACAGATGGTGCTGATGGAGAGAGTTCCTCCACAAGTTCTCCCCAAAACAGGAGAGAAGGCTAAGTGAAGATGCAAAGGAATTCTGAGGTCATTTGGCAGGTTTGGGAAGAGGAGGAGGAGACGGGAAGCATAAAGAGAAAGCTTTTATTTTCCTGTCAAATATGGATTGAGGATGCCTTAAGGGCACAAGAATAGGCTACTTTATTCGCCTGCTCCAGTGTGCCCAGGAGGAAGAGCCAGAGGACGGAGTAGCTGTGTGGCTTATGGCTGGAGTTGGGTAGATGGACTGTGGGAGGCACAGGCCTAAACTGGTGCAGAGGGGGATGGGCAGGGAGAAGGCGAGGGGACCTACTGAGGAAATAAACAAGGTGAGTGGTTAGTGGATTGGGCTCAAAGATGATTACAGACCCTGGGATTTCCAGAATTGAGGGTAAGTCATGTGGTTTTGTGGCTACACAGGGTGAAGGGCTGTTTTCAGGACCTTTAGGACCTCAGCAGTCCCAGGATGGGGACAGCTATAGATCTCGTTGCTCTCTGCATTCCCTGTGACACAGGTTTTGAACTTTGTTTTGTTTTGGTTTTTGAGACAGGGCTTCTCTGTGAAGCCCTGGCTGTCCTGGAACTCGTTCTGTAGACCAGACTGGTCTCGAAATCACAGAGATCTGCCTGCCTCTGCCTCCTGAGTGCTGGGATTAAAGGAGTGCACTATTACACCCATCTTTCTCTCCCACATCTTCACACACACACACACACACACACACACACACTTGCACTTTTAATATTTTTTTTTCCCTTACCTTATAAGCAACAGAAATTTCTTTCTTTCTTGGCTGGGAACATGGGCAGATTTTGCATCTAATGAGGCCTCCTTCCTCATAGACAATGCCTTCAGCGCTTCATATGGAGAAAGAACTATATATATTTTAATGAGCCAAAATAGGGAGTCTCATTAAGTATACATAACAGTTTTAGAAATAAAATGCAGTATCGGGATCATTTTAAATTTACCACTTGTAAAGCTGCTACAGGAGTGTCCACGTCTGCCTTTCGCAGGCTCCCCTACTCTGAAATCTTAGATTATCTTGGAGCATTTGCCAGAGCTAGGAAATCAGCATTGGTTCAGTTCATAGCTGAACTCTATGCTTTCATTTGGCTGTGCTGGGTTTTTCCACACAAACCCTTCTCTTCATCCAGGATCCAGTCCAGGACACCGCATTGCGTTTAGTACACACACTGCTTTGCAACCTGCTTGTTCATTCGGCATTATGTGGGGAATGTCGTTCAATGATGTAGACATTCTTCCACACCATTGTTTTAATGGCTACCCAGTATTCTGTGGATGACTGTACTATTGCCAATCCCTACTGTGGGAGAGGTTTAGGTTGTTTCCAATTTTTCATTCTTATAAACGAGGCTGGAATGAGCCCTTGAAGCCAAATTTTCTGGACTCTCCTGGTCTGCGCTCTTACAATAATTCTTAAACGTGGCAGTATTGGGGCGAAGGAATACACCTTATGAGGCGTCGGGTGCCTCTTACACAGCCTTCCTCCTAAAAGTTTATGCCAGGTCACCCTCATGCCAGCCCTTTTTGGGACTTCTTTTTCTGTGCTGCTTTTGTAATGCTGGGGATTGAACCCAGGGTCCTGAACATGTTAAACTTTTTAAAAAAGATGACAAAAGGGGTGTGGCTGCACAGACCCCTAAGAGAGGCTGTCCTCCAAGGCCAGACCCACTCTTTGTAGCCCCAACTTTTCTCCTTGCCAATGGCTACGCTGGTCCTGAATGGAGGTGACAGTCAGAGTGGGGGCTGGGTAAGCTATGACTCCTGGGCTCTAGGGACACCTCTCAACTTGAAGGCTGCAGAGGGGGCCAGGGCAGTTTCCTGGGCTTTGTTCTTTCACCAGGAGCTGAGCTCACAGGGAGAGAAGGGATGAGGAGAAGCTGTAAGGGGAGAGGGAGCCTCTGTTCCCCCCCCCATGAAAACTGAGAAGCAGGAGGGCAGGTCCCTGGGGTGGGGGGAAGCAGTAGACAGATTGGGAGAAGCGTAACCTCCTGGAGACGCATGCTCTAGTTCAAGCAGGAGGCATTAAGGATGAAATATCTCCCGAGCAACAATTCATCTCTAACTGAGAGGCGAGGGACTCACTGACATTTAGCTATGATCAGGGGCTCCACATGCTTGTCTCTAGAAGCCTAACAGGAGCATGGTTGTTGTGTACGAGCAACTACGTGGTGTGTGCACATGGGCGTGGCATACATAACAGAGTGTGAGGCGCTGTGTGCGGCGGCAGTGAGGTGGCGGCTATGGGAGTGGCATCCTGCATGAGATCTAGTGATGGATGGGATATAATGGGTCTTGTGTGGTTGTTATGAGGTTTGTATACACACACTTAACAGGACATGTGTGAGAATATTTGTGTGATCAAGCCTTTGAAAGTTATGTCTATAAGGTAGTGTTATAGTTTATGTGAGTCTGTGTGTGATGCCAATTGCACAAGGCAATTGTGCAAGTGTATGGCAGGGTATTGTGTACATAACCTTGGATGGTAACAATGAGACAGAAGCCGAAATTGGGCTTTGGCCACCAGTGGATTGGGTATAAAAGATGGTGGATAGGAAACTAGCCCCTGGAGTAGGCTGAGTAAGCTATTGCCAGCCGACAAGGAGCCTTTGTGGATTTGGAAAGATACCCCAGGGACTGGGGATGTAGCTAAACTGGTACGGTGCTTGCCTAGCATGCATGAAGCCCTGGTTTTGATCCCTGGTATCACATAAACCAAATACAGTGGCTCACATCTGCAATCCTAGGATTGGGGGAGGTTGAGGCATGAGCTTCAGGAAGTTAAATATCATTCTCAGCTACAGAACTAGCTGGAGGCCAGCCTGGGTTGCACGAAGTCCTGTCTATCAAGAGAGAGAAAGGAAGGAAAGAAAGAAAATGTGAACAAAGGGAAGGAAGATGGGACAAGACCATCCTGCCATAAAGCCCTAGCCCTCAGCATGTCCTCCCAGGCCTCTATGCCTTCAAGGATCTCCCTATGCAGTACCAGCCTGCATGATGCCAAGAAGATCCTGCCTGGCCCCTACTCTGTTTCTTTACGATCTTTGTCATGGGACTTATGATTTTAATATCTCTGATGATTTTGCATTAATAAAACAGCGTGGTGGTTAAGAAGCCTTGTCTAGGCTTGTCCTCCATGGGATAGCAACACCAGCAGCTAAACAAGGGTCTAGGAAATCAGGATAGTGGCTTCATCGATATTTACTGGATGACTGTCTGTTGAGCTACACAGGGAGCCTGTGCTTCAGTGTGAGCACACAGACATGTAACAGTCTGGACCTGAGCTGGGAGTCTATGTGCATCTGTTGGATGTGCATGCCAGGAGCATCAGTGTCACATCCCACAGACACTTGTGCCTCCTCCCCAGGCTTCTACCCTTGGGTTGTCCAAAGACAGGAAGCTAACAGAAACAGGCTGAGGCCAGTTCCACCTCGACACTGGGATGAGTCAGGGTGGAGGCCGTGGTAGGGTTAAACTTGCAGGATGAAGGGGTAGCCAAGGCTTATTCTTCCCGCCCTTCCACACATTCTCCCACCTCACTTCCCAGGCCTGGTTGGGCCCTGGCTATTGTTTCTCAGAGGTGGACTCAGAAGAAACTCCTGACCAAACTGTCCAGGATCTGTCCTAGGGCCAGCCCTTGGTACTCTTCTGATCCAAACTTAGTTCAGATCCCCAACCCTGCCTGGTGGTACTGCCGGAGAACTCAGAGAGATGCAAATCAGGAGTTCAAGGTCATCTTCAAGTATATGGCAATTTTGAGGCCAGCCTGGTCTAACCCAAAAGCTGGGTGTGGCGGCTCATGTTTGATGAGCGGTAGAAACAAGAGGATTTACTGCAGGTTGGAAGCCAGCCTGGTCTATGTAGAGAATTCTGGGCAAGGGAGAGTTACATAGAAACACCCTGTTTCAGAAAAGGGCAGAGAGATTGGAGAGATGGCTCAGCAGTTAAGAGTACTGACTGCTCTTCCTGAGAACTCAGTCTCCAATTTTTAGTACCCACATGGCAGACTGTAACTCAGTCATAGGGGGATCTGATACATCTTCCAGCCTCTGCAGGCACTGCATGCAAGTGGTGCATAGACATGCATTTAGGCAAACATCTACACATAAAAAACAAATAAGATCTCCGAAGGAGAATGTAGGTAGAGAGGGGCCATCAAAATGACTCAGTGGACAAGGGTACTTGCTACCAAGTATGTGTGTATGTGTGCACACACACACACACACACACACACACACACACACACACACACACTAAATACAAAACAAAAACATTTAAAAGCTGTTTTAAAAAGCCAGAGAGAGCTGGGTGGAGTTGGCGCACACCTTTAATCCCAGCACTTGGGAGGCAGAGGCAGGCAGATCTCTGGGAACAAGGCCATTCTGGTCTACATAGTGAGTCCAGGACAGCCAGAGCTAAACAGAGAAACTGTCTCAAACAAACAGGCAAACAAGCAAAACAAAAACAAAAACCTTGCTGGGCAGTGGTGGTGCGTGCCTTTAATCCCAACACTCTGGACGCAGAGGCAGGTGGATCTCTGAGTGGGTCAGCCTTTCCTGAGTTCCTGGACAGCCAAGGTTACACAGAGAAACCCTATCTTGAAAAACAAAAATAAGCAAACAAAAAATCTAGAGAGAGATAGAAGGATAGATACATACAGAGATAAGAGCAGTGTGGAGGTTGGCAGAAAAGCAGAGAGAAAAATGAGCTAGGAAGAAATGGAAGGTGAAAACAAATGAGAGGGCTGGTGGCCGAACATGTCCAGGGCAGAGCCATGGCACATGGCTGAGGGCAGAGGCCTTACCATGCCTTTAGTGAGGCTGGGGGATGGACTCAGGAAGTCTGCAGTTCATCAGGGCCTCAGGTGGCCATCAACTCAGCCAACCCTTTTTGCCCCTAAAATCTGGAGCCACCCCTGAGACCCACTCATGCTGGCACTGAGTGACTGAGACAGGGATTTACTTAGCTGGGGCCATGTGGTAAGAGTCCTCTTGGGGAGAGGTCCCTGCCTCAGAACCACAGGAGAGACTCTAGCTGGCTGTCCTAAAGTGACCTGGGCCTCTGTTTCCTGCTCTGCTGACGGGACGAACTCACGCTCTGTTAGACGGAGCAAAGCCTGAGAACTTTGTATTCCTTCAGTGGTTGCCCCTGGCCTTCACTTTCACAGCAAAAGTTCAGACACGGGGTCTAGGGTACCTGCCAAGCCCTGGCAGCCTTGTCCCTAACACACAGGGAATCTAATCTTTTGTTCTTTCTCCTCAGCTCCCCAGACTTACTCTCATCCCTTCTATGTTAGAAAGACAGACAGCTTGCTATTTGTTCTGGAATCTGTCCCCTAGAGCAGTTAACTGCCTCTGGGCCCTGTTCTCTCTCTCTCTCTCTCTCTCTCTCTCTCTCTCTCTCTCTCTCTCTCTCTCTCGTTCACAGAACTCAGCCTGTATAGAAACACACCAAGGGCAGTAGAACTTGATCAATGGTTAAGAACACAGTCAGTTCTTGCAGAGGACCCAACTTTGTGTTCCTACCACCCACGTCTGGTGACTCACAACCACTTGTAACTCCAGGGGAATCTGATGCCTCTTGCTTCGTGTACACATTTACACACACACACACACACACACACACACTATAAAATAAAATAAATCTTAAGGAAAAAAGAAACCCACCCACACAAAATAAAACCAAAAACATAAACAAAAACAATAAAAAACAAAAAACTAACCCAAAAGATGTTGGTTCTGTTCTTGGCCTTTCTGCTCCCAAGAGGATTAAGACAGGGTCCTAGGCTCAGACAGTATTGGTAGGCCTAGGTCTGCAAGCCTCTTCATTACCCTCCCCCAACTTTCAAAGCTTCTTGTTTCCACATATGACTGGAGCCAGTTGCGGGTAACATCCCTGTCAGGGCAGAGCTGGGCTCATCCATCATCTGCTAGGATCTTGCCCATTGCCCCCTCTTGGGACGAGCTTAAGCATCTTTTCCTTTCTCTCGGTGACAACTTGATCAGACTACATGCTCCTTAAGGATAAGCAGCAAGCCTTATCCATCTAGTGCCTCTGCGCTCCAGCTCAGTGCCCTGGACTTGGTAGTCCTTCAGCGAAAACGGAAAGAAGTAAACGTATGTGTGGAGGGGTCTGGGGATGCAACTCAGTTGGCAGAATGCTGGCCTACCATGCATGGGGGCCCTGGTTTGATCTTCAGCTCAGTGAAAACTGACCATGGTGTCCAATGTCTATAGTCCCAGTTCATGGTAGAGGCAGGAGGATCATTCTTGACTACACAATGAGTTCAAGACCAGCCTGGGTGGGCTCATGAGACTATCTAAAAAAAATCCAATAAATAAATAGATAAAGTTAATGAGGAATGAGGGCTAGTATCTCCCTGCTCTGGCAGAGGGTGGGTCTTGTTAACTAATGTATCTACGGTCATAAGGTCTCCTGGGACTGGTCAGGAGAAGCTGCCCCCTTCCCTCCCACCTAGCCTTCTGAGTTTCTTCATAGCTCATCTGGCCAGCACTGGATAGGGTCTCTACTAATGAGCCACGGGCTCTATCTAATGTTCAGGAAGTCTAGGCACACTTAGAGCCAACCCACACATCCTCTCTACAGATAGTCCTTGTCTAGAGTAGGACATAATGCCAGGAACTGGAAAGGGATCTGGTCTCAAAATCTATAAAACCAGGACCTAGCTCCCTTCTTCCTCTTAGCCCCTGGCCCTCTGTCAATTTTTAAAAGATGGTTTTTATTTTTATTTTATCTATATGGGTGTTTTGTCTGCATGTTTGTATGTGCATGCAGTCTCTACAGAGGCAGAAGAAGGCGATGGATCCCCTGGGTCTAGAATTTTTGTTGAAAAACTGCCATGCGGCTTCAGGGAATTGAACCCAGGCCCTCTGCAAACAACAGCTGCTGTGGGACAATGGTCTGTACCCTGTCAATTGTATTTTAATAAACACTGATTTGCCAATAGCCAGGCAGGAAGTAGAGGTGGGGCAATGAGAACTCTGGGAAGAGGGACGTTTCAGTCTGCAGTTGTCACCCAGACAGAGAGGAAGCCAGACACAGAGCAAGCAGGATGTGACTGCCTCACCAAAAAAGGTACCAAGCCACGTGGCTAACGCAGACAAGAATTATGGGCTAATATAAGTTATAAGAGTTAATAAGAAGCCTGAGATAGTAGGTCAGTCAATTTATGATTAATGTAGACCTCTGTGTGTTTATTTGGGACTAAACGGCTGCAGGATCAGGCAGGACAGAAACCTCAGTCAACAGTCAGTGCTCTTAACTACCGAACCATCTTTCCAGACCCTGTCAATTTTATCTAAATGAAATCAAGACCCATTCCTACAGGTTATGGGATCAGGTTAGGGATCTGAACCCAATTCATGTACACACCCTGGAACACATTTGGATCCTTTCCCTTTCCATGAAGAAAACCACATGTGAATGGAGGGGTGGACTATTTGAAGAAGAAGAAGAAAAAAAAAAACAACCCAGAAGCCTGTGTACCCCATGTGGCAGGAGTGCAGGGGAGAGATAATGACACAGTGGAGGGGGACCCTCTCCCCAATTCAGACTCCAAGATCTCACTGCCTGCAGAGGAGCTTAGTCTAGCCAGGATTGGTCTCCATAGTAAGCCTTCTAGAACAGAGCAAAGTGTCCTCATTCTTCCTAGAAGTCCTGGGAGACTAGCCAGAGAGACCACTGCCTTCACCACCTACATGGTGATCACACACATGTGCTAACATGTCTGACTCTGGACAAAACATTCCTTCTCCAGTTTTTCTCCTTCCTCTATGCTTCCCGAGTTGTCTACACCAAGAAGTTTTGCCAGGAAATACCATTTCCTAACCTGCGTGGGGCTTGAGAGTTCCACATCAGCCTTCAGAAACCAACTATCCAAACCTTGCTTGGCTTGCTCAGCAAAAGTCCGAGAAAAGATGTTGGCAGTATATTAATCCTGGAAAGGGCGAGGCACTGCCAAGCTTCCCCGCATAGCCAGGCCAACCTCTGCAACTGATGGCAGAGTAGTCAAGGCAGAGGTCTTGAAAGTAAGATATCAACCAGGGATATATAAGCTACTACATCCAAACAGGCAGGGAATTTTAAAAAGATTTTACTTTGCATTTATTTATTTATTTTTAAATTTTTATTCTGTGTGTTTAAGTGCTTTGCCTCCTTGTATCTCTGTGCACTTACTGAACATGCCTGATACCCTCAGAGGCCAGTAGAGGGCGTCAGATCCCCTGGAATTAGAGTTACAGACAGTTGCGAGCCACTACACAGGTGCTAGAACTTGAAACTGGGTCCTCTGGACAAGCAGCCAGTGCTCTTAACCACTGGACTGTCTCTCCAGCCCCTATCTTTGTTTTTAAATGTGTGTATCTCTATGAGTGTGCACATGTGAGCGTAAATGCCTGACAAGGCCAGAGGCATCAGAGTCTCTGGAGCTGGAATTACAGGCATTGTAAGCCATCTAACATGAATGCTGGGAACGGAACTCAGCCAGGTCCTCTGCAGTAGCAGTGTGTGCCCTTAACCACTAAGCCATCTCCCAGCCCCTCTACTGAATTTTTTGAGACAAGATCTCTCACAGAACCTGGAGCTAGACCATTTTGCCTAGATGGGCTGCCATCAAGTACTCCAGGATCAGCCTGTTTCCACACTACCCCCACGAGCCAGGCCTGGAATTAGTGTGGAGTCTGGGGTTCCAAACTGAGGGCCGCATGCTTGCACAGAAAGTGCTTTACCCATGAAACCATTCTCCATCCCCAGGAAATCATTCGACCAGGAAATTAGGGGAATATTCTGAGATTTCTAGACAGAAGAAGGGGAACTGGATGGAGGGCAGGATGGCGCCAGTGCAGCTTGGATGCCAAAACTGGTGGGGGTTGCTGGGATTGAGACGCGGAGGCTCCTTTTCAGGTGGAAGAACAGCAACCTTTATTTTGCCCCAGCTAAAGCCTTTTATACTGGGAAGCTTCTGTGGAAAACCACCGGTCAGAAAGAACACAAACATCCTTGTCAAGAATCCTTACATCCTTCCTTGCAAGGAAGTTTAGCTGTTGGTCAGCGGGAGTGAGGGCAGCCAGATCACAACAGCAGGATGTCTCCTTACAATATGGAGATAGTAGGGATATTGGAATTTATAGTATTTCTTATTATGGGATAATGAGAATGGTTGTTATAGTGAGGTTGAAATTGAAGCTATTGGACTGATTATGGTACTAGCAGGAATGGGGTGATGAGTGGTCGTTGTAAATGAGTGTTGCCATGATGATAAAGGGAGTAAGTGGTGTTGGCTATTGTCATGGCGAGGGGTGTGGTGATATACAATCTCAGAGTAACAGGGGACAGTCATTTCTGGAGTTGAGGTAGCGTCAGTGGGTGATCCTGATGATAATTATAGTCACAAATGAAGGCAGCTGTGAGGGAATCATCGTCAAGGCACTGAATTGCTACTCAGGTGTGTAGGAAACTGGAATATGTTGGTAAGTAGGAGTTCTTTGTATGGTATTCTTCTTCCTTTAACCCCATCACTGTATGAGGTAGGCCTGATACACTAAATGAGCTCCGGAGGAACACACCACGGCCCTGGGTCCCCCCGAGCCTTCCATGATCACACATGACCTTTCCTGGTCTACTTGTTCGGATTAAAGGCAAAGGGGAAATGGAAATAGCCCATGTTCCAGCATTCCCTGCTCTGCCTCCATCTTCCTGGGGGTCTACTTGCTTCCTGAGATAGTCCTGCCCCAGGGTCCAATACAGGAAGCTGAGGCTTAGAAGCCAGAGCCTACTCCGTGTGCCAAGCATCTGGCTGGAAATGGGATGACGCTGCCAAAAGGCCCTCCTTGCAGCAGTAGGAGCAGTGGTTACCGTAGCTGCTATTCTCGACTCAGGGCTAGTCCTCAATCCCTAATTGGTTTTCAGCCTCCAGCAATTCCCTTAGATCTGCGCTGGCCAATCCTACCACTACTAGCCAAATGCGGCTCCTGAGCGCTGGAAATGGCTGCTCCAACTGAGATGTTAGTCTGAAGACCTAGCATGAGAGAAAGGGTGTAAACGATCTACTTAATAATTTTATATGTTGCTCACATGCTGAAATACTGTGAGTCAGGTAAAACTCACTAAAATCAAGCTTGCACGTTTGTTTTCTCTTATTTTTCAGGTGTCTGCTGGAAAAAAGGTAAATGCTGTATGTGGTCCACATGACGTTGTAGGGTTGCCTTTGCTCACCTGCTTTTACTTCGTCTGAGGATGATAAAGAAGAAATGAAGCAAATTCCAACGTAATGGTGAGTTGTTTCTCTCTTCTACAAAGAAGCAGAAGCATGCAGTGACAGATATAGCAGCCACACCCCAGTGTCAGGGTCTCGGGAGCCTTCTTCACCATGAGTCTACTGTCCGAAACAGAACTTTTATCTTGAGGTCTAAGATGGCTGCTCCAGCTCCCTATCCATTTTAAACCCAGTGAGAGCAGGTGGATGGTGAGCTCCTTCTCTTTGGAGAAGAATCATGAGCTCATTCAATGGGTCTGTGGGTAAAGATGCTTACTGAGAAGTTGAACGACGTGAGTTCTGTTTCTGGGACCCATATAGAGGAAAAGTGGAAAACCATTGTTGCAAATTGTCTACAAACACACACACAGACACACCTACACACACACACGATGGAGTATGTGTACCCGTATGCATATATATATATACATACATACAACTAAGTACATAAATAAATGCAGTAATTAATTTTTTAAAGCTTGCTCAGGAAATACTTTTTTTTTTTTTTTGTTTTTCGAGACAGGGTTTCTCTGTAGCTTTGGAGCCTGTCCTGGAACTAGCTCTTGTAGACCAGGCTGGCCTTGAACTCACAGAAGTCCTGTCTCTGCCTTCCGAGTGCTGGGATTAAAGGCATGTGCCACCACCACCTAGCCATTACTTCTTATATATCTCATTATCCAGAATCTAGTTACTTTGACAAATCTGGCTGCAAGGGAATCTAGGAAATGCAGTGATAAACTCGGTGGCCATTGTCCACTCGACACTTGAGGATTTTAAGCATTCAAGAAAACAAAGGAGAATAAATACTGGGGTACAAAGGCAGTCTTCACGACACCCAAAGAAGGGCTGTTACCTGAGGCCCCTCTCTCCTCCAAGTCTGAGATGCTGTGCAGCTGGGAGCAGAGGAGTGGAGGGGTGGTCTCCAAGCAAAGCCTTCTCCTCTTCCTCTTATTTTTTTTTTCGTCTTGTTTTTGTTTTTCAAGACAGGTAGCCCTGGCTATCTTGGAACTAGCTCTGTAGACCAGGCTGGCCTTGAACTCAGAGATTCTGCCTGCCTCTGCCACCGAGTAGGAAGACCTCTTTAGGCTGAAGTTCCTGTTCCAGTTGTTTCCCAGCCTGCTGCCCTGTCACACGTTTGAGACAGGGTCTCTCTATGTAGTCTTGTCTTTGAACTTGCTATGTAGAACAGGCTGGCCTCAAACTCAGCCTCCCAATTGCTGGGATTAAAGGAGTGAACCACCATGCCCAGCTTCAGCCTGCTGCCCTTTTGTGTATGTAATAAACTGTTTTTCCTATAAAAAGGGGCTGAGGGTATAGCTTGGTTAGCAAAGTGAACAATTATTTGAAATCCAAGTTCTCTTGCTGGGACACAGACCATGACTGCAATATTTTGGAATGTATAGTCAAAGTCTTCACTGATCACATGGTACAGTAACAATGGCTTCAAGCATTGGGTAGACTCTTGCTGCTTGCCTTCTGTCCTTTCTTCTGCAACTTTCTTTACTCTCTCAGGTGCCCAGCACTGGCAGGACCCTCGTAGACCCAAGTGACACAAAAGGCCTATACTTCAGGGAGTGTATCACTGGGAAATCAATTTAAAAAAAAAAAAAAGAAAGAAATCAAGAACCATCGTCCAAATACCCACAGAGTGGATAGTGGCTGGGCCAGGCATACGTAGGCTTGCTATTCTCCTTGACCCAGGTCTTCACAACAGAAAGATTGAGAAAAGTAAGCCTGGCTCATGAATATAGGACTCACACCTGTCCCGCTCATTGCGTAGATAGCAAGTGTGAGGAGCATTTGTTGAATGAATGAATGGACCTAGGTGTATTCTGGAGTCCTATTCAGAGTTGAGCTATGAGGAGGGTCTATTTAGGAGATTACTTGAGTTTTTACCAGGGAGGTGGTGGGTCCCCCATTCCTTCTCAGTGATTTAATACTCTGGACCTACAAGCCTGTCTTTCCCAACACCTTCTCCTCCACCGATGTGGTTGGTCTCTTAAACTCAGGGCAAGCTGCTTATGGGGAACATGTTGGCAGAGAGGTGGGGTGAGTGTGGGCATCTCTGAAGAGGTTACCTTTCATAGGGCTCCCTGGGCTCCTTTGTTCTTCCCCGGGTTGCTGCCGGCTCCAGCAGCGCCTTCTCTTTCAGCCAGGGTCGGATAAGGCGACCACAGTCATCTTTAGGAGAAGGCCTGGCCTGGTAGTGGGGCCCACACCCTAAACTTCCCCCTCTCCCATACATCTTGGTGTCAAACACATTTTATTTCCTCACGTCTGGGGACCCAGGGGCTTCCCCTTCAGGATTACTTCCTCCTCCGGTTTGTTTTCCAGCTGGAGACTCCAGGAGCCCCACCGCAGGGGGCGGCTCCTCCTCTGTGGCCCAGAGGCTTCAAAGGGCAGTGGAATGCCAGCTGGGAGACTGCTGGCCTGGGAGGAGGGGGCATTACCATCCGAGGTGTGGGGGCTTTAGATGGGGCTCCCCACTCATTTTCAAGCTGCCCCCTCACTGTATTTGCTGAAGCTCTCTATCTATGGACAGAAGGAGACTTCAAAAGTCAGAAATAGGGACTCTCTGCCACCCCATCCCCCAGGGCTCAGAGGGGCCAGGAAATGCCCGTCCATGATGGATTAGGTGCCTAAGAGCCATGGCAAGCTCAAGGGTGGGGAGACCTTCTCCCTTTTCATGGGGCTCAGATTTCACGATTTTGGGAGGAAGGAGGGGGTGAAATAATTAGTAATTTGTGATTAAGTCTTTTCATGGATATTTTGTTTCTTTGTTCTGTGATGTCGCCTGGAGCCATTTAAAAAATGACTTAATGACAAAAAGAAAATAATTGCTCTTTGTAACTAATGACTGTGTCAGAACTTAGAAATCACCAAAGCCTCAGAAAGTAGAAACCAAGACAAGGACTAGATGGGCGTGCTGCTTGCTAAGGAATCTGATCAGCAGTTGGAAAAGTGGCCCAAGATCCATTTGCGTCCCATGACACTGGGCCTTCCCCTGTGGCCAGCCAGCATTGCCGTTCCTGCCCTCAGCCTTGGCATACAGGCCTCCAGTCTCTGAGGAGCCTCTGGACCTGAGTGGCAGGCAGTGGGTAGATTGCCCAAGGCCAGCTAGAGGGTCTCATCTTGGCCTAACCTTAGGATTGCTCCCCGTTCTGTACGTGTCTCCTTGAGAAAGAACACTCTACCCCAGCAGGGGTGCAGGTAGGGGACTTCTGCAGCCTCACAGGATCCCACAGTTGTCTTGGAATTCTAGATTATTCTGAGACTTTTAAAACATGCCGAATTGTCAGATAAGACTGAGTAAACTTATCACACTTGTAATCTGAACACTCAGGAGATGGAGGCAGGAGGATTGCTGTGAGATCGGGGCCCATCTGGTTTACATTGTCAATTCTAGTTCTACAGAGTGAGATCACATCTTCCCAAACAAAAGATTGAGTATATTCAAGGTGTTCGATGTGATGGTTCTGTAGCCTTTTCTGGATCCTCAGGGCTTTCATCTCTCAGGCAAGACTAGACTAGATGACAGTCCTGGACACAAAGAAAAGCCTCCTGCTTGCCAGCATCCTCTTTTTACCTTCCAGGGAGAGGCCAGTTGACCCTCCAGCTTCATCTTGGGTCTCCAGCAGGGAACTGCTAGGGCCTACACCCCAAGGACTCCATGCAGCCCCACCTCCTGCTAGCACCTCTGCAGCCTCTGGGGAATGGGCTGGGAGATGGGGAATTGCTCACGCAGCAGATTCCACTCCTGTTCCCTTCCAGCCCTCGCTCTGATCTCTCCCAGGGGGGAATGCTGAGGGGGGAAAAACCCGTTAACTTGTGCCTTCTATTTGGTTTTCCTCTGGTTATTGTTTAAAATGCAGAGATTATGAGGTCAAACTCTCCCAGCCAATATTTTTCTAATGAAAAATGTAGTAAGGCACGATTGAGTAATCTAATCTATAAGTTAAGCGTTCCACACAGCAGCGATTTTCACCGACAGAACTTCAATAAATCTTGTTTTGAGAAAAATGATATGAGGCTGATGTTCTATTTTTGTCAATTTGAATGGACTCCCTGCCCCCCCGTCCCCAGGAACACCGCATTGCACCCAGCTAGTCTCTCCCTTCCATCCCCCAGAGCTGGCAAGAAGAAGGGGAACAAGAGTGATGGGCTATGAGCTTGAGTTCTGATCCGGCTGTGCTCTGGAGGGTCTGGGGCCGGGAATGTGTGCTCCAAACAGAGGTAGTCTCTGCAGCTCTCATCCTGGCCAGAAAATCAGTGAAAGATTAGGTTCTGCCTACTTACCTAGCCATGGGGTCAGGGTGGCCAGGCAAGCCTGTCTCCCCCAGCTGTCCCAAGGCTGACTGAAGAACAAGCAGCAAGCCTCCAACCTCCCCTCAACTTCCAACAAGCCATTGATAGATTTGTCAGGAAAGGCCTCACCTCGGGCAGGATTATGTAAATCCACCCTTAAAAATGCTGCTCCCCACTGTCTAACTTAAATATGACTGTCTAACTTAAACAGGAGGAGGCAAATGTAGTGAAACCTGCCACAGCAAAATGTGTGTGCGCGTGCGTGCGTGTGTGTGTGGCGTGTGCGTGTGTGTGTGTGTGCACGTGTGCTCTGAGAAGGAGGCAGGGCTCTTATGATGATACACAGGGTATAAGGTCCTCATGGGCAATGGCTGCCAAGACTAAATACAGAATGGTGTTTCCAGCCCAGGTTACACGCTGGAGGGCGGGATGTCTGAAGACGCTAGAGATGCTCTAAGGGCAGCCAGGAAGAATTAAGACCCTCATCAGAGAGAAATCAATTAGAAGAGGTTTGAAAATGAGGCCCTTCTGGCCCTCCCTTCCAACAGCAAGCCACTGAGCTGGAGCCATTGGCAGGCAAAAATGCTCAGGAGAGGTGGGGGAGGAGCGCTGGGGAAGCCAGTGGCAGCATCTGAGTTTGGAAGAACTGAGGATGCCTCTGTGTGACGCATACAGGCCTGGAAAACCAAGGAAGGGGGTATCTTGACTTTTTGGGGTTCAGGAGAGCTACAGCTAGAGGAAGGAAGGGCTGCAATTGGGCCACAGACTGCAAGACCTAGGCATGACATTGCCAACCATCTGACATCAGGGCCTCAGCTTCTTTTGCTTGTAAAAGGAGAACTGTCAGAACAGCCCTGCTTGCTTGCTAGTGATGTGAGCAGACCAGAAAAGAAGGCCTATGTGTTCAGGAGCTGCCGAAAGCACCACAAAGATGTGGCCATCAGCCTGTGCCTGTGTCCTGTTGGGTACCTGGAGCGGTGCTCAAACCCCCATCTTTTTCTAGAAGTCAGGTCAAGCTGGGATGTGGGTGGGATTGGGTTTAGAGACTTTTCTTCTTTTTTTTTAAATTTAATTTAATTTTTTTTTGTTTTTGTTTTTTTTGAGACAGGATTTCTCTGTGTAGCCCTAGCTGTCCTAGAATGCCTTGCTCTGTAGACCAGGCTGGCCTTGAACTCAGAGATCTGCCTGTCTCTGCCTCCTGAGTGCTGGGATCAAAGGCCTGCGTCACCACCGCCCAGGTAAAGACTTCTTACTTCCTATAAGGAAATAAGGAGTTTGCACTCTTCCTGTGTCTGTCCAAGTGTACCGGGGTCTGCAGCAGTGGAAATGACCTTGGAAAATGCTTGGAGGTGAACAATCCGGACAAGAACCTGGGAAGTAAGAAGAGGGTTTGTGACAGGAGAAGTTCTTGACAGGGGAGGGGAAGAGTGGGAGAAGGGGTAGCAGTCCCTGGATCATGACAGGGTACTAAGGTGTGTCTCTTTCTTCCCTAGCAAGTCAACCCTTCCTTGCCCTGGTGTCACTGCAGGGCCCATTCCGAGCCCCTCGTCTGCTTCCCAGATGGGGAAGGGTGGGCTTTTAAAACTCTACACACCAAACATTGGTGCTGGGGTTGGAGGGTTGGCTCAGTGGTTAATAGCATTGACTACTCTTCCAGAAGATCCAGGTTCAATTCCCAACACCCACATAATGGCTCACAACCATCCATAACTCCAGTTCCAGGGGATCTGACTCTCTGGACTTTGAGGGCACCAGGCTTTCAGGCAAAAGACACAAAAATATTTAAAATAAACAAATCATAATAATTAAAATAAAACAAGCAAAATAAATAAAACATTGATTCCAAGCCACCTTTTATTTTTTGGCTCCCATTTTCCACTCTCTACCACTTACCACGAACCTACTTTTCCCAGAAATGGCACCAAGAATCAAAAGAAATCTGAGAGATGGTGGGGATGGCTGGGGTCTGCAGATGCTCTGACAGCCTCAGAAGTTCTACAGATCCGTTCCCCTCCCCCCAAAGAAGAGGAAGCCAGAGCTAATGAGAAGATGATCTCATGCAAGACTACAGTGAGAGGATGAACTCAAAGGCAAGGTTCCTCTTGAATTTCTTTCATGTCTGGATGTAGGAAACAGATCCAGCAGGATCTAACCAGATAAAGGAGCCTATCCCAACGTGACTTTGAGAGTTTCAGAGGCCTGACCTAGGCTCTCTTCTTGTGCTTAAAGAGATCCCAAGTCTATTAGATATAACAACCTTGGAGACCTGCAATAAAAATCCTCAGAAAGAGCAGTATTGTGGAGGAGGAGAAGGGAGCTTTGTAGATCTTAGGGGGACCCATACACACTACAAATTAGATTCCAAGCTTTTAATCACACAGCACTATCAGGACTGGGGAAATGGCTCAGTGGTTAAGAGCAGTGGCTGCTCTTCCAGAAGACCTAGGTTTGATTCCCAGCTCCTACATGGCAGCTCGTGACTGTCTGCAACTCCCCTCCCAGGAGATCTGACACCCTCACACTCATACATGCAGGCAAAACACCAATGCACATAAAAAATAAATCCTTTTTAAAAAAGGAATATTTTCAGGATATGTTAAAAATATCATAGTTAATACAGATACAATATATAGTAGTCGATATCAAGTAGTTGACACAGAATGAGCCCATTTAAAGCAGGGTGTGTTAGTATAGTCCTATAGCTGGGACTTGTGGCGGGACTGAATTAAAGGCCAGTCTAGAACACATAGATTCTGTTTTAAAAATCTGGGGCAGGAGAGATGGCTCGGCATTTAAGAGCACTGGTCATCTTCCTTCAGAAGACCTGAGTTCAGTTCTCAGCACCTACATGGTAGCTCAGAATCATCTGCAACTCCATTTCTGGGGAACCTGATTCTTCCTTGGCGACCAGGCTCACATGTGGCACACACACATAACACTCACACACATAAAGTAAAAATAAGTAAATATGTTTTAAAGTCTCATGCATGGAGCAAAAATAAATCCACATACTAAAAAAGAAGAAAACTAGCAAAGTACAGACAGTGATTGGGCTGTATGTGGCTTCTTTTATTTATTTATTTATTTATCTATTTATTTATTTATTTATTTATTTTTATTTATTTATTTTTAGATAGGATTTCTCTGTGTAGCTCTGGCTGTTCTGGAATTCACTATGTAGACCAGGCTGGCCTCAAACTCACAGAGCTCCACCTGACTCTGCCTCCCGAGTGCTGGGATTAAAGTGATGCATCACCACATTAAAGATTTATTTTAAAAGTCGTGTGTGTGTGAGAGCACGCATGCACACCCACATGCATGCACGCATTCACACTGAAATGTAGATGCCCATGGAGGACAGAGGAGTTGGATTCTCCACTGGAGCTGGAGTTACAAGCAGCTGCAAGCCATCAAATACAGGTGCTGGGACTTGAACTCGGGTCCTCTGGAAGAGGATACACTCTTATCCACTGAGCAGTCTCTCCAGCTCTTGTTTACTTATTTAGTGTGTGCATGTTGTCTGTGTTGCACACAAAAGGAGGTCATAGAGAAACTTTTGGGAGATGGTTCTTTCCTTCCACCATGGGCAAATCTTCCAGGAATCTAATTCAATTCATCAGCCCTGATGGCAAGCGCCTTTACTCGCAGAGCCCTCTTGACAGTGGCAGTCAATGTATTTACTTCTGTGGCAGGGTCTCTATGTGCTGCCCAGGCTCAAAGTCATGATCCTTTTCTTGCCTCAGCTTCCAAGCACTAGGATTACCGGAGCGAGTCACCATGCCCAGGTTGATTTTAGTTTTACTTCTCTAGCTATCAAAATTTCTATGACTAGCTTTTATATTTAGAATTTAAAAATTATAGGCAGGGAATGGTGGCACAGGTCTTTAATCCCAGCACTCAGGAGGCAGAGGCAGGTGGATCTCGGAGTTTGAAGCCAGTCTAGTCTACAGAGTGAGTTCCAGGACAGCCAGGGCTACAAAGAAAAACCAAAAAGAAGGAAACTAGAACTTCTGCAGATTCCAGGAACACAGCCTATGACCGAGTTTGCTTTGGTGATCTCTGGCTAGCCCCTCACTACCAGCCCATGTGGGAGGGGAGACTAGCAGCTGGGAGTCAGCTGTGTCTAGAGACAGTCCGTGTCCAATGGGAGGTGGGGCCCATTTCTGAGCTGGATGGAAGCCAGGCTTAGGGATGGGGACCGGTGGTCACCGCTGCTCCCTACCTTCTATCCCTGAGGGGACAGAGATCCTGAGTCAGGCTCTGGTCAAAGGATGTATGCCTTCTGCCTAGTGACAGATTCTGTCTACAGCTGCAGGAGACGAGTGGAGTGGCCTCGTGGCCAGTCCTGGGTTCAATGAAGATTTATGGGGATGGGTCCAGGCCTGCAAGGCCCCCTCCCACTCCTTCCGGGACTCCGAGGACCATGAACTCTATCAGGAGTAGAAAGTAACTGATCCAAGCTGGCATGGTGCCACACAGGGTCTGGCTAAGGATTTGGACCAAAAAGTCTCCATTAAACCTAGTTGTGGGTTAGTAAAAACCTGGCTACAAAATTCTAGCTCAACTTCAACTATTCAGTTATGTTAAAGAAGAAAAAAACACACAGAAGAAAGGCTTTTAGACTTTTTACTTGTGAGCACACGTCGGAGTTTATTTCAATCAAGAAACATCTATGAGGACTAGTTAAGATTATCCCCTGGGAGAGGTGTTTTCAGGGATCATTGTTGCCATGGACAAAAATAAGGACTGAGTACGCTCCTTCAAACACTTGCTCTCAGCGGAATAGACAGAACTGGTTTCTGAGAAGAAATCTGGATCCCATCATGTAGTTGTACCAACGAGTTCCACAGTAGTCCGGAATGGAGTATAACAAAGGTTTATTTATTTGGGGATAAACTCACAGTAAGGGTAGTGATCCACAGTCCTCTGCGTGCGCTGGGAACTGAACCGAATCCAGCAGAAAAAAGGCCATGAATGCTTTTGTCTTCACTTATATACATGAGACCAAAGTGGGCCGGTATCTTGAAGACTATTGGCTGAAGGAGTTCCCACAACACCATCAGAAGTTTATCAGAGAACTGCTTCAGCGCTGTTGTCAAGGAGACGGTTTTGAGGCTGTGATGGCTCAGTTGGTAATCAATGTGCTTACCTTGCAAACACCAGGACCTGAATCGGATCCCTAGAACCTATATCAAAAGTCCGGGTGTGGTGGCACAGGCTTGTAATTTTAACTGTGAAAGACCTTGACCCTTAGGCTTACCACCATGCCTGGTTTATGCTGGAGAGTGAGTTCAGGGATTCGCACACACTAGGCAAACACTCTCCTAACTGACTTATACCCTCAGTCTTCCTGCTGTCTTCAGTTGTAAATTCTGCCTTGGTTCCTGCTCCAGAGTATTATCTCAAACATGAAGCAACTAATACACAAATTGCAGGGTCACGTATGTCTAGGCCTGTGCTGGGCATGAAAGGGAGAGCAAATCAAAGGGCAGAAGATACGGGCTGAGTATCTCAGTGCAGGGTCAAAAGTTTCCTCATATTGGAGGCAAGATTGTTGATGAGGCAGGTACCCTCCAGTTTATAGCTTTGTATCTACTTGGGGAACGTGGTCCTTTTGCAGAGTGCCAGGTGATTTGGGATGTGATGTTAAGGTGATTTGGGATGTGATGTTAAGTTACTCTAAATCAATAGTAAGAAAGCATTTTCCTTATTCTCTTTCTTTCTTTCCACTGGAACTTGGTCTCAAGAAAATGAATAATCATATTTTTAAAAATAATTTATTTATTTTTATGTGCATTGGTGTTTTGCCTGCATGTATGTCTATGTGAGGGTGTCAGACATGTAGACAGTTGTGAGCTGCCATGTGGGTGCTGAAACTTGAACTGGGTCCTCTGGAAGAGCAGTCAGTTCTCTTAACCACTGAGCCATCTCTCCAGCCCATAACTGTAGATGAAAGTTTCTGTTTCACCCAGTCCTGCAGCCATTCAGTACCAAAGAAACACATAGAGGCTTCTATTAATTATTAACTGTTTGGCCTGTTAGCTCAGGCTTATTATTAACTAGCTCTTACAACTTAAATTAACATATAATTCTTCTCTATATTTAGCCACGTGGCTTAGTACCTTATTCAGTGGGGCATTCTCATCTTGCGCCCTCTCCATCTAGCTGGTGACTGCAGGCTGAGCCTTTCCTTTTCCCAGAATTCTCCTAGTCTGGTTGCCCCGCCTATACTTCCTGCCTGGCTCCTGGCCAATCAGCATTTTATTAAGCCAATATGAGTGGCAAATCTTTACAGTGTAGAAAAGCCTTATCCCACAGCATTTCCCTTTTTTTCTTTTTGAAACAAGACTTTGGATCTAATCTACTTTGTTTAGCTTTTTTTCCTGACCATTGTCCATAACAACTTGTAACCAACATTCTAAACAAAGACAAACATCCATAATCCATATTTTGGGAATGTGGGCATAGTTTTCTAGGCTACTTCCTGCTGATTGGGAGCACTGATAATCTTATTGAGACCCAAAGAAAATTTAAGATTGTGGTCAAGTCCTGACTGGGGTAGTCTTTGAGGCTTGATCATCTCAGTCAGAAGCATTGAGGCTGTTTTGGATGTAGAATTCAGAAGAAATTACAACAGAGGTGCTCTGAAGCATTGGATCATCTGGGCCATCTGCTCCTGTTGGAGATTTTTCAGGGGGTCTTCTTCTGTCAAACCTGAGTTTTCTTAACCAGGAGTGAATCCACAACCTCTCATTTCCTGTGAAAACAAAAGCAAAACCTCTTCTCCAAAGTAACATATCTTTTTACTTAAATTTTGAATTCAAGGCATTTTCAAAATATATAGGTTGGATTCATTCAAAAGCAATTATAATCAAATGTCTTTTAGCAACTGTTGCTCCTTCCTCAGCAGTCAAACAATTTAAATACAACACAATAACATACAGTATCCAGACTCTCTGCGTATTTTCCATCTTTACATGGCTTTAACTTTATTTCTTTTATTTTTATTTTTTATTTTTGGTTTTTTGAGTTAGGATTTCTCTGTTTTCTTGGTTGTCCTGGATCTCACTTTGTAGACCAGTCTGGCTTGAAACTCACAGAGACCCACTTGTCTCTGCCTCCCAAGTGCTGGGATTAAAGGTGTGTGCCACCACACATAATCAATATTTCTTGCATCTCATGATGCTCAGGCTAGCCTCAGACTCACACTGTAGTCAAGGATAGCCTTGAATGCCTGATCCTCCAGCCTCTATCTCCTAAGTGTTGGGATTACAAATATTTTTCTGTTTATTTGTTTTGGTTTTTGAAACAGGATTGTGACTGGTAGGTCTAGAACCCATGATCCTCCTGCCTCATGCTTCTGAGTATTGGGATTAGAAACATACACACTATTACCTAGCCTCATCACTGGTTTCTTCCCTGGAATATTTTTATTACACAGTAAGCTTTCTTTCTTGGTTGCTTATTCATTTTTTTGTTTAATTTTGTTTTTTGAGACAGGGTGTGTGTCCTTGGCTATCCTGGAACTCCCTCTGTAGACCAGCCTAGCCTTGAAGTCAGAGATCCACCTGCCTCTGCCTCCTGAGTACTGGGATTAAAGGTGTGCGCCACCACCACCTCATTCCTTAGTTGTTTAAAAACAATAGTGAATGTGACTTGGCATAGTGGTACAACCATTAATCCCAGCAATTGCCCATAATCCCAGAAATATATTGAGTTCAAATTCAACACAGGCTATATGGTGAGACCCTGACTCTAAAACTAAATAATAATAGAAAATAATAATAGTAAATACATCCCATGAATTAAAAATCTCAGGCCCAGGGATGGCTCTTTGGGGGAAGGCTCTTGACACCAAGCCTGGCAGTCTGAACTTGATCCTGGGAATCTACATGGTAGAAGGAAAAAAAACAACTCTAAAAAGTCTTCCTCTGACCTCCACATTCATGCCATGAATTTGCAGTCCCCTGCAAGACACAAAAACCTCAAACCTTGCCAGGAGCGTGACACATGCCTTTAATCCTAGCACTCGAGAGACAGAGGCAGATGGATACATTGAGTTCCAGTACAGCAAGGACTACACAGAAAGACCTTGGTCTCGAGAGAAAAAAATAGTCAGACCTTGACAGTAACTGAGTAAGTGATAACTAACCAAATAGTCCTCCGTATGTTCTTGCTTTTAAGGTAGTTGTACTGGTTAATTCTTTGTCGTTTTGACACAGACTAGAGTCATTTGGAAAGAAACAACCTTAATTAAGGTATTGCCTCCATCAGACTGGCCTAGAGGCAAATCTATAGGGGCAGTTTCTTGATAAATCATTGATACCAGAGGGCCCAGCCCACTGTACATGGTGCCACCTCTGGGCAAGTGGTCCTGGGGTGAGTGAGAGCACACTGAGCAAGCCAATAAGTAGCATGGCTCCATGGCTTCTGCTTACATTGCTGTCTTGAGTTACAGCCCTGACTTCCCTCAGTGATGGACCTGGAAGTAAAAAATGAAATACACCCTTTCCTCCACATGGGGGTTGCTTTTGGCCACGGTGTTTGTTGAAGCAATGGAATACAAACCGTGACCATAGCTGATATCCTGAATCCCATATTCAGCATCCCCTGGCTTTCATTTTGATGTAGTTTTCCTGTGTAGTCCAGGCTGACCTAGAACTCACAGAGATCCGCCTGCCTCTGCCTTCTGAGGACTGGGATTAAAGGTGTATACTGTCCCACCTCATCTATATTTATTTTTAATTGCATATGCAAGTAGTCTTTTGAGACTGGGTCAAATAGCTTAGGCTAGCCCCAAGCTTGCAATTCTAAGTCAGCTCCCAAGTGCATATGTGTCTCATCACCTGTGCGTTATACTTCACAATTTAACTGTTTCAGCTGACTGTGCTGATTCCTATGTATAGTCCCAGCACTTAACTATAAAAACAGAGCTACTGAGAGTGAAGCAGGAAGGCTGCAGGCTTAAGGTCAGTCTGAGATACACAGTAAGACCCTGCCTCCCCCCAAATTTCACTGCTCTTAACTTTATTCACAATGGTATCATATCACAAATAACTTTTTAAAAAACTTTTTAAGATTATTTTATGTGTATGAGGTTTTGCCTGCATGCATGTTCCTGTCTGTTGCCCTTGAAGGTCAGAAGATGGTGTTGGATTCCCTGGGACAGGAGTTACAGACGGTTATGAGCTATCACGAGTGTGCTAGGAATTGAATTCAAGTCTTCTACAAAAGCAACAAGGGCTTTTAGCCACACATCCAACTCTTTAGCTGACTTTGTTGTTGTTATTTTGAGACAGGATTTCTCTGTGTAGCCCTGAATGTCCTGGAACTCACTCTGTAGACCAGACTGGCCCCAACCTCAGAGTTTCACCTGTCTCTGCCTCCCGAGTCCTGGAATTAAAGGCGTGTGCTACTGTGCCTGGCCCTATAAAGTTTTTTTTCCCCTATAAGGTATTTTTAATGATGAACATATTGGAGTGAAAACAGCACATTGATTTACAGAAAACTATCAAGGAAATGCCACTCTAGACAGAATATGGATGTGACATGAACCGTGAAGCTGTTGCCTGATGTTAGCATTTGGGAAGCATGTTCTTAGCAGTTGCTTGGACGCTGGCTGAACCAGTGCTCACTGTGATTCTTCAAGGTCAACAGCCCTTGGGCTGAGAGTGTAACTAGTTCAACTCTACTACAGAACAAGCAAGGTTAGCAGTCTCTGATATTCTGAACAAAGCACAGGTCACAAGAGCTCAGCAAGTGCCCAATGAGAGGAACAGCTTTGTGTAAGAGCTGGGGCCAAATACTGGCCCCAGAGGATGAGTATGGACTATAAAGGAAGATAAACAGGAAATGAGAGTCCTTGCAGGTAGAAAGAATGGCATAAAGGTCTTACTAACCGAGATGCACATATGTGCTGCTGACTTGGTTTTTTGGAAGCAAAGACTAGTGAGAGAAAACAAAGAAAATAGTAAGTCAGATGTGTTGGCACAAGTCTGCAGTCCGAGCACAGAGGTAGAGGCAGGAGCATCAGGAGTTCATGGTCATCCTCAATTACTTAGGGAGCTCAAGGCCAACCTGGGCTACATGAAACCTGTTTCAAAACAAACAGGGTCAGTGAGATGGCTCAACATGGGAAAGGTGCCTGGCACCAAGCCTGATAAACTGAGTTCAGTCTCTAGGAACCACATGTAGGAGAACTGACTCCTGAAAGTTGTCCTCTGACCTCACATGGTTAACCACAGCATATGCATGCACTCATTAAATGAATGCAATTTTAAAACATCCCTAATTGGGGAAAGGAGAGAAAGAAAGGAAGAAAATCTATTTGGAAAGCTTGAAAAAAATCTGAGAGTTCCTGAGCCTTAGTTTGTGAGGTCATATGGAGCTCCAGAAAATTCTTTAGAAAAATTGAGGTTGGAAAAAGGTGGCTCAGCAAGTAAGAGCATTTGCCGCACAAGCCTGCTGACCTGCATTTGATCCCTGAACCTCGTAGTGGAAGGAGAGAAATGACTCCTACCAGCTGTCAGCCGTCCTCCACCACATGCACGTTGGCGCACACACACCTTCGCTCACACGCAGACGTCACACACTCAAATAACAATGATGAGTAATGAATAAGAGTGAGGAAGGGGCTGCGGCTGCATCTCAGTTAGCAAATTGCATGCGCAAAGCCTTGGGGCTCAATCCGCGACACGAATAAACTAGGCATGATGACACACATCTGTGGTCACACAAGTCAGCAGGTGGAGACGGGAGAATCAGAGATTCAAGGTCATCCTTGGCTGCAGATCAAGTTTGAGGCTAGGCCTGGCTCAGAAAATCAAAACACAACAACAAAACATTTTAAAGCCAGGAACACTATCTCATGCCTGTATTCTTGGCATGTGGGAGGCTGAGGCAGGAGGACTGAGTTCGAGGTCAGCCTGGGTTACACGGCAAGACCTTGTCTCAATAACGATGATGATAATGCTTCGTTGTGGCATTTCCACGCATGCATATGATGTGCCTTAATTATTTTACCTCCTCTTCTCGCTCATTCTCCCTCGTTGAAGACTCGTCTTTTTAAAATTTTATGTGCATGAGTGTAAGTATATGCACCACACATGCAGTGCCCCAGGAGGCTAGAAGAGGGCATCAGATCCCCTGGAACTGGAGTTAAAGATGCTTGTGAGTGAGCTACCATGCGACTTGTGGGACTCAAAGTGGGGGTCCTCTGGAAGAGCTGCCAGTGCTCTTAGCTGCTCAGCCATCTCTCCGGCCAACACCAAAAGCTCTTGGGCAGGTGAACAGCGTGCTGGAAGAACTCAGATGTTGAGCGGGGAGCTCCTGGTTTATGGTGAAAATTCTTCCTTGTCCAGACACTGCCCTGTTGTTTCAGCGGTGCCTAAAGACAGGCTCCTCATCTCACAGCTCTCTAGTGAGCCAGACACTAAACGCAACAATCTCCTCAACATCGAAGTACAAGTGTAGATACGTCCACAGGGAGGTGTTCCTGGTAGTGTGAGCCCATTCAGCCGCAGGAGGGCTGGTTTAGGAGCTCAGGCAAGGCTGTTTGGAGAAGGGTAGATTCTGGAAGGATGAGAAGGGATTAGACAGGTGAGGAGAAGAAAACACAAGCGGGAGTCGGGTCTAAGGGAGTACAGGGCATCGTGGTAAGAAAGGAAACTGGGGGTCAGTGGAGGCCAGCAGGCTTTAGAAGAGTTGAGCCTTTCTCCTGAAACAGAAGGGTGTAGTGACTTAGTAGTGATGTGAGCAGGTGATATTCTAAAAGCAACCTTCCTGGACCTGTGAAGGTTGTGAGTGACTTCTCTGGAGCCCTCCATCTATGCCTGAGATGCAGACAGCAGCCCTGGGGTGGGGGAGGGGAGAGAGAGGGTCCGTGGAGAGCCTCGGGCAGAGGCCCTGTGGATTCCCTGCGGGAGGCCTCATAAAGAAAGGGTGCGGGAGGCGTGTGGCAGGCAAACTGCCAGGGCATAGAGTCCGACAGAAGCTACGTTAAGAAGGAGGCGCCAAAGGGACGTCCATGTCCAGGGTTGGGGGGGGTGATCCCGAGAGGACCCATTAGCAGCCCGAAGAGAGGCTGGCTCTTGGAGGAGAAGGCAAAACCAAAACCAAATTCCCTCACAGGTGAAGCTGTGGCAGTGACCGAGTTTGCCCAGGAGAGGGCTCCACTTGGGAAGATGGCTAAATCTCAAGGATGCAGAAGATCTCTGAGATCCCCCAAGGAAATGATGTCCAAGGACAGGGCCCTGGGGAAGCACTGCCACGCCTGGAGGAAAGGGAGCTGGGGACAGTGGCTGAAGGCAGGCTGCACAGTGGCACGTGACCAGATCAGAAGCGGGAAGGGTCCCAGGAAGAGCACTGAGTCCCAGTGACCAGAGTTTAAGAGCCGGGACAGTAAGGAAGCTGTGTTAGGGTGATCAGCAATCACAGAGGCCTGTGGGTCCTGGGTCACCCTACCCCAGGGGGAAGACACTGGTGGCTGCGATCTGTCTTCTCCAGGATGTGGGTGTGGCAAGGAAGCATAGCAAAGGGAAGTGGATGATGGGAAGAACAGCGGTGACCGGAAAGAAAAACTCCCCTCATCACCCACTTTCTTCCCAAGCCTCCCTAAGCTGCAAAAAAATTGACAGGGCCAACTTCTTTAAAAGGAGTAGGACTGGGCGGCAGGTACGAAGAAGAGGGATTAGAACAGAACCTCGTGGTTGTTTTCTATATTTTTATTTTATTTATTTATTTATTTGGTTTTTCGAGACAGGGTTTCTCTGTAGTTTTGGAGCCTGTCCTGGAACTAGCTCTTATAGACCAGGCTGGCCTCGAACTCACAGAGATCTGCCTGTCTCTGCCTCCCGAGTGCTAGGATTAAAGGCATGCGCCACCACCGCCCTGCTATATTTTTATTTTTAAATTCAATTTTGTGTATATTTATGTGTCTAAGTGTTTGTAAGAATGTCTGGGAATCAAAGAGGGCATTGGATCCCCTGGAACTGGAGTTACAGATGTTGTGAGCTGTCATGTGAGTGCTGGATATTGAACCCAGATCCTCTGCAAGAGCCCCTGTTGCTCTTAACTGCTGAAGCATCTCTCTAGTTCCAGCCTTTCCATATTTTAATAGTCTGAGAAGATAAGGTGGATTTGGGGAGCCTCAGGTTTATGTGAACATGCATGTGGGCACACATTGCATGCTTTTTCAGATACCTAGCTATGCTTGCTCATACACACTAACACACATCAACCTATGCAAACACTCACACGGTCCTCATTCATACCTCCACATACTTACCATGTTACACATTCATACACTCAGCCATAATCAGAAGAAACAGCTGTTCACAATGATCCATGAGCTCTGTATGAGTCATGAGTAGCTCCATTGTACACTGGTGCGTGTAAATAATAGAGAATTCAGAGGGTCAACACGTGGGTGGGGGAGACATCTTAAAGACGGGTTACGTATATTTGAGGGCATGAGGATAGTCATGTGTGCATTTGGTCATGTAGTCATTCACTTGGCCAAGTCAGCCATCATGTGCCAGGCCTTGAGCTGGATTCACCAATGACTATACAAGCACTAGTCCCATTCACTGTCTAATGAGCTCTATTGAAGACAGGCCTTGAGGACAGAGCTGGTAAAGTCCCTCTGAAGGAGTGCCCCATGTGCCATGGAACGAAGCGGGCCATGGGGCTAGAGAATTTCCTCCAGTGGAGTAAATAAGGATCCCAGACTGTAGAGCATCCTCCAGATGTGAGATGCTGTAATTGACTGTACAGTATCTACTTGGCTCCATTTCCTTCTCAGATCACCTCTGAGAAGCAGGTACTACAAGAACCCCTCACTTGCTGCAGTGACTCAGAAGGTGACTTGCCCAGGACCACACAGGAGCAAGTGGCTTAGGGAGGAGACAGACAGGCAAATAAGGCTTGCTTTCCTGCTTTTTAGCTATTCTATTTTCCAAGGACTTTCCTGCAGACATCCTGGACTTATTTGCTGTAGAGTAATCTCTACACTTAACTTTCCACATTGCCTCCTCTGTCTGCACAGGGTTTGCCCCTGCCGGAAGCTCAAGGCAGGAAGAAGGAATTCAGGACCACAGTTCAGTGTTCCTGCCCAGAGATAAAGGAATGTCGCAGATGACCACAGCAGCGAGGGGTCCTTAGGCAGGAACCTTTCAACCTGGGACTGTGGCTTCAACCAACCCTCTTCTAACACCCATTTCTGCCCACTCCTGCCACTGCACTCTGGTTCTTATGGAACAAGACCCAGTCGCCCAGAGGACCTGAGGTCCAGCACCACGGGGGCTGCAGCAGGCACCAGTTTCTGATGCTCTGTCAATTTTAACGCTGATCTTCTAGTTACCATAGGGATCTGGAGAAACTCTGTTATTACTCTGCCCAGCTCAAGGCCACGGTGCCCACTTCAACACAAGCTCCTCAGCTGATGTGCAGAGAAGGTCTGCTGCGGTCAGCTCAGATTTGCCTTCCTAGTGCTCTTTCTCCTGCCATACTGCACGAATTATTTCAGGCAACCTTGCTTCCGGGAGACTTGCCTGCATTCTTGTGTTTTTGCTGCTGTTTCTCCTTTGCTTTGGAGTGCTCACCCATCTTACTGTTGATGGAGAAACTGGACCACTCTAGACTAAGGTGAGTCCTATTTTGAACATTTCTGTTTTGACTTTTGCTGCCCACAAGCTTGCATTTCCCAGGAGCACCTTTGCTGAAGGGTAGGATATGCCATGTACTCACTGTTAGCACTGACCAACACTGGTCCAAAGTGACTCTTCTGTCCCAGCAATCAATGCGGTCTAGTTGTCAATCTTTTCAGTTTCAGTCATTCCGGGGAGTGTGCTGACTTCTCCATATTTCATAATGATAGTCCATATCACCTCTGGATCAGATATGGCACTAGAAATTTAGTATTCATAGTCTCTAATCTCAACAACTCTAAAGAGTATTTTTTTCTCTTTCGTTCTCTCCCTATGAACATATTAAATTTAAAATTTTTTTTTTTGTTCTGGGGATTGAACCCAGAGCCTTCTGCATGCTAAGCACATACTCTACCACAGAGCTACACACTAGTCCCTGCAAGAAATCATTACTATCTCGACTTTACAAGGCTTGGAGTGACTAATGATTTGAAAAAGGTGACATGAATGATAAGTAACAGAACCAGTCTCTCTGGCCAAATATGGCCAAATGTGTCATCACCTCTCTCCTGCCACACAGTAGGGAGCAAGAACCTTGCTTATCCTTCATGAGCTGCTCTGTGGAGCCTAAGGAAGATCTTACTAAAGGGTTGCTGAGTCCAATGAATGGGTGTTCAAGAAGTTGTGTTTGGGGCAGACAACACAAAGCTCTTGCCTCAGTACAGACTCACAGAGGGGTTCCCACTGGCCTGAAATCTGAACTGTTCTAAGAGAAGGAAACAAAGAAGGGAGGGAGGGAGGGGGAGGGGAGAGAGGTAGGGAAGAAAGGAGGGAAGTAATAAAGAAGGAAAAAACACCATGCTCAATCCACTCCACCTCGGTTTCCTCATCCATCCGTAAGATACAACAAATATATTTACATGAAAGAGTGAGTGGCAGTGAGTGCTGGCTGAGTGTGAATTATAATTGTTTGCTATGGTTTATTTGCTTTTGACAGAATCTAACTATGTAGCCCACGCTGGCCTCAAACTTACACTCTTCCTCCTTCCCCAGTCTCCTGCATGATGGTAAGTTATCATTTTCAACCTCATAGATTTTCTTTTTATCACAAGTGTGTACTTTTATTTACTTAACCTACATATTTTAATTAGCTTACAAAATAAAACTTCCACATAGGATTTTCATACACACATGTTCCATTTTGCTTATTCTCGCCCAACCTTACTCCATCTTCCTTGCTGCACCCTTTGTGCCCCCACCCCATATTTCCCCTTCCATTTTGCTCAACGTCTTCTCCACCTCCTCCCTTAAAGTCTCATTTTTCTAGTTTCGTTACTGGGAAACTGAGGGCCCCTTTTTGGGTTCTCAGTTTCAATAAAAGTAACTTGGAAATGGACTCAAGGATAATTTCATTAGAGTTTAAGAGAAAAACATTACAAGTTGGGTTAAAATGCCAGCAGCTACCAGGAGGAGAGATGGAGACGAAGCCATACCTTTTAAGTTGGCATGGAATAGAAATAGACATTTTTTAAACATCAGTTTTTGTTGTTGCTGCTGGTGGTGGTGTTTTGAGACAGGGTTTCTCTGTGTAGCCCTGACTGTCCTGGAACTTATTGCAGACCAGGCTGGTCTTGAATTCACAGAGATCCACCTGCCTCTGCCTCTGGAATTCTGGAATTAAAGGTGTATACCACTACACTTGGCTAAAAAAAAAATTTTCATACAATATATTTTATCATTTTTGTCCTTCCCCAGATCCTCCATACTTCTCTCCCCACCCAACTTTATGTTCTTTTTCTCTATATATCTCTATAACAAATAAAACAAAAACACATGCAAAAAAAGAACCCCACAAACCAGAAAAAACCCACAACAATAAAAATATTAAATAAATACAATAAAAAAGACCAATAAGAAAAAAGAAAACATTGAGCAAAATGATACAAAATGTCTACAGAAAAACCACTGATTGGGCTGGAGAGATGGCTCAGAGGTTAAGGGCACTGACTGTTCTTCCAGAGGTTCTGAGTTCGGTTCTCAGCAACCACATGGTGGCTCACAACCATCTGTAATAAGATCTGGTGCCCTCTTCTGACCTGCAGGGACACATGCAAGTAGAATGCTGTATACATAATTGATAAATAAAATCTTTAAAAAAGAAAAAAAGAAAAACCACTGAGCTCATTTTGTGTTGGCCAACCACTCTTGGGCACCGGGCCTGCTCTGGAGTGTGCTTAATAAACCCAGTGAGATTCTATTGGAGAAAACGGATTTTTTTCTTTACCAGCAGGTAGTGCAGACAGCTTCTTGGTGAGGGGCAGGCACCTGTGCCCACTTCCTCCTCTCAGTGCTGGGATCCTGACTGGTTTGAGCCTGCATAAGCCCTCGGTTTCTGTTACATCCGGCAGACCCTGCTTCCGCCTATCCATCATTCACCTCTGGCTCTTATGTCTTTCTCCCTCCTCTTCTGTGTAAATCCCAGAACCTTGGAGGGAAGGATTTGATGAAGACATCCCATCGAGGACTGAGCATTCCAAAGTCTCTTACTCTTTGCACACTGTATAGTTTGATAGTTGATTCTTTAAATCTCAGCCACCCAGCCCTTGTGGGGTTTTATAAAATGTATGATCTCCAGATGCTTAATCTTGGCTTGATCTGGGTGAAACATAGGCAGGTACAACTTTGTTGTTGATGTTGTTTTGAGACAGGGTTTCTCTGCGTAGCCCTGACTGTCCTGGAACCCACTGTAGACCACGCTGGCCTTGAATTCACAGAGATCCACCTGCCTCTGCCTCCCCAGTGCTGGGATTGAAGGAGTGCGCCACCACAGCCCCAGCTGGCATGTGCAACTTTTAAGAGCTTGTCAGGGCGGTTCTCATGCTAGGTTAAGGGGAGAATAGCTGGGGTAGAGATCCAAGGCATAGTCATTGTCTTTCTGGGGGTGGAATAAGGAATGCTCTCAGGGAAATCTTCTGTAAAGCCTTAAACCAATGCCAATGTCTTCATATCCTACCCACCTCTGATCTAGAGCTTTGCAGGAGGCAGTTTCAGGAGTGTGTGGGCCCATGCCTTTAGTGTTCATGAATGTGTGCTTGGAAAGGACAGGGAGTGTGGGCAGCTCATGAGGGTCTCCTCCCGGAGGAGGGGACTGGGCTCAGGAAGAGCAAATGGCCTGGCCCATAGGTGTATGGTGTTTCTTTTCTCTTCATTTAGAAATGATCTCTTTCTGCCTACCCCGACTTCTAAGGTGGTGGGAGGCATCCAGGGATTTGACTTAAGAACTCAGTACATTCCTGCTAAGCCCCCCCCACCTCAATGTCTGGGAAGCAGAAGAGGCTTGGAGCAGAGTAAAGGTCACCCAGCTGTTTGCCTCCTGCCCAGGCCCTCAGAACCCCCAGACTGCTCTCTACCCAAGGCCATGAGACCTCACTTTCCCTCATTCTTATACTCAATAGAAGGAACCAGGGAACCCCATAGGGCTAAGATAGGGCCCCTGCATGTCCTCAGGTGGGAATGAGTACAGGTCCCTCTTTCGCTAGGGAAAGCATGTGGGAAGAGAAGAGGGCAAATAGAATAGAGGGCAGGGTTAATGAAGTGGCTTCAAAAGCTAATAGCGCATTTACCAACATCTCCTCCTCTGACTCTCCCATCCCAGGGGAAGCGGCCACAACTGAGGCAGCCTGTCTCTTGGAGTCCTGGTCCAGCCCCTCTGAATACCTCTGCTTCCCTTTGGAGGCTGGAAAAAGACAGAGAGCTTCTCATGGCTAGGGAGACTCTTCTGTAGCCCTAATGTCTGGAGATGAAACTTTGGTGTCAGTCCCTCTGGGAAAACCTGTATCTATTCCCAGAACTGCCCAGCTCAACGGGAGATGTGATGGTGCTTTGGGGGTCCGTGCCCCCAAAGCCCCAGCACTTTCCACAGTTTCTTGTACCCCATCCTTATCGTATCATCCTCCTCTCTCCAGGCCTCCTCTCTAGAAGCTGACCTGAAGCTGGATTCCCCAATAAACAGTAACTAATTGGATTAGGAGCTGATAATACTGTTGACCTTTCTTAATGTCTGCTGGCTGTCTTTCCACCACACTGAGGCTTAATTGTATGGGGTGGGGAGAAGGGTGGGGGACTTCCAGGAGTGAATCGTGACCCCTGTTAACCTCAGATAAAATGGGCTCAGCATCTTCCCAACTGCCTGTCATCCCCCACGGAGCAGGAGCACACACATGCTCCCAGTCTCATCAAATAATTACACAGATGATACACACATGCATAGGCATGCATGCAGAGATGCAAAGGCTCCCAGAGGCACCCCAATCCACACATGTGTACAGTGGACTTTGAACCTGGATTGTGTGCATGCATAAGTCACACTCAAATGATATACATGCAAAATTGCCTATATGATAGACAAGTCCATTCATACACACAGAGCCACACATTTGTAAAATGCAAGCACAGAGGTTCATGTAGACAAATAAAATCATAAAGATGATGTAAATGCATTATTAATAAACAGATACTGACACATGAAAGTAAAATATACTGACAGACACACAATCCTCCATGCCCGATGCTTGGATATATCAGCATACAAACTACATGACACTGCATGAACATATATGCTTACTATGCACATACCTTTGCTCATGGTGCACATGAGAGCCCTCCCCCCATACATTCAGGCAACTGGCCCCATCCCAGACTCCAACTCTTTCACAATCTCTGCTGATTCCATTTTCTACTTGTTCCTGGAAACCTTCTAGGATCCTGACTTTATGGGTCAAGATCTTGGAGTTCTGGTCCAGTCTCTGTGCATGTCTCCATCTCTCATTATCTTTGGGGCCCCGTCTCTGTACCCATTTCTTTCATTCTGGCTGATAGGGTAATAGAAGGGCACGGGAAGAGAAGTGAAAACAGGAGGATTGGAGAAGGGAGCCAGAGAAGGTGGGGAAGAGGGCCGGGAACCAAGGGAGCAGCGAGGGGCGGGGAGCGCGGGCGGGGGAGGGGCGCCTGCCTGCGCACAGCAGATGTTGCAGCTCCTCGGATGGAGCTGTTAATGTAAGTGGAGTTTCTGCAATGGTAATTAGGAGGGCCCTCATTACCCTGGCGGAGTCGGCTGAGAGCCGATAAAGCCAAGGGGGAGAAGGGCCGACATCAGGGTAATGGGGGAGTAGGGCCATTGAGGAACTGGAGCCGAGCCGGGGACTGCTCTGTGCACAGCTGGAGTGGGGTGAGAGGGATGCGGAAGGGGGGCGTGGGCCGGCCCAGAGCCCAGAGTGGGGCGGGACTCAAAGTGCCTTGGCTATGGCTGCCAGTGCGGCTACACGGAAGAGGGCCTGCAAAGACCAGGCTCCTGATGGTCCTATCTGCCAGAGAGGCAGATTGAGGAAGGTTCCCGCTGCCTTGCAGGCCTAGGTCTCTGCAGACTGCAGTCACCCTGGCTGTGTGGACAGAGATGGGATCAGAGGGTAGGTATATGGAAGGGGCACCTTCTGTTTCTAGGAGGCCTATACATTCAACAAGCATGTGGGAACCAGGCATAAGCTCTAGAATAGCCAACAGGAAAGTTAATGTCCACGTGGAAGACTGGAGGGGACCAGAAACCAAAGGTAGAGCCATAATCCCTAATTCTTACCTCTTTGGGGGTTTAGCTCTGTCCTTCCCCTTCCTTTCTCTCTTCTCATCAGTGCAGTCTCTGTCTCTCTCTGTCTATGCCTATCTCTCTCTCTCTCTTTCTCTCTCTCTCTCTCTCTCTCTCTCTCTCCACACACACACACACACACACACACACACACACACACACACATACACACACACCTTAGAGCCCTAAACACTCTGCTTCCCTTTCTGGGGGCCTTAGAGAACAGGGAGGCTGGGGAGATACCCACTTGCACCTGTGCTCCGTGGCCAGGATCTCCCACTAGGAAGGGCCCAGAACCCATTCTGCCACCTCACTGTCTCCACCAACTGGGTATTCTCAGATGAGCCCCGAGTTTCACGACTGAAAACTGAGGGAGCTTTGTCTATACACACTCAACTGAGAGCTATCTCTACCAGTCCCAATGTTTCCCCTTGCTCAGTCCGAGGCTTGGCCAGAAGGCAAGGGATCTGGGTCCAAGCAGAAAAAGTGGATTTGAGGGGGTCTTCGCAGGCAACCTCCAGCAGAGGTCCCATCACCCCTACCTATGCCCTTTTTCACACAGGGCCCACTTCAGACACTCAAGGTCATTTGACCCCTGCCACTCAGGTTTACTGACTTCTCAAGGACTGCCTAAATCCTCCAACATAGAAAGCATAGACCAGATAGAGGGGCAGATTTTTCCTCCAGGCAAGAGAAAATCCAGCCTTTGCTGACCATAAATGTACCCGCATTTCCCACAAGACTGAAAGGACCTATCTGGTATCTCTGAAGAGACCAGGGTTTGTAGGGAGGGAGCTCCGAAGCTTGGGGAGAGCCCCAGATCCCCCTCCACACACAGCTGCGTGGCAGAGCAGGGGTTAATGGGGAGAGGCTGCAGGCTGGAGCAGGCGGTGGCTCCCCGCCTCCACCCCCCAGAGTTGCTGACTCTCCTTTTTGTTCAGGCTGACAGCAAGCACCTGGTGTGCTCCTTCTACAATATTGCTCCTGCCTCCCCCCCCCACCAGGCCCCAGGCTCTCCTCTACCCCTCCCTGCCTGAGGCAGCCTTCCCCTCTGCCTCTTATTTCCTCTGCCCCTCCTGCCTATGGCCTCCCAGGCGCCCCCCCCCCCACCCCAACCACCACAAGCACCAACCCTGCGGTGTCAATAAACACAACATATGCTGCCATTAATGTGAAAATCGTGCCCTCCATTCATCCCCTCAGCCTGCCTGCCTGCTGGGGGGTGGGGGTCGGGATGGGAGTGGGGGAGGAAAGGTCAAGTGGGAACCATTAACCACCCTCTTTTTTGGTCTGCTCCATCCCCCTACCTCATCACTGTGCTGAAAAAGGGAGGAGCCTTAGGCGGGCAGGGGCAGGGGTAGGTGAGGGTTTCGGAGACACGTTCTTCAACTGAACCCCAAAGTCTTCCATTTTCGGAGACACGTTCTTCAACTGAACCCCCAAAGTCTTCCATAAGAAACACCTGAGCACCTGCTGCTGTCCAACCCCCTCCAACTCCAGAGGGAGGTGAGATGAGACCTGAGCACCCTGCAGAGAGGGTCACAGGGGTCCATTCTTTTGCCACATCAGGAGCCCCTCTTGACTTCTGGGAACTGTGCCAGTCTGTCTACCCAGTTATAAAAGAGGAACCAGAAGTGCCTAGGTGGGCTTGGGTTTCAGGAAGCCATTATGGAGAGTACCACAGACTTTAGATGACCAAGGAGGGAGTGGCCTGGCCTCAGTCTACTCAACTAAATCATCAGTTCCAAGACAGCGGGGAACAATAAAGATAAAAATAATATAATAACAACAGCTAACATGTATTGAGGGCTTATTTATGTACTAGGCATTGTGCTGAGCACTTTACAGGCTTTATCTAATTTGTTCCCCCTTAGACCCCTATGGAGAAGTTACAACTGATAGCCCCATTTCACAGCTGAGGAAAACAGCTTAGTAGGGATAGCTGTGTGCTACCCGCTCCCAGAACACCAGGCCCTGTATGGAGACAAGGTCAAAGACACCATGAGGTCAGCATCACTATTAGTGCCAGCTTACAAAAGAGGAAAACGACACTTGGAAAGGTTTAATAACTGGCCACAAGTCGCAGCCAATACTTAAAACTCAGCTAGGAACCTGGGTCTGTCTGACAGCAAAAACTTGTGTTCTTAGTCCCTCTACTTCCTGGACTCCGTTTTTCTATTTTCTCCACCTGCAGAAGCATCAGCACCACACCCTTCCCGTCTGAGCTACCACATCCAACCCTTCCCTGTGTGGAAATACAGAAAGGCCATGGAGAATGGCAAGAGCCCAACTCCTCCCTTGCTCTATGGTCACCCTTTGCTATTGCTGAGCTGTGCCCATCCAGCTTTTGTCCTTATTGTCCCTCCACCCACTTGCCCGGCCCTGGCCCCGTTCTGAGGATTCACTGTGAGCAGGCAAAGTGCCCCTTTAGGCTCCCAGAACACAAAGCCATTGTGCTTGGCTCTGCAGCTCCTCACTTCTGAGACTCCAATTGCTTTATTGATATTAACCTAACCCCCAGCACTACTTCCCCACCCGCCCTGGCCCAGTCTGGCGGGCAGGAATCTGCTGCCTGGGCACCACCCTGACCTCACTTTTCCTCCTTCATTATCTACTCCCAGGCACCAGGGAGCCAACACCAAAATTAAAACAATAACTAAGGCTGAAGCGGACCCAGCAGCCCCCACTTCCACCCCGAGGGAGGGGGGAAAGGCCACAAAAACACCTGGAGAGGAGGAGAATAATCAATGAGAGTGGGAGGGGGTGACTCAATCCCATGCCAGCATCCCTACCTATCTTAACCCATTCTCTCCTGCACAGTAACTGGGACCCGCCCCCATGTTATCCCTCTCACTCATCCTATATATAAAAAAATCAAAACAACAGACTCAGGCATCAGCTTGGCTATTAAGTACTTTAGGGTTTGACAAAATAAAAAGCAAATTTGGGACTATAAGGTCTCTAGCAACCCATACTTAATGGCTGAGATCCCTAAAATCCCCAGTCCTGCCAAAAGAGGAAGTTCCTCTTTGGGCAAGTTCTTGGAGAATTTTCTGGTCACTTAGGGCTCTGCACTAAACACTTGGTAAAGAATATACGGCCTTATTTCATGTTCACAGCAACTGGCCAAGTAGGCAATGGCGTTGTTCCTGCTTTTCAGAAGAAGAAAGCGACTTACCTACCCATGCTTACTGAGCTACCGAGTGACAGAACCAGGAAACCACTGGAAAGTGCAGGCTAAGTGCTCTGTCTCTGGAGCCTATGACTTGGCCATTTTGCTGAGCAGTCTGCATTGATCTCTCCAGAGTGTTGTGGAGCCTGGCTAAACAAGGAGGTCTAATTCAGGGATACTCTAGCTCCTCATTTCCCAGGCTGTAGAATAGGACCCCTGTGATCTGTCATCTCATTGCTGAGTGGCCTGCTAGAAGGAAAGGAGGGAGAAGCAGGGCCAGTTCTACTGCTGCTAAGGCCAGCTGAGGGGCCTCTGTAGCTAAGGTCAAGTGGTGGGCCAGGGAAACTTGGCAAAGTTTGTACCCTCTGCCTAGTGTTTTCTCATGCAGCCCTCCTGGAGTCTAGGGACCAGAGGCTCCAGCAGAGGGTGCCATAGAGAGGAAACAGTCAGTGGCACCAAACTGTCCTGTATGCTGAATTCTGCCTCGCTGTTCCAGCCTCAACCACCTTAGCTTACCTAGAAGGAGGCTCTCTATCCATCCACACCAAACTTCATCCTTCAGCAGGACCCTTCCTTCTCTTCGTTCCTCCATCCACACTCTGAGCCTCTAGGGGACTTCTGGTCACCCTATTATCTTATCCCAGCAAGGAACAAGTCCTTGTTCACCTTATTTCTGCTGACACAAGAATGGGAGTTTTCAAAGGCACTGTGGAGAGAGAGAGAGAGAGGGAGGGAGAGAGAGAGAGAGAGAGAGAGAGAGAGAGAGAGAGAGAGAGAGAGAGCAGAAGAGCCAACCACGCACTGTTTCTAAGGAAATGCTAATACCTAAAATGCTCAAACCAAATGTTAGAGGCAGGGACCCCTATTCTAGAAATGGAAGAAAAGAGGCTCAAGCTGGTAAATGGCACAGCTGAGATTTGAATCCAGGTGCTGTACCCTTATGTAACACTACGTTTTCCAAAGCAGAAAGAGAGAGAGGAAGATGGGGGGAGACAGAGAAAGGGGAGAGAGGGGAAGAAGAGGGAGAGAGAGAGGGGTAGAGGAAGAGAGAGGGAGGAAGGAGGGAGAGAGAAGGGGGAGAGGAAGAGAGAGAGAGAGAATATTAAAGCTCTTAAGCCCTTTCTAATTCTTTTGTTGTTGTTTGTTTTGAGACAGGATCTCACGTAGTCCTGGCTGTCCTGAAACTCAGGTTGGCCTTGAACTCAGAGATCTGCCTGTCTCCCTGCCTCTGAGGGGCTGGGATTAAAAGCGTGTGCCAAGCCCAGTTTCAAGTTCTTTGCTGTGCACTACACTGTATACTTTACATTCTTGTCTATCATTGCATTCCTATAGGGGATGGCAAAGTGGGACATGCATAAATGATGTCAAAGGAATTCTAAAACAACCCAGGGCCTCAGAGGACTGCCTGTCACACTCCCCTGGCACAGGGACAGGCTACTTCTCCTTATCTTAACCTTGACTGGTGTGGGTTCTAGACTCAACCACACTGACTGCTAGCTATAAGCTTGCTGCCACTAGAGCCAGGTCTGGTCTGGTCCTTAGGCCTTTCTGGAACCCTCTTTTCTTTCATGTCTCCCTGGACCACATGAGACCAGGGTTGGCTTCAATAGTTAGTCTTAGAGTCTCAGATTCCTACCTCCATTTCCCCCCAAAGAGTGAGTGTCCATGAGGAGTTCTCTAGGGCCACCCCTCCTCATGCTCAGGTCTTGGTTGTGCTGTTAGCCTGCAGCATATAGTTAGGGCCAGGTCTGTCCTTCAGAAGCTCAGCTCCCTCACCCCAGCCCCTCCTGAGTTCAAGTTGTCCCGAAAGCCAGAAGCCCTTTTGCCTCCACCTGTCTCCAGCCCCAGCGGAGCAGACATTAGTTTGCTGCCCCCTCAACACAAGCCCTCTGCAGCTCTTGTTCCTGACATGAGAGTTTCCTCTAAATCCCCACACTGCCTTCTGTGACCCACTTAGAATCCTAACTCCACGTACCTAAAATAGAAAGCACTCAGTGTAAGCTTTTCACTTCCTGCTACTGCTGAATAAAGCTTGCCTCTTTAGAAAAGAGACAGAGGTACCAACCAAAGTGATAGTTGCCCACCTATTTAAAATAGGCAGCCGCCATCATTTGCCCAGCCCAATCCGACTGTTTTCTACTTGCCCCCAGCCATCTTAGTTCATGTGGGTCCCTCGTTTGTGTGTGTGTGTGTGTGTGTGTGTGTGTGTGTGTGTGTGTGTGTGTGGTTGTGGACTATGTGCTTTCCTCTGGAGTTTGGGGAAACTCCAAAGTGACCGCTAGCCCAGGGCTCATCTGTAATCTGGGGCATTGATCTGACTCCATTGATAGCTGATTGTTTTCACACGTGACTCGGTTGCATTCCTCTAATCTCCACCCTTCTGCACGGTTTGCATGACAAGCAGCAGTGGCCTCAGCCGAGAGAGGTCGCTCACCTCTGACCAGGATATAATTGGAAAAAGAAGGTCATTGCCGCCTTTGCTTCTGGGGCAGATCAGCTTCGTTCCGTTTGTGTCACAAGCTCTTGCCAGCACATATTGTCAATGACATGGAGACAATGGCTGTGCCCCACAATGGAGCCCACGGAGATGTGCTCTGTGTGACACAAACATACCACAGGGCCACACTCACTCTCATCAGGGCAGGCATGTACACTGTCACACACACAATAGGATAGGAGCTCTCAATAAGCACTGACTACACTGGTGACTCACAGGACGATGGGTACCTGGTGACATCCAGACGCAGAGGATAGATACACAAAGAAATGCATAAAGCAATGCTTATCCAATGGCACAGATACCTTACATTTACACATTGTGACATATGGGCATATTCACAAGGGCAAATACCTAGGGCTGAGCTACCACATCCAACACATACACACACAAAACATAAAAAATCCAACACATCAGTAATGGTTCTCTTTGGGTAACACCCACTTGGGAATGCATCAGAATTAAATGGGGGGACTTTGATAAAGTACATGTTTCCAGAAACCCCTGCTGGCACATATGCAGCCCTGGCAGTGAAGGGATATGAGTAAATTTGTTTGTGTTAAGGGAGACTCATCAAGCAATCCTGATAGAAACAGAGGCCGGGAATGATTGAAGTGCCACTACCATTAGGCGCTCCTCTTCCTGATGGTAGTTTGTTGGCAGGGATGTTGGGCTGTATTTTCTTCTTCAGTCCAGAAAGGGACAGGTTCCAAGCTGGGGAAACGGAGGAAAGTAATACGTCAGTGAGTAGGTATTCAGCTAATTTCCGGGAACTGAAGGAGTTAAAACTGGGCTTCATGCTATTGATCCCTAGCAACCTTGGCTGGACTGGTTAGCAGCTTACACAGCAAGGTGAAGGACCCCTCACGTCCGGACATTTCCAAGATTCCATACACCGCTGTCAGGATCAGGATGTAAAGACTCAAATGCTATACCCAGGCCGAGCTGACGGTAACCATTGGCTAGCCCCAGGCTCCGTGACAGTCTCTGGGCACTAAACTCCAGGGTCCCAGGGAAACCAGCGCAATACTAGCAAAAGTCAAAGATTCTTTCTATTTCTGGGCAGAGGCGCCACCCTATTCCCACCCCAGCTGCACCGTGAGGCCTCCGGGAGAGAGCAGAGGACGCCTGCCACGCGGGGACCTGGCGTTGGAGGCGACAGGTCACAGGTTCGGCAAGGAATCGCGGAGATCCCCTTGGCGACCAACAGGGTCGCGCCGCCCCCTGGTGGTTCCTTAGCACAGTTGAGGTCGGAGAAACCAAAGGCTTTGGGGTCGTGCAGCTCAGGGACAAGTTCCTTCTTCCTCGCATCCTGGGGTCGAAGGATGCTGAAGCGATGCCCCCGCGAGGGCTGCCTGTACCGTCCTTCCCTTTGACTCTCCCTCAGCCCTCTCTTCCTCTCCCCCACCCTTCTTTCCTCTCCCATCTCCACTCTTCCTGCCTTCCTCCTCCCCCTCCCTCCCCGCCGTCCTTCGCCCACCCCTCCCGCCCCCGCCGGGCAGCGCCTCGGTGCGCCAGCTTGGCAGTTAGCCCATTAGATCTCGTACTATTGATCCGCTTCTGAGCTGAAGCTGACAGTGCCCCCCTTCCCGATCTCCCCCGTCCCCATTCCCCGCGGCCCCCTCCCTCCTCCCTCCCAACTCCAGGCAGTCCTGGCCTGCAATCACCCCCACACACACACCTCCCACCCCACCCCCCACCCCCCAGCCCTCAGCGGGCTGTGCCGAAGTCTCGCCCTCACGAAGGACAGGAACAAATGTAATTAAAGCGACCTGCGAGGGGGGTGAGTTCTAGCAAGCCCGCGCGAGCGGGTGTCCCAGCGGCCCGTGCGGGCCCGCCACCTCCTTTCCTCCCCGTCCCTCCTTCGCCTCCCCCCGGCCCCCCGGAGCGGGAGCATTTGGGTTGAGCGGCGCCTGTCCTATAAATCCACATATAATTCTCGCCTTTCCTGTTCAGCTAAGGAAAATAAACGTGTAAGGCTGTTTCTGGGAGCCCAGCTCGGGGACCGCTCTAAATTCTCCTCTTATTGAGTCGAGGCTGGAAATCATTCAACTCGGCGGCGCGCTCTAGATCTACCCCCCCACCCCCCTCCCGGGTCGCTGGGGTCCGGGCCGCGCCTGCCGCGCACACGCACGCGCGCACACGGAAGGCAGGCTCTGGGTATATAAATATCTCCAGCTCTCCCCATAGCCGGGCAGATTTATTCCGCTGCCAAGCCTGCAGAAAATTGACTTGTTCATGGAGGCGGCTATTGACACATCACCGGGGGGAGGGTTAGGGGAGAAAGCAGTGGAGCCGGCGCCCCTCCATTATACGTTAATGTAATCAGCAGTGTGCGAAATGACTGCGCGGAAAATAGCATCACTGACATTTATATTAGAGGATATTGATGGCAGGAGCTGTGACCGCATCACTCTGCCTCCCGTTTCCACGGATTGACACAGGAGCCTCTTGTTGGCTCCATCCACGCTTGCTTCCCCTCCCCCTCTCCCTCCTTCCCTCCCTCTCTCTTCCTCTCTCCACCCACTCTGTGTCTCTCCAGCTCTCCCCCTCTCCTCGTCTTACCCCCACCCTGCCTGTTCCCTCGTCTGACCATTCATTTTCCAAATAATTTTTGAGCACCTACTGGGTGCTCCTCTCAAGGGTCTCTCCCATGAGTCTGCCTAGGTTTATCCCTCTCTTCCCCCACTATGCTTTGCCCTCTTTATCCCACCTTCCCAGCTCCTCCTCCCTTCCCCCTGCCTTGGCTAGATGGCTGGACCGCTGCTGTCACAGTAGATAGATAATTGAAAAATGGGCCTCACCTTTGCAGCCAGCAGGAGCGGTTCAGGCGGTAACCGCCGGGGTTACCTACTCCATCTCAGGCCCAGGCTCCAAAAGAGATTCTGAGGAAATTGGATTTTACATGGATGTTTTATTCGGGCAGAGGCTTTAGTATATATAAATACAGGCAAGGAGGCCTTGGAGGGAAGGATGAGCGTGGCCAGACATCTGATCTACCTGTACCACTCCCAGGTTCAGAGGAGGCACGCAGGCCTTGTGCTCTGCATCCATGCATTGCCCCTCATCAATGGGACAGAAAGAGGTTAATCCGCTCTACAGCCCCTCAAAAGCTGCCTTGGGAACATAAGTGTCTTTGTCAGGGCTTGGCAAGCAAAATACCGAGAAGAAAAGGAGGAAAAATCCTGGAGAAGTTTGAAGCCTGACGCTCTCAGGGAATATTTATGGAACTTGGTCTCTGAGTATTGTGTTCGGCTGCAAGAGTAAGTGGGTTAGGCATAGGTATTGCCTTCAGTCTGCTTAAAGAATGGCATTGTGGGGGCTCAGGTTAGAGAAAAAGAAAGGAGCAGCCAGGAAAGTGGTGTTGAGCTTTCTACTCTGGGGCCCGATCAGGACTGGAACTTGAGAAAGAAGGGAGGAAGCTGACCAGTCTGGAGGATGGTGGTACCCTCTCCAGTCTTCCCCTCTGGCCCGAGCAGCAGGATGTCTAAGAATGTTTAGTTATGAGCAGTTGCTCTATCTGTGGGCTAGTTCACATCCAAGGTGAGAGTCTCTGGGGGGCTAAAACGATCGATTGTCGAGGGCCTGAGTACAAGTTGGGAAGAGGGTCTGTGTGCGGAGCACTTTGGGGGAGGCCGAAATGGAAGGTACAAGGGCAGTAGAGACCTTAAAAGAACCCAGCCATGAGAGATGGACGGCAGGTGAAGGAAAGAATTTACCTTGGTTTATTTGGACAGTGCAGTTCATGATCAATTAGGCCTATTGTTTTGAGCCTGTGGCCAGACAGAAAACTACAGCAGGCATCTGTGGCAAAGCAAAACCACTCACTTCATAGTTGGGAAGCAGGAAGAAGAAATAAGGACTTTGTCCAGCACGTAGAAGGCTCTGGGTTCAAGTTCAAGCACTGAAGGAAGAAAGAATGAAACGAAAAGAATGAGGGAGGATGAGGAGGAAGAGTGAGGGCAGGAGATGGAGGGAGGGAGGGAAAAAGAAAGAGAAATCTCCTTTGGAGTCAAGATCCCAAGCCCACTGGCTCCTGGGACTAAATCTTTAACACGTGGGCCTTCTGGGGGGCTCTCAAGCTATAAACTATAGCAGGAAGGAAGGAAGAAGTGGATGCTTGGCAGGGGGTGGTTAGACTAAAGAGTCTCAAGCAGCTGAATGACCCCTTCTCACAAAAAACCTTCCAGTCATGGGCAGGGTTATTTCTACGTGTCACCTGATCTCCAGCATGGGTCTGTGTAGCTGATAGGTCATTGTTCCTTAGGAGAAGATAGCTTGGCTTGAACCCTTGGCTGAAGGACTGGAATTGAGTGGTGGGCCCTGACACAGACTGCTCACTGCAGGGCTCCTGAGCACAGAACAGACAGCCACTGCCTTATTGCACATCACTGAAAACTGGACCAATCCGCAACCCCCAGATTAAGCCCCCCAAAGCCTCCTGTTCTCTGCTACATTGTTATGCTGTTACATCATCAGCCTTTGGGTAGGACAGGTGCAGGATGGACCATAACCATCCTTCCAGCTGCTGCCACACATCCCAAGCACTCCCAGATGGCATCCTGGGAACTCCGGTCCAGCTGTAGGATGGGTGTAGTCTGGGGTAACTGGACTCCTTTTCTGAACTCTCCCCACCTGACCCTTGTCAGCGTCTTCCCTCTCCTCTGAAGATTGCATCCATCTGACAGCTCAGCAGAAAGGAGTTTCTTCCCAGCTGTCCAGGAGCAAGGCCTCTCTCGCCTTCATTACTTGTGCCTCGCCCTAGCCCCTGCCTCAGAGAACCACAGTGTGCTCTCACTCTCTAGGGCCCCCAAACCACACTGTGTTTATTTTCTCTTCCTGTGACTCGTTTGACATATGGACCCTGAGAGTCTGACTTTGTTTCTAATTTAGGAGGCTGCTATGGGTTCAGCGTTTGTGCCCCCCCCAAATCCTTGTTGAAATTTAACATTTGCTGCAATAGTTTTAAGAGATGCCTGTAAGGCATGACTGTATCAGAGAACTTAATAGAATTAATGTCCTTATAAAAGGGCTTGGGGGAGCCTATTTGTCCTTCTTTCCACCCTACCATTAGAGGGCGCAACAAGTTGTACCATCTATGAAGCAGAAAGGGAGCCTTTGCCAGACCCCAAATCTTCTGGCTACTTGATGCTATCCTTCAAAACTGTGGAAAATAATGTTATTTATATTTTGTTATTGTATCAGGAACAGACTAAGACCTCTCAAATAGCCTGGTGCAGAGAGCATAGGTGCATACGTACGAACACGGTGTGTGCATGTGTACACATGGAGTATAGGTGCGTGCGTATGATGACTGTGTGCACATGTGTACACATGGAGCATAGGTGCATGTGTATGATGACTTGTGTACATGTATACACATGGAGCATAGAGACATGCATATGATGACTGTGTGCACATGTGTACACACGGAGCATAGGTGCATGTGTATGATGACTGTGTGTGCATGTATACACATGGAGCATAGAGACATGCATATGACGACAGTGTGTGCATGTGTACACACGGAGCATAGAGACATGCATATGATGACTGTGTGTGCATGTATACACACGGAGCATAGAGACATGCATATGATGACTATGTGCACATGTGTACACACGAAGTATAGGTGCATGCATATGATGACTGTGTGTGCATTTGTACACATGGAGCATAGGTGCATGCATATGATGACTGTGTGCACATGTGTACACACAGGGGCCCTTCACATCTAGGGCATAGGTGATACCATTTATAAAACAGTTTTGATTCTTCTCTGCCATTCAACCCTCAGGAAACTGAGGGTTGGGGCTGTAACTTAGTTCACAGAGGGCTTGGCTAGCATACATGATGACCTGGGTTGGATACTAGCACCGTGAGTGCACGTTTGTTAATCTGAGGGGAAGGCAGGAGGATCAGAAGTTCAAGGTTATCCTTGGGTGTGTAGTGATTTTGAGGCCGGCCTGGACTACATGAAATCCTGTCCCAAAATAAACAAATTAAGAACTTGGCATTTTGGAAGAGAAAGAATAGCAAGAGAAGTGGCTTCCCACAGTGGAGGGATGCCTCCCACTCCTCCAGGCCTCGTGAAGATAGACTTCTAGGATGTCATTTAGAATCATCTGCCCAGTAAGCCATCAGATGATTCAGGGAATGGGTGTTGGAAGGAACTGGAAGCAGAGCCACATAAAGTCAGCATTCTGTTCCCTTTCCCTGTGTGAGAGTCTGCGTGGAGACCCGGTACAAAGAAGAAGGGACCTATGAAGGCAGCTAGCCCGTTTCTGGGGATGAAGGAAATTTGCCAGGAACTGGAAGGTTGAAGGTCTGGATGAAGATCCAAGCTTTAGAGAGGAGCACACCCAGCCTCAGCATCAAAGCTGCTATTGGCTGTTTTGCTGTGATTGGCGCCTAGCCTCTCAGTGCTTTCAGTTTTTTTCACCTGGAAAGAGAAAATACCGCAGATCAGTTCTAATTTCTATAGTATGTTTAGAGAATCAGACTTGGGAAGGAGTGAAGCTATTTCAGACTTGAATATTCAGAATATTCCAATATGGGTAAAGAGAGCTAATTGTGGTACTGAAATTCAGTGGAGCCTGAAATCCCTCAAGGGACACTTGGAGTCTAGGAACTGCTACAACCAGGGCAAGTGCACACAGTAAATCAGCCCAGCTGTGGGACTGCAGATAGATAGGTAGGATAGATCCAGCAAGCCGAGCCCCCTAAATTGTCTATGCTCTGGGATCCAGATTGTGAAGCCCGGGAATGATGGGAAGAAACTCCAGTTAGCAAGGCAGCTGCCAGTGGATCCCAATGACAGGAAATCTGTGCACTATTGTGGTCTGTGCTCGGGCAAGGAATATGGGATAGAGAGTACAGATCTTTGCTTCCTTTCTCCAGTTCCTTAGTAAGTTGCCTTCTTGAGAGCATTAGCATCATTTTGGCTGTCAGGGTGGAGGAAGGGATCAGGGCACCCCTGGTGGCAAAGTTGTGGTTAGCAGAGGCAACACGTTAGAGGGACTGGGGACAGAGTGTGAAGCAGGTGGAAGGAGCCAATGGGGGGCAGTGAGAGTAATGGAGACACCCCTCCCCCATCTTAACTTGGCAAGATGAAACAGAACAAGCCAATAGGGAGACTTGGAGCAGAAAATCACCTTGGATGATACTCCCCAGAGGGAAAAGACTAGAAGCCCGAAGCATGGGTAGCCAGAAGCCCACGGTCAGGAGAAGGGAGGTGAAGAGAGAAGAGATCCCTTTCCTTGGGTGTGCCTTGGCCACTGATCAAGCAAAGAGGGGCAGATTTTCTGTCTTGCCCCAAGCCCCTGCATCTGCCACCTTGTTTACCTCAAGTCTATTTATAGTCACAGGCTCCAAGCCTGGTATGGGACTCTGCGATTTATATGACTATAAACTTCCAAAGGGCACTGAGAGCTGGCAGGGCAAGGCTAGAGACAGAGGCAGGCCTCCCATAGTCAAAATGCCTACCCTCCCACCCACACTGACCTTAACCGCTACTAAAGGACAAGTGATTATAAGACCGGGCCCAGACAGTCACGCTAAGGGTGAGAAGCCACAGTCACTGTTCTGTTTCTTTTTACCCTGAGTTCAGGATTTGGAGTGAACTCTAGAGCCTTTCCATCTGTCTGATCTCTTCACACACATTGTGGGAGCAGATCAGGAACTTCAGGGAAGCAGAGTGGATTTCACCAGAAGGCTACTGAATTCAATGACTCTAGATGTTTGAGGAAGAGTGGAACTGGAGACCTGCAGCTCAGGTTCTCCCTGCCCCATTCTCTGACCAACAGAAAGAAAGACAAGTAACTCTCTTGGCTTCCTTTGGGGGTGATTTTGGAGATCCAAGACTTCTCACTCAGATCAGAGACTGCTCATAGATTAAGGCCTGACTACGGAATTCTGAGAGCAGCTCCTTGTCCCGTCTTTTCTACCCTTGGAGGCAGTCTTGTTCAGCCTCTGGAAGACTTTCTCCTTAGTTTGTCTCCTTCTCTATGTTTGCTCACCCCCTGCTCCTCATGTGTCTTCAGACCACTACCCCTTGCTAGAGTGCTAGTTCTCCACTCCCACTCAAAACCAACCTGTTGCACACTCCACTCCTCCAAACCTGGTTGGGTCTATCTCAATATTCTCTGATCTCCTCCCTCCCTCTCTCCCTCCCTCCCTTCCTCCCTCCCTCCCTCTGCCTCCCTCCTTCCCTTCCCCCGCTGTATGTGTGTGAGTGTGTTGTGTAAGAGTACTTCAGGGGATGGAGAGATGGCTCAGCACTGAGAGCACACACTATTCTTGTAGAGGACCTGAACTCAGTTCCCAAGATCCACATTGGGTAACTTACTACTACCTCTAACTCCAGTTCCTGGAAGATTTGATGCCTCTGGCCTCTTTGGGAGTGGTGTGTGTGTGTGTGTGTGTGTGTGTGTGTGTGTGTGTATCATTTTTAGAAAAATTAATTCAAGCATTCTGGAGGCAGATCTCTGAGAGTTCAAGAACAGCCTGGTTACATACAAATTTCAGGTCAATCAGGGCTACAGGGTGAGAATCTGTTGCAGAAGTAAATAAGCCAGGTGGATACCTTTAATCCCAGCACTTGGGGTGCAGAAGCAAGTGGATCTCTGAGTTCAAGGACAGCCTGGTCTACAGCGTGAGTTCCAGGACAGCCAGAGCTACATAGAGAAACCCTGTCCGGAAAACTAGAATGAAACAAATAATTCTTTTAAAAGAATGTGCTTCATAATTAGAGCAGAGTAACAGGCTAAGTAAGTATGAACACAAGGAGAAAGACCCAGGATGACTTTTCTCCTTGATTGTTTTGTTGGTTTCTTGCCCGCCACCTGCTGGATCAACTCTAAGGACTTGGGCATGCAGTTTCTCTCCTAGCACCAACATAACTCCTTATTATTTCCGTCCTGTTCCTTCCAAATGCGATTTTGGATTTAAGGCCCCTACCCTTAGAGATACACTAAACTCAGTGGAAGGGAGCAGAGTTGGGGTCAGGGGTCACTCAGCTAGGGTCAGTCCTAGCAGGATAAAGGGCAGAGGGCCCCAGAGGATGATGAGTTAGCAGTTAGTACCCATCCCACCTACAATTGGAACTGATCTTAGAGGGATTAGCCCTGGGCAAAGGCCTTAGGGAAAGGTGGAGGCCACAGGTTGATTCTTAGGTCCCCTTCTCTCCCCTTGGTCCTTGGGGAACGGGAGAGCTGTTTAGTCAGCGCAAGGTCCTCTCCCTCTCTGAGGAGGAAAGGTAGTGAACAGAGGCGGCTTCCGAGTCCAAAGTCCATAGCTCGCTCGCTTTTTTGTATTTTTTGTTTGTTTTTGTTTTGCATGTTTTTTGTTTGTGTGTTTTTTAAATAGAGTTTCTCTGTGTAACAGCTTTGGCATTCCTGGAACTCACTTTGTAGACTAGAGTGGCTTCGAACTCACAGAGATCCACCTGCTTCTCTCTGCCTTCCAAATGCTGGGATTAAAGATGTGTGCCACCATGCCCAGCTACAAACTCATTTTTTTATCTATTGCCTTCTCTAGAGTGAGGGTGGGGTGGAGGGATCAGAAAGCATTGGTTAGATGTGAAGATGGTGTCTGAAATGGTTAATTTTCTGCATTGACTTGGACAAAAGATATAGTGGTAAAATGTTATTTCTGAGCCAGGCGGCGGCGGCGCAAGCCTTTAATCCCAGCACTTGGGAGGCAGAGGCAGGCGGATCTCTGTGAGTTTGAGGCCAGCCTGGTCTATAAGAGCTAGTTCCAGGACAGGTCCCAAAGCTATAGAGAAACCCTGTCTCAAAAAACCAAAAAAAAAAAAATGTTATTTCTGGATGTGTCTGTGAGGGTGTTTCCAAGGGAACCTTAACCTTTGGTCATTAGGATTCTAGAAGGAAGATCTTCCCTCACTCAAGGAAGTGGGCAACATGCAATCCACTGAAGGCCTGAACAGAAGAGCAGAGGAAGCCAGAACTCATTGCCTCTCCTCCTGCCCTGGGATATGGCATTCCTGGTTCTTGGACCTGCAGACTCCCACCAGGATCTTCACCAGTCATTTGATCCTCTAGTCCTTGGGACTGGAACCATGCCACCAGCTCTACTGGTGACAGCTCACAGATGACAGATCTTGGTACTTCTCAGCTTCCATGATCTGTGAGTCAATCCTTCACACACAATAATAAATCAATGCCCCTATCCTTTCCTTTCTTTCCTCCTACCCTCTCATCTCAATCATGTCTGTTTCTGGAGATCCTTAATTCAGCGTCTGAACACAGGGAGAAATCTAGCATCCGGGTGGGTCAGGCGCAATGAAGAGAAAACTGGAGGAGCTGAATTAGGCTGAAAGGAGGGTAGAGCTCCCCTCCTGCCCTCTCCAGAGGGAGGCAGCAGAGGACTATGGGAACTGCCCCATCCAGCTATGAGCAGTGCACTTCCTTCAGCTCTTCTCTCCACTCTGGGGCCCATATGGAAGGACTCATATGGTTTGAAGTTACACTTGCAGCCCGTTTCCCTGGTGAAAAGATGCTTGGGAAGGCTGGGCTCTTCTCAACTTAGTCTCCAGCGCCCTCTGCTCATTTCTGAGCAGCGATTTCTTTATCAAACAGACAAAGAAAAACCATATTTTCGCCTGTGTCTATTCTCCCATCCCCTTCCATTCTTCAAGCTTCTCAACTATCATCATCTTGGGGACCTTGTGTCACCAGCCTAAACGGGGTCAGTCTTTCTGGAGTAGCTTCCCTGTGCTCCTTCGGTCATCACTATGTCTATTTTCAGGTAGTACATCCCAGTCTTCTCTGGGGAGTTTTACTTCTTGGTGTCTCTTCTTTCCCACTCCCATTTAGACACTTGCCAGACTTACTTCCTTGGGTACAAATACTGGGTCTGGCCCTGGAGATGCCCAGGAAGAAAGTCCTGTGTTTGAGGGAGTCAGCCAACATTGGGCAGCAATGACACAGGAGAACTTAAATGCTTCAGGCTAAAAGTAGCACCCTCCTCCCCCAGGTATGGTACTCTAGTCCCTCAGTCTGGTTGGAAATTGACCTTGGGAAGATCAAAGACAAGTAGAAAAGAAGGACAGTTAAGAGAGAAGATGACACAGGTCAGGGAGACATCTCAGTTGGCAAAGCTAGGGAACTAAAGGGGAGCTCAAGGCTGCAGTTAGACCCAGGGCAGAGACCATCTGCTGCTCAGGGTTGGGGGTCCAGTAAGGACCTTGGTTTGAGGCCAAAAGGGAAGTAAGAATGATCAAGTTCTGGAGACCACAGAAAGCCAAGGAGTTACTCTGAACTCTAACCCGGCAGAGTGGTCAAAACCGTGGATGTGAATTCTGCTTTAGTAGAATTGAAACCTCAGCAGAGTAGGCTCACATGCCAGCCAGTGACCAGTACAGCTACACGAGAGGCAGGTGGTGAGAGGGGGGCCACAATGATCTCTCTCCTACTGTGTCACCTGTCATTTGTTCCAAGAAGCCCGAGTCACAGAGAATCCAAGACGGAAGGTAGACAGCTGCCTCCCCAACCATCTGGCCTAGCACCGTTTTACAGATAGAGAGAGAAGTGGAGAAGCCCTTAGTCCCCATGCTGCCATCATATCCTCACCCACCAGCCTAGTTCTCAGACCCAAACTTGACCTCATCCCATGGAGCTCCCAGCTGAGCTGCATGCCTAACCCAAACATTTGTCAGAGCTTGGGCCTTGCTGTGGATTTTGCTCTATGTTCGATCCTGCCAGGCCTGTCTGATAGGCTGAGAGATCCCCCCTCCCTTTTCCTTCCTCAGACCGTGGGGGAGGGGGCTTGGGGAGTGGAGGGGGAGCGTCTTTCAAAGCCTGTGATGCTGCTTTCCTATTACAATGCCTTTTCCACTGGGCCTCTGCCTGTCTGTCTGTCTCCTCCAGCCACCGTCCCCACTCTTCTTACCCCCTCCTAGAACTGCTGAGATGAATCTCTGAAGCTTCGTGTTTCTGGGGTAATTGAGTTGTGCTCCTTGGTCATGATGGGGAGGAGGCAGTCGCTGCCCATGGGTCTGGCCCTCCCCAGCTCACTTAGCCCGGCCCCCTGTGATCCGGCAGAGGGTGAGAAGTGACAGGATGCTTCCTCTTCCCAACCCAGCCGCCTTCTCCAGCTCTGTCTCCCCCCTCACCCCTCCCTGCTTCCTCTCTGGCACAAATCACATGGTGACAGCCCCATCCAACCTTTGGGGAAGGGTTTGTAAATGTGTCTTCCTTAGCTCTGATCTCCAAATTGTCCCTTTTATTGCATTTGTCACGGTGAGGATTAAAGTCCCTGGATGGCCTGCACTACAAATCACAGAGTCTGCTCTGGGAGCAGCTGCAGGTTGGGAACCAAGGGAGGGGTCTGAGCCCTGTTACAGGGTGTGCTTGTGGGTGCACACACATTCCCCATGTGTGGTATGAGTGTGTACCTAAGAACAGAAAGATGTGCCCCCAGCATTGTCATTCTGAACCATTTGTCCCCTCTGTAGCAGATGGTGATTTCTTCCTCCAGGCTGTCTTCCAGGATCCCTCTGCCACACTAGGGGCTGGGGGGTAATTCAGTGCTAGAGTTCCTGACGAATGTGTCTGAGGTCCTGGGTTCAGTTCCTAGGACTGCAAGAAAAGAGGGAGGTAAGGAGATGAGCCTCTGTGTTCTATAGCAGATGCTAGTGTCTATGTTGATCATCCTTGCATCTCTTCCGGTCAAGGACAGCTCAGCAGCCAAACTCCCAAGGATCTACATCTCAGTCGCAGAGGCACAGCTGACCTGTCCCTGCCCACAGCTCCCACATTCTTCCTTTCTCATTCGGGACACAACTGGGTGCAGAGAGGGCACAACCGAGACAGAGGAGACACAGCTGAGGGACCAAGAGGACAAAAGCTCCCTTGTACAGGCACTGAAAAAAAAAAACAAACGGTCCCTTTCCTCCCCTTATGAGGTGGGCTTCCTGCCTGTCCCTCATGCACATTCATAACATTCAAATTTATGCCGTAATCTCCGCCACTCCATATGTATGAGCCTTTGATGGGTGTTTGGGTTTATGGGATGCACCCAGCCCTCCGTTCCCTCACCCGCCCACCGCCTCTAACCACTGCAAAGACACTCGTACATAATTGACATCGGCAGATTCTTTCATTATACAAGATTTAGCATCTGCTCGGGGATCGCTCGCTCCTCACTCACTATAGATGACTTTCCCTGTGTTTCCTATTATCAATTCAAATTAGCCCCATCTCCCCACCCAACCAGTGCAGCGTTTACACTTGACAGTGAGGAAACAGCAAGGCTATAATGGGCTTCTCAATTATTTAGGCCCAGTTAGGCCAGGACCCAGAAGGCCTCAACAAGGGAGCATGCTGGGATAAGGTCATCACAGGGAAAGGCTAGGGTAATAACTGCTTGATTTCTTCTTTATCTTCCTATAATCCTCTCACCTTTCACCTTGGGGACCCCCCAATATTTGGGTCTACAAGGCTGACAGTCTCTTACTGCTCCCACACTCAATAGCAACTACCTCGGTGTACTTACTCAATAGGAGCACCTACTGAACTACTGACATTAACCAAAGAAGCAGGCAGCTTTCTCACCAGTTGGGCTGGCCCCCTCTTATGGCAATTTCTTTTTTTTTCTTTCTTTCTTTTTTTGGGGGGGCTGGGGGGTGTTGAGACAGTGTTTCTTTGTGTAACAATCCTGGCTGTCCCGGAACTCTCTTTGTAGATCAGGCTGGCCTCGAACTCATAGAGATCCGCTTGCCTCTACATCCTGAGTGCTGGGGTTAAAGGTGTGTGCCACCAAGCCCGGCACGATATACTTCCTTAAGGCTTGGTGACAATAAGTGGTGGTGCCCTAGGACCTCAGAGATCAGTGAAAGATATTTCATCCAAACTCTGGAGTGCCAGGGCGAGGCAGAGAAACACAGACCCTGAACTGGAGACCCAGGCAAGACTGAGAACTGAGAGGTGCTGCATGGGCTTGGGGAGAAGCCACAGCCAAGCAGAAAGCAGACGGAAGAGGCCCTTGCTCTGCTCAGACCCTGGCTGTGCTGAACTCTAATTAGGTCAGTCATGGCCACATGCTGTGCCACTCTGACTAGTCCAGGCCCAGCCTCCTGGAATAACTCTGGACCCAGTGGCTATTCAGAAACCATTGGGCTCTCTTAAGCCCTCTAAAGGCCCAACTGGGCAGAATTTGCAAGTTAGCACCAGGCCTGAGCCTCAGACTCCTGCCAACCCTTAGCCTTAGGCAGGGCCCCAGGCAGCCAGCTCAGCCCCCCACAGCCCTGAGGTTCTCTGCAACCCCTCCCTTCTGCACCCCCCCATGTGCTCCTCTCCAGCCCAGATCAGTTTCTGAGGGTGATGATGGGGGAGGTGGCAGGTGGGGGTCTAGGAGGCTGTGGGATTAGAAGCGGCTTTCCCATGCTTAGCCTCCGCAGAATCAAAGAATTCCTCCATCCGACTGGATTTACTCTAAGTCACAGGCGTGTGGGACCTTCTTTCCCTCAGCAACAGCTGGAAACAGCCCTAAATATGATTAATTAATGCTGTGAAAAGCCCTGGACACAATTAAGATGTGTGTGTGTGTGTGTGTGTGTGTGTGTGTGTGTGTGTGTGTGTGTGTGTGTGTGTTGTGTGTGTGTTAGACAGGGCAACAGGAGGCATGAAGATTTCCAATTTAATCACCTGGGGGTGGGGCCTCCAGGGAAGCAGAGTGATGTTTCCCCAGAGACACTTCTTTGACATGCAGGGGTCATTTTATCCTGCCTCTAGTTTTTGACAGATTAGTCCTTTCCTTTGTCCCAAGGGAACTAGGCTATTTTCTCTTTGATGGGGGTGGGGTGGTAGGTAGGACCAGATGTGACATCTCCCCTTTACAAGTAGAACCTCACCTTCTCTTGCTGATTCTATGGATCACGGACATATGTCCTACCATGCTGATCAGACAGACACAAGCCCAAATGGGACGTTAACGGGAGCTCAGAGGAAATGAAATGAATGACTGACAAGTCAAGCCTCCTGTCCTGGAAATGGCTCACGTTATCCTCTTCCTCTGCACCTATAAGAAAGGACTGGAAGCCTTACCCTGCATCCCCTCCATGCCCCATACCCAGCTCTGTGTAAGTGGGTCTCCATTCCCTAAAGTATGGACATCTTTGCTTTGACAAGATCTTGGTGATAGTATTATCTATAATGAGAAAAAAAGAGGGACAGAGGAACAAATCACCCAAAATTTAGTACTAGCTTTCAATCATGTCTTAGGGTTTCTATTGCTGTGAAGAGACACCATGACCATGGCAACTCTTGTAAAGGAAAACATTTAATTGGGGCTGGTTTACAGTTCAGAGGTTTAGTGCATTATCATCATGGTGGTAAGCAAGGCTGCACACAGACAGACATAATGATAGAGAAGGCACCAAGAGTTCTACATCTGCATCAGAAGCAACAGGAAGAGAGTGACGCTGGTCCTGGCTTGAGCATTTGAAACCTCAAAGCCCACCTCCAGTGACACACTTCCTCCAACAAGGTCACACCTCCTAATATTGTCACTCCCTGAGCCTATGGGGGCCATTTTCATTCAAATAACCACAGATAATAAAAAATAATTATATATTTGTATTAATATATAGAGAATTTTATGTGTCTACAGTGTATTTTTCATTTTAATTTAATTTTTAAAATTTCACATGTTTCATGCATGATCCATGGTGGTCAGAGAAGTCATTGGATCCACTGGAACCAGAGGTAAGAATGGCTGTGAATCACCACCATATGGGTACTGTGAACCAAATCTGAGTCTTCCTTCTTCTCCTTCCCCAAGATTTATTTACTTTTTATTAAGTATAGTGTTCTGCATGCATATATGTCTGCACACCAGAAGAGAACAGCGGATCTCACTACAGATGGTTGTGAGCTGCCATGTGGTTGCTGGGAATTGAACTCAGGACCTCTGGTAGAGTAGCCAGTGCTCTTAACTGCTGAACCATCTCTCCAGCCCCCTGCTCTTAACGTCTTAACTGCTGAGACATCTTGCCAGACCTCACAATATATTTTCATCATTTCCATCCTCATTCTCCCCTCCAATGCCACTTGTGCCCTGCTGGACTTCCTGGGTTGTTTTGTTCTGTTCTGGATTTGGGGATTTTGTTTTGTTTTGTTTTATGGTTTTTGGGCTCACTGTAGATTTGTTTTTGTAACCAAGTTCAATTAGTGCTGCCCACATGCCAATGTATGCAGGGCCATCCACTGGGAAATGAGGTACCTACTAGTGATCCCTCCACTTTCTGCAGAAGCCATCTGTTGCTTAGCACCAGCTCCTCAGCTCGAGGTAGGCTTCGTGAGCCCCTCTTCCTCCTCTGGTGGCATCTCGACTGGCTTGACCTTATGCAGGTATTGTGCAGATGACCACAGCTGCTGTGGAGCTTTGTGTCATGTGCAGAGTGCAGCACTGCACAGCTCTCCTTCCCATCAGCTAGCTCTTACATTCTCCTGCCAGCTTCCTACCGTGTTCTCTGAGCCTTGCTAGGGTGGGGGAGTGAAACGGAGGTTCTTATTTTAGGGCTGAGGACTCATGGTCACATGTTATCAGAATTTAGTTAGGAGTCTGCATTCTCTGCTTCCCACAACCAAAAGATTATGTGACCAAGTTTGAGAGCATCATAAATCTATGGGAATAAACATTTAGAAGGCCATAAATTATTATTTATTGCAATGGACTGACATGCTGTAGTTGTTTTTTTTTTCTTTCATGCTTTGATCTTTTGGGGGCCTGCCACCCAGCTCCCAAATAAATACATGGAGACATAGTCTTACTTATGAATATCCGGCCTTAACTTGGCTTGTTTCTAGTCAGCTTTTCTTAACTTAAATTATCCCATCTACCTTTTGCCTCTGGGCCTTTACCTTTCTCTATTCTATATATCTCTCTTTCCTTCTTACTCTATGGCTGGCTGTGTGGCTGAGTAGCTGGTCCCTTCTCTCCTTCTCCTCCTTCTCTCTTTCTCTTTTTCTCCTTATCCTCCTCTTCTCTTCTTCTTGCGATTTCTCCTCCTGTTTATTCTCTCTGCCTGACAGCCCTGCCTATTTCTCTCTCCTGCCTTGCTATCAGCTGTTCAGCTCTTTATTAGACCAATCAGGTGTTTTAGACAGGTAAAGGAGCACAGCTTCACAGAGGTAAACAAATGCAACATAAAAGAATGCAACACATCTTTGTATCATTAAACAAATATTACACAGGATAAATGAATGTAACACATCTTAAACTAATATTCCACAATATGTTTCTGTTTTTGTGAAATGACTCAACCCCAGAAGAGGTTTCCTAGGTTCTAGCACTGACAACCACAGACAGAGTAGAATGAGCATGGAAAAAGCCTCATACACTAATCCTCACCTTAGATCCTTCTGAGGTCAGTGGGACATCTTAACAGCCTGGTGTGCTGGCCAGTTTTATGTCAACTTGACTCAGACTAGAGTCATCTGAGAGAGGGAACCTCAATTGAGAAAATGCCTCCAAAAGATTGAGCTGTAGAGCTAGGGAGCCTGCATGGGACCAACTTAGGCCCTCTGCATGTGTGTGACAGTTGTATAGCTTGGTCTAATTGTGGAGCTCCTAGCAGTGGGATCAGGGTCTGTCCCTAATGCTTGAGCTGGCTTTTGGGTACCTAATCCCCATACTGGGTTGCCTTGTCCAGCCTCAATACAAAGGGAGGAGCTTCGTCTTACCTCAACTTGATATGCCATGCTTTGTTGACTCCCGTGGGAGGCCTGCCTCTTTCTGAACAGAAACAGAGGAGTGGATGGGGGTGAGGGGTAGAGGGGAGGCCAGGGGAGGGAACGAGAGGAGAGGAGGGAGGGGAAACTGTGGTCAGGATGTAAAATAAATGAAAAAAAATTTATTAATAATAATTAAAAAAATTGGACTGTAAGCAAGCCTGTAGGGTATTTTCTTAATTAGGGATTGATGGGAGGGAACCCATCCCGTTGTGTGTGGTGTCATCCCTAGGATGGGTATTGGTGTCTATAACAAAGCAATTAGCAGCACCCGTCCAAGGCCTCTGCATCAACTTCTGCCTCTGGGTTCCTGCCCCTAGGTTCCTGCTCTGTTTGAGTTCCTGTCCTGATTTTTTTTCAATGATGGACTGTAATGTGGAAGAGTAAGCCAAACCAACCCTTTCCTCCCTAAGTTACTTTTTGTTACTGTGTTTCATCACAGCAATAGTATCTCTAACTAGGACCTGTGGTTTCCAGGATAGTAACCAGAGAAGTTTGACAATGCCCAGATGTTCCTTGCCAAAGGATCGCCATAGTTGACGGAGCTCACAACATTCAACACTCCTGAACTTAAACCACCACGACCGAGAGTCAATATCTGGGTATCAAAGCCAAGGAAGATGTGGATCATCCTTGTCAGACCTGGCCCTTGTCTCCCAGGAAGGGGCTGACCTTTGCAGGACAGTGGCCTTTAGGATCGTTGGTGAAATTCCTGAAGTTTTTGTTGGTGACTGAGTAGAGATGATAAGGCCTACAGCAGATCACTAGAGTGAAAGGTGATCCTTAAAGAAGGAAAATGAAAATCACCTCTCCCCAGCAATCCCAAAGTAGGAGAGGTGTGTCCTGAGGCCAGATGTGCATTGGCTCTGCCCTGGGCTCAGCTGTGCAGAGAATCCTAACCATCCATCATGCCATTTCCCTCACACCCTTAAGCCTACCATGTTCTGCATCAGGGAGGGGCTGGCTTAGAGATAGGGTGGTGTGATCATGGAAGGAGAGCCAGGGAGTTGAAGGCTGGGAGGAGGTGGGCAGGAAGTCAGAAAGGGGTTTGCAGTTTCTTGGGAGAGTCTTATGTTTTTCTCACAGACCCTTGCAACTGCACCTCAGGAGTCTGACAGAGGTGTGAACACAAAGGACTTCTGGCATCCTCATGAGTAAGTGTATTTCTTTCTTTTTTTAAAAAAAAGTTATTTTTATTTTATGTGCATTGGTGTTTTGCCTACATGTATGTTTGTGTGAGGGTGTCAGACCCCCTGGAACTGAAGTTACAGACAGTTGTGAGCTGCTATGTGGGTTCTGGGAATTGAACCCAGGTCCTCTGGGAGAGCAGCCAGTGCTCTTAACCAACTATCCATCTTTCCAGCCCCAAGTGTATTTCTGCATGGGTGCTATGTCTGTTCAGTGACCCTGTGGCTATGGATAGATGGGTCAATAGAAAGAACAGGAACATAGCTATTTAAACTCCAGTTCTGGGGCTTCTGACGCCCTCACACAGACATACATGTAGGTAAAACACCAGTGCACACACACACACACACACATCAAACAAACCAAAACCAAAAAGAATATATCTATTTACTTATTTTAAAATTAAGTGTGTGTGTGTGTGTGTGTGTGTGTGTACATGTATGGAGGACAGAGAACAACCTGCCACTACCTCCACCATGTGTGTCCCTGGGATCTAACTCGAGTTATCAGACTTGGTGACAAGCTCTTTCCCTCTTTTGTCATCTCACTGGCCCTTGTGTTTGAGAGAGGATATCATGTGACTCAGGCTGTCCTCACATTTGTTATGTAGCTGAGAATGACTTTCCACTTATTTCTGCGAGTAGGTGGTCATGTATGCAGGTGTGTATTCATATGTGTGTGTGAATACATGTGGAGGCCAAAGGGCAGCCTCAGATGTCATTTCTCAGACAGTATCCTCATTCTTTTTTAGATAATCATCTTTCACAGGCCTAAAACTCACCAAGTAGGCAAGGCTGACTGGTCAGTGAGACCCAGGGAGCCTCCTGTCTCTCCTCGACTGTGATGGAAATACAGGCTCTCATTCTTGAAAAGGGCTTTTTTCTAAAACTCTTAGTCAACCACATGGGTCAGGCCTCTACCAGAGAGGGATTCATCATAAGGCCAGGTCTGACCATGGGATGCCTCATCCAGGCAGTGGCTGCCAGGGAGCTTGCTGTAGCCTTTTGTTTGGTTTCCCCAAAGCCTATGATAGAGATGGGAAAGGAAGAAAGGGCGACTTAGACGGAATCAGGGCCACACACACACACACACACAAACACACACACTAGCTAAGTGTTCTATCACTGAGCTATGCCTGTTAGCCCAGAGCAGCATTTTAAATGCAACACCTCAAAGAATGTTTGGGACATCAGGTGAGGTAGGTATTATTGTCATCTACTGATGACGTAAGAAGACTGGGACTCCAGGAGCTTAAGAACTGGTTCAAAGCCACATGTCTGTGAAGTGGGCTCTTTCCACTTGGGAAATTCCTCAGTAAATCAACACAGAATCTCGCATTGCTAGACATGGGTTCTGGGGTTAACAAGTGAAAATACAGGATTCCCAGGAAAACCTGGGTTCCAGGTAAAAAAACAGTCTTTCAGAAAAGTTTAAGTGAAGCCGGAGAGGTGGTTCAGTGGTTCAGAACACTGCTCCTGCAGAGGACCCGGGTCCAGTTCGCAGCTCAGCACCCACCTGGCAGCTAACAACAATTTATAACTCCAGGTCCAGGGGATGCAATGCTTCTTGTGACCTCCACAGGCTCCTGCATCCAGAGGACACACATACATATACTCAAGCACACACATACATAAAGTAAATAAATATAAGCATATCCCAAATAATGCACAGGCTTACTTATACTAAGGATTTACTTGTATCTGAAATTGCATTGTATCTGGCTTTCTAAGGGTTAAGTAACAGCCAAGGTCAGCCCTACCTCTTTTTTCCTAAGAAAAACTGAAAAACCTTTGAGGAGGAGAAAGCTGAGGCATATTTCTGTAATCCCAGGAATAGGGAGACTCAGACAGGGTGATCTTATACAGTTAAACCCCATATAAATAAATAATACATAAATAAATGTTACCTTTCTGATCTTCATTGTACAGCTTGACATTAGTGAATTCCATAGTGCAGGGAGAGGGAGAGCCAAATATGTAGTTCCACCCATGTCTAAGACTTAATTGCCTTTAATCCCAGCAATTGGTAGTCAGAGGCGGGTGGATCTCTGTGAGTTTGAGGCCTCCCTGGTCTATAGAATGAGTCCTAGGACTCCCTGGTCTATAGAATGAGTCCTAGTCCTATCTAGAAAAATATCCACCAAAAACAAAACAAATAAACAAATAGTAACAATAACAAAAAAGAAAACCTGTCTGGAAAAAACAAAAAATAAAAAAACCTTATTGGAGCTGGAAAGATAGCTCAATAGTCAAGAATACTTGCTGTTCCTGCAGAGGGACCTGGATTTGGTTTCCAGCACCCATATAGTGAGTGAGAACTGCCTATAAATCCAGTTATACAGGATTCGATGCCCTTTTCTGATCTCCTTGGGCACCAGGTATATAGGTGGCACACAGACATACATGTAGGCAAAACACACATACATGTAAAGTAAATACATTTTATTTCATTTTTTTTTTCAAGACAGGGTTTCTCTGTGTAACAGCCCTGGTTGTCCTGGAACTTACTTTGTAGAGCAGCCTGGCCTCAAACTCACAGAGATCCTCCTGCCTCTGTCTCCCAATTGCTAGGATTAAAGGTGTGCACCACCACTTCCTGGCTAATAAATACATTTTTAAAAGATAATTATTTGTTTTTATTTTATGAGTATGGGTATTTTGCCTGCATGTGTGTCTGGGTACCAGGTATGTGAAGTGCCCAGGGAAGCAGAAGAGAGAATCAGATTCCCCTGACACTGGAATTACAGAGGGTCCTGGGTCATCATGTTGGTGCTCGGAATCCAATTAAACTCCTTTGATTTTTTTTGAAGATTTATTTATTTATTATGCATACAGTATTCTGCCTGCATGTATGTCTGCACTCCAGAAGATCTCATTCTAGATGGTTGTGAGCCACCATATGGTTACTGGGAATTGAACTCAGGACCTCTGGAAAAAAAACCAGTGCTCTTAACCACTGAACCATCTCTCTAGCCCCTTAAATTTCAGTTCTCCTAATTGCTGAGCCTCTTCTGGGCCCTATTCCTCCCTCCCTTCCTTCCTTCCTCTTTCCCTTCCCTCCCTGCCTCTTCCTTCCTTCCTTCCTTCCTTCCTTCCTTCCTTCCTTCCTTCCTTCCTTCCTTTTTATCTTTCTTTCAGGCAGGGTCTCATTCTGTAGCCAATCTGGTCTTGAGCTCAACCCAGGCTGACCTTGAACTCTTGGCAATCCTCCCACCTCAGCCCTGGAGTGCTAGTATTACAGGCCTGAGCCATCAGGTCCAGCTGAGATCTAAGACCTCTGATGGTCTGCCCCCTCCCCCTACATTTGAGACAACAGTTTTTCCTTTCTCACAAGAAAGCCAAACTCTGAGTGGCCCAGGAAGCAGGTGAAGGTGGAGGCAGCTCTTTTATCATCCCTTAGGACCCCACCCCCACCCTGGCCAGCCACCTGCCCTGGATCCACTCTGGCTCCCATGGCTTTTCCTTGGCAGCTGAGCTCTGCTGGGCTCCACCGCAGGCTCCATCGCTCTCTCCAGCGCCTGCTCAGGCGTTTGCTCTCTTTGCTCCCGTTGGGCTCACATTCCTACTCCCAGCTTGCTTGCTCTGCTTGCTCCGGGCGTCTCCCTACTGAAGAATTATGTTGCATAAAGCAGCCGCCACCATCTTGAACTGGCAGTGAACTTTGCTTTCTACATATAAATACAGATAGCAATCACACCCCAATCAGCGCTGAGGCTTCGGGGCATCATCTCAGCAACTCTAACTTTCCCATTACGATAATGTGATTTTCACTCAGTCTATAATATCACCAGCCATGAATAAAGCAACTGGCTCTTTCTGCCGCTCTCCTCCCCGCCCCCCTTTTTCTCTCTTTCCCCACCCTCCTGTCTCCTTTCTTTTTCTCCCTCTTGCCTTCCTCCCTGTCTCTGCAGCGTTCCTGGTAATGTCTCCATCTCTGTCTCCGCATCTCTGAACATCTCAGCCTTCCTCTCCTGGTATCTCTCTCTCTCTCTCTCTCTCTCTCTCTCTCTCTCTCTCTCTCTCTCCTCTCACCCTCTGGGACTCACATTCCCTAAATACTAATGGTGGGGATTTGCAGTGCCCCTGGGTTGTTTTAAATTCTGCTCCCCAGCCCTGCCATAATCTGCCTTTGCCTGAAGGTGAGAATCTGCCAGGAGTGGGGAGTAGGGGTGAGAATGGCTGGCTGCTTAGCTTCAGAGGGGGGTGAGGAGGTGGGGAGGGGAGACTATGAATTCCATCTTTCCTCCTTGTTCCTTCCCTTAGGTGCCAGGATGCCTCTCTGCACAGGACTCCCATCGAGAATGCCCAAGCCAAGTTTCAGCGACCAGAGCTAGGGAGACATTCTTATTTAGCAGTGAGTTCTAGAGGCTCTATTATTCTGTAGACTGGGGGACCCACGCCCAGACATTCTAAGAGCCAGACAATTGTCAGTCAGATAGAGCTGGTGAGAAGGTGATTCGGAGAGGCCTGAAAAGGGGAGGGCCAGGTCCGGTCCCCCAGAACCTCTCTTAAATCCAGCTTGGTCCTGGCAGAGCTGCCCAGGCTAAAGGTGCCTTTCAGGACCTGGAGAGAAAAGCCTGCAAACCCTTGACCAAGGTGTCAGCCACCTTTCTGCTCTGAAGAGGGTGTCTCTCTCCTTTGTGGGAACATCCCGACCCTGGGTTGGTAGTGATGCTGGTAGGGAGATGTACGCTGGCTATTTTTCCGTGCCCTCTGGGTTTGCTTACCATTCTACCTTCTGCCCTCCCTCCCTTGACTTTCTTCCAATTCTTAGCTGTGGCACCTTGGACAGTGGCTCCTGATTTCTCTAAGCCTCAGTGTCCTGTCTATAAAATGACAGTTACAGGAAACATGGTGTGATGCACAGGTCTCTAATTCCAGCGCTCAGAGGTTGGGGCAAGCTCAAAGCTCAAGGTCACCGTCAGCTACAAAGAAAGTTCCTGGCCAGTCTGGACTACAAGAGACTGTCTTTGGCGGGGGGGGGGGGGGCATGTGGTGGTAGCACACACCTTTGGTAACAGCACTTGGAAGGTAGAGGTGGGTGGATCTCTGTGAGTTCACAGACAACCTGGTCTACAGAGTGAGTTTCAGGACACCAAAGGCTACACATAGAAACCCTATCTCGAAAAACAAAAACAAACCAACAAAAAGACCTACTATCTGCTCTCCGAATTATATGATGTAATTGAATTTGGTTTGTTTTTTTTCATTTTCCTTTTCTTTTCTCTTTCTTTCTTTCTCTCTTTCTTTCTTTTTGAGCTAGGTTTTCTCTTTGTAGCCCTGACTGTCCTGGAACTCACTCTGTAGACCAGGCTGGCCTTAAAATCAGTGATTTGCCTGCTTCTGCCTCCCAAGTACCATCTCACTAGCCCTCCAACTGCCAGTTTTGTATGATTTGGGATAAATTCTAGATTCTAGGGACTCATACATGCTATGCCATTGAGCTTTGTCTCCTTCCTTCTTTAACTCCTCCCTCCTCTTTCTTTCTTTCTTTCTTTCTTTCTTTCTTTCTTTCTTTCTTTCTTTCTTTCTCCCTCTCATTCTCTTTTGAGAGAAGATGAGTTCTCACTATGAACAATCTCTCCCGAACTTCAGGGCTCAGGCTGTCTTATCCTCTTACTTTAGCCCCCTGGCTAGCCGGGACCACAGGCCACTGTGTCCAGTCTAGAAAGTGAGGTTTTTTTGTTTTGTTTTGGTTTGGTTTTTCGAGATAAGGTTTCTCTTTGTGTCTTGGAACTTGCTTTATAGACCAGCCTGGCCTTGAACTCACAGAGATCTGCCTGCCTCTGCCTCTGGGTTTAAAGGCGTGTGCCACCACTGTCTTGATTGAAAGTGACTTTTTCTTTTTTGACAGGGTTCCACCTCGTAGCCCTGGCTGGTCTAGAAATTGCTATATATACTAGGCTGGCCGGGAACTCAGATCCACATGCTTCTTTCTGCCTCTCATGTACTAGGAGCAAAGGTGTGTACTATCAGACCTGGCTCAAAAAGTGATTCTTGAATGTGCTGTCTTAATCAGGAGTGACCAGTTAGGATAAGACATCTGCAGTCTATTTCTGTATTTCAGAATCTCCTGTTTGCTTGCCTGTAGTTTTTCCTGGCTTCTCTCTGAAAGTTCCTTTGGAAATATTCTAGTGTGAATTCATTCTGAAGAGAAGAGTGGTCCCTACCTCCCTCAGATTAGGACTGGCTCTCAGTGCTATAAAAGTTAGAGCTGGGCCTGGGCATCCAGCATCACTGGGGCAAATCCAGGGGAAATTTGGGCCCAGTGTCTGGCCAGAGACTAATCTGAGTCCCTTCCATCATACTTAGTTTCTTAGTTAGGGTTTTTATTGTTGTGAAGAGAAACCATGACCACAGCAACTCTTTTTTTTTTTATTGATTTTTATTGAGCTCTACATTTTTCTCTGCTCCCCTCCCTGCTTCTCCCCTCCTCTTCAACTCTCTCCCAAAGTCCCTATACTCCCAATTTACTCAGGAGATCTTGTCTTTTTCTATTTCCCATGTAGATTAGATCTATGTATGTCTGTCTTAGGGGACCACAGCAACTCTTATAAAGAAAAGCATTTAATTGGGGTGGCTCACTTATAGTTCAGAGGTTCAGTCCATTATTATCATGGTGGGACATGGTAGCATGCAGGCAGACATGGTGCTGGAGAGGTAGCTGAGAGTCCTACATCTTGCAGGCAACAGGTAGTAGACTAAAACACTGGGTGCCTCCATGGTGACACATTTCCAACAATGCCATTACCTCCCAACAGTGCCACTTCCTTTGGGGGCCACACTTAGCTTCTCTGCCTTGACCATAAGGATAATGCTAACCCTTGGGGGTCCAGAAAACAGATTATTCTTATTCAAGGGCTTGAGCAAAGGGAGGGGAAGGTTGTGAACTCACAAGAGGACTGGGAGTCTGGTCTTGTTCTGTTCTCCTCTTCTCCATGAGGAACAAGACAGGGTCCATGCCTTCTAGGAGGTGACAGACAGTCTAGAGAGGGAGGCAGGTGTGAAGCAGGCAGAACACAGCGAGGGTATTAACTGGCTTTCTGTCACTGTGACCAAAGCACCCAACATAAATAATTTTCGGGAAGAAAGACTTCTTTTGCTCATGGCCTCAGACAGTTCAGCCCATCATGGGAAAGAGGGGAGTAGTGTTCCAGAGCTCTACCCATCATGGTGGGCCAGAAGTCAAGAAGAAGGAAACACCAGTATACAGTTCTTCCTTCTTTTTCCTTTAGTTGATGGGGATGGTGTCCCCACTGTTTACTTTACTCTTTAGTTAATTCTCTCCAAAACACCCTCATACACACACTTAGAGTGACTCAATCTGGATTCTAAATCCAGCCACGTTGGCTATGAAGGTAAGCATCAGTGTGAAAGCCACTCACAGTTGCAAAGTGTAGGGAGATAAGAAGAAGGAGCTGTCCTTTCCAGCTGAAGAGCTCCTGGGGGAGGTAGAGCTGGAGAGGAGGAAGGGCATTTTCTATTCTATTCCATTCTATTCTATTCTTTATGTATATGACTGTTTGGCCTGCATACCATTTGTGTGCCTGGTGCCCACAGTGGCCATAGGAGGGTGAGTGAACCTCTGGAACTGGAGCTAGAGATGGTTGTGAGCTATCATGTGAGTGCTGGGATTGAACCCAGGTCCTCTGCAAGAACAAGTGTTCGCTGAGCTATCTCTCTAGTCCAACCATCATATTTTTGCCCTGAGTGAATGTTTTGAAGAAGATGGAGACAAGAAGAAGTAGAATAGGCTTGGGATAAATCAATAAAAATAGTAACTTTTTTGTTGTTAATACTATTCTTTATTTTTGTTTGTCGTTCTGTTTTGTCTTGAGACAGGGTCTACCCATGCAGTCTGTCTATCTTAGAACTCACTATGTAGACCATACTGACTTCAAATTCACAGAGATCCACCTGCTTCTGCCTCCTGACTTCTAGGATTAAACAACTACACCCTTATGCCCAGCATCCACCATTATAATTTTTTTTATTTTTCCATTCAAAAATTTACACTTCTGCCAGGCAGTGGTGGCACATGCCTTTAATCCCAGCACTCGGGAGGCAGAGGCAGGCAGATCTCTGTGAGTTCAAGACCAGCCTGGTCTACAAAGCTAGTTCCAGGACAGGCTCCAAAGCCATAGAGAAACCCTGTCTCAAAAAAACAAACAAAAAAAATTTACATTTCCTCCTCTTCTCCCATTCCCCTCCCGCTCCCCCACTTACCCTCCTCCCTCCCCCTCCATCCTTAAGAGAGGGCAGGGTACCCTGCCCTGTGGGAAGTCCAAGGCCCTCCCCCTTCCATCCCGGCCTAGGAAGATGTGCATCCAAATAGACTAGGGTCCCAAAAAGCCAATACATGCAGAAGAGACAGGTCCCAGTGCCATTATCGATGGCTTCTCAGTCCGCCCCCATTGGCAAGCCATATTCAGAGAGTCCGGTTTGATCACATGTTCGTTCAGTCCCGGTCCAGCTGGATTTGGTGAGCTCCCATTACATCAGGCACACTGTCTCAGTGGGAGTGGGAGGGTGGAGATGGTGGAAGGGCAGATACTGGAGCAGGGAAGAAGATATCTACATTAAGGGAGCCATTTTAGGGTTGGCAAGAGACTTGGCTCTAGAAGGGATCCCAGGTGTCCACAGGGATGTCCCCAGCTAGGTTCTTGGGCAGCAGAGGAGAGGGGGCCTGAACTGGCCTTGTCCTATAGTCACACTGATGAATATCTTGAATATCACCATAGAAATTTCGTCCGATGGATCGAGATAGAGACAGAGACCCACATCCACATCAGAGCAATGGACTGAGCTCCCAAGGTCCCATTGAAGAGCAGAAGGAGGGAGAAGATGAGCAAGGAAGTCAGGACCGCGAGGGGCTGGTCCACCATTATCATTTTAAAGCTAGTGAGCAGAAACCAGTTTCAAAGCCCCGACAAACTACAGTTAGCCTTTTGCATTTCCTGTTTCGGAGAGGGGCGAGCAAGAGCAGATTCCATGTGGGCCTTAGCTGTTTAAGTGGCCAGGGTGGTCTCCTAAGAAGCCAGCTCTCCTCTCCTTTCTTCCTTTGGTCTCCTTTCCCCCATTCCTCTCTTCTAAGTCATTTACTGCTGTTCTTACTTCTCCATCTTCCAGACCACAGGGCTAAGTGGAACTGATACTCTACCTTCACTGTTGGTGGGGCAAAAGCCTCACCCATTTAGGATGACCACCTGAGGGTCACTAGACCTCAGTTTCTTCATTCACCAGCCTGAGGTAGACAAGCATTGATCCCTGTGGAGGGGGCAGGAGGCAGATGGTAGAAGAAACAGAGGATTGGTCATCTTGAGAAAAAGTTCACAGGAGGGGCTAGAGAGATGGCTCAGCAGTTAAGAGCACTGACTATTCTTCCAGAGGACTCGGATTCAGTTCCCAGCACCCATATGATGGCTCACAACTGTCTGGAACTCCAGTTCTGGGCTGCCCCACACCCACATCCAGAAAAAGTCCACAGGGAAGCAAAGTGAGAGACAGTCCCTGAGGAGGATGGTGATATGAAGGAGGATGGTGATATGAAGGAGGATGGTGATATGAAGGTGCCTTCATGAAAAGACACAGTGAGTCTGACTTCTAAGTTCTGGAATTGAACCTGCCAGAGCCACCGGCTCTTTAAAGACAGACCACACATGCTGGGCACGGCAACTCAGGCCTGGAAGGGGGAGGCTGAAGCAAGAGAATCTCTGTAAGTTTGGAATTGCTGGGGTATCGGAGTAAGACTCTCTCAAAACCAAAAGGGTAGCACAACAACAAAGCATGCTGGCCTGCAGCTCCAGAACTAGGGAAGCTAGGCAGAGATGCTGCAAGTTCACGGCCAGCCAGGGACCAGCAAGAGCGCGACTCAAACAAATCAAACAAAATAAACAGGCAGGAAGCATTTGTCAGAACCTTTGAATCAGAGTGTCTGTGAGGAGAGCCGGGCACTGGTGGGTTTTCAAGCTTCCCAGCAGCTTCTAAAGTCTCACCATGTTAGAGCCACAGGCTGCTGTAAGGGACTCTGGAAGCTGCACCTTGTGGCAGAAGCCTGTAATTATTTGTAGCACTTGGGAGGCTGAGGCAGAAAGATCAAGAGCAAGGTCAACCTAGGCTATATAGTGAGTTCAAACCTAGCCTGGACTACATAGTGAGTTAGAGCCTAGCCTGGGCTACATATTTGTCTCAAAATAGTGAGGAGGAGTCAGGTGTGGTGGCACATGCCTTTAATCCCAGCACTCAGGAGGCAGAGGAAGAGGCAGTTTGGTCTACAGAGCAAGTTTCAGGACAGCCAAGGCTACACAGAGAAACACTGTCTCAAAAAACAAAACAAACAAACAAACAAAAAACCCACAAAAAAAAACAAAAGAAAGCATAAAAATTCAAGGTCCACCCTTGTCCATTTCTAGTTGGGTGGTCTTGGCCAGCACATCAGATCTCATTGACCCTCAGTTTTCTTATCTTTATAAAACAGGACTCTCAACTTTTACCTAGTATATTATACAAATTAATAGTCTTAGGTGGACAGTTGAACATAATATAAATTAATTATGCAAGTCTACTCTTTTTAAAATTCGGAAGCTGTGTGAATTAAATAACACAAAGGGGGCTGGGCTCTAGCCCAGTCGGCAGAGTATTTTGGCTAGTGCACATGAAGCCCTCAGTTCTATTCCTAGCACTGTATAGACTGAGTGTGGTGCTAACGCCTATGGTCCCAGTACTCAGGAGGTAGAGACTGGAGAATCAGAAGTTCAAGGTCATCCTCAGCTATGTATTAAGTTCAAGGTCAGCTTGGGCTACTTGAGATCTCGTCTACAATTTAGAAAAAAGAATAGTATATGTACAGCGACAAAAACTAAGTCCACATATTGGTAAGGTATGTGCACTTGAGTGTATACACAAACCACAGGGAGTTGCTGGTGGGTTCTGAAAGTAGAGCTGGGGTTTTTTAGACATAGGCTTTTATGATTTTAGCTTTCAGAATATGCCATTAAAATATGGAGAGATGAACTACGGAGTGGTGTGTGTGTGTGTATGTGTGTGTGTGTATGTGTGTGTGTGTGTGTGCGCGCACGCGTGTGTTTAAATGATTGCTAAAGTGCAGCATCATTTGAGTCTGCCTGTCAGCCTATCAGAAACGTCATCTATAACCTTCACTGTTTGCAGTTTAATCTCCCCTGCCTCCCCTCGGGCCCTGTTCTGACATTTTAAACCCCATAAATGACAGTAGTGCTCTAAGCCATTTTGAAAAAAGCCAAGCATTTGGAAAACACGTGCGTGCACACACACACACACACACACACACACACACACACACACACACACCTAAATCTTCTTTCTCCAGAACACATGCTCATTCTCAAGATTGTAAGTGGAATCACACCCATGCTCACACCTCTGTACTGGCCAATTTAGAAGAAGTCGAAATTACTGCTACCGGTCCAGAAATGTGTTTAAGTGTGACAGCAGCATACACGCTCACAGAAGCATGGCTGGGTGTCTGGTGTCTGAGTGTGAACCCCAGAGGATACACAGCAAGCAGTGGGACACCTTTCTGCTCTCACCCTCAAGTCCTCTCCACTCCTTTGCACCTTGGCCTTGAGAGAAGAGGAAAGACCCTGGAGTCCTTGAAAGGCTAGTGGGGGTTGTAGCAGATGGAAGAGAAGCATGTTTTTTAACCACGGAACCAACTCTCTAGCCCAAGAACTTATTTAAAACTATTTTCATTATGAGTTGGGCAGGATGGCGCACATCTTTAATCCCAGAATTCAGGAGGCAGAAGCAGGGAAATCTCTGAGTTTGAGGACAGCCTGGATAATGAGTTCTAGTGACAGTCAGGGCTATGTAGAGAGACCCTGTCTCAAAAAAAAATTTTTTTATTACATGCGTTCATTTATGGGGGTGTCATACACACCATGGCATACATGTGGAAGTAAGAGGACAACTTATGAGAGCTGATCTTGCCTTTAAGAGTCCTGTCAGCTCATGATCTTATCCCTTGGGGTTGGTGCAGATTCTCTAACAGAGCAAAGGGAGTAAGTGTTTACCAAGTGAAATACCTGTGAACTCTGTAGCAAGTAGTGAAGGGTGTGTGTGTGCGCGCAGATAAGGGTGAGTGGGAGATTGCCTAGTTAATGACAGTTCCTGAGAAGGGATCACTTCTGATATAGAAAGCCTCTATCACTTCTGATATCCACTTACTCCAGAATTAGTGACTGTATTTTTGTTTGTTTTTCTTCCTTTCTTCCTTCTTTCCTCCTCCTTTTTCTGTGTTGAACTCTGACTTTGCAATAATATCTTCCCACTCAAATAAAGCAGGAAATGGTAGTCATGGTAAACTATACTACCTTTGTATAGTACTATTAAGAAATGTGGACCAGGCTGGGCCTTTAATCCCAGCACTCAGGAGGCAGAGGCAGGCGGATCTCTTAAGAGTTTGATGCCAGTCTGGTCTACAGAGCAAGTTCCAAAGCTACACAGAGAAACCCTGTCTTGAAAAACAAACAACCGAAAAAACAATAAAACAGAGAAATGTGGACTAGCTGAGTGGTGGTGATGGCGCAAGCCTTTAATCCCAGCACTTGGGAGGCAAAGACAGGAAGATCTTTGTGAGTTCAAGGCCAACCTGGCTACAGATTGAGTTCCAGAACAGCCAGGGCTACATAAAGAAACCCTGTTTCACAAAAAGAAAGAAAGAAAGAGAGAAAGAGAAAAAGAGAGAAAGAGAGAAAAAAGAAAGAAAAGATAAGAAAAAGAAAAAAATGTGGACCATCAATGTTCATAGCATTTTCCTGAGCTGGCAACTCTCTTCCTCCATACTGGAGACATATACCAAGGAGCAACTCTGGGAAGCTTGGCTTGATTCTGAGGGGCTCTGTGGATTCCTTGTGACAAGGCTGTCTCCTGTGCTCTTACTCCCACCACATCCAGTCATCCTGCTCTTTAAGGAACTTGTTTCCAAGGCAACCAATTAGTGTCAGGAAGTGAGGGCTGTGACATCAGAAGAGAGTGGGGGTAGGTTGAGAACCTCCATCCCCCCACCTCTCTGGCTCTGCTCAGCATCTGTAGCTTTGCACAGAAAGCTTCAGAGCAAAAGACCTAGGCCTTTGCCTTTAAGAGAACCATGATTTCCAGAAGAGCCTGGGTGCAAGCCCTGGGGAGAGATCTGGCTCCACTGGCGAGACCTCCTTCAGCCATTCATTCCAAGGGTAAGACTGTGAGTCCAGGAGGAGACACATAGAAAAGTAACCAGTCATGTGACCATTCCCAACCTCTTCCATATCCCCGAGGAGAAAGAGACTTTAGGATTTTTTAAAGTAAAACTATTGAAAATCTGTCATTATTGTGAGGAAAAGGGCATGCGCCACAGTGCCCCTTGGAGGTCAGAGGACCACCTTGTGATTCAGTTTCCTCTAGGCTACCTCTACGGAGTTCTGGCCATCGATGGAGGACATTGGGCAATTGCTTTTACCTGCTGAGCCATCTGACTGGCCCATCGTTTCCTGGCTCTTGCAGACAAAGTGGAAGAGGAATCATAGCTTAAACCGAGGAGCTTCTTCCCTCAGGCTTTCCCTGGGAACCTGCTCTACCCTCACTACAGTGATGGAAGCTTTGGTCTGTATGAGGAAAGTATCTGCTTAGGAAGTCAACTAGGAACACACCCATAGAGTGGGAAAGGAAAAAATGCCATGGGTAGAGCTCACTGATTTTTTTCTTAGTGGGGCTGGGGATGTGGCTCAGGAAGGTGGGTGCTTGCTTAGCATGCAGGAAGTCCTGGCTTCGGTTGCCGCACTGAATAAAGCTGTGGTGGCTCCTACTTGTAACCCAGCACTTAGGAGGCCGAGGTAGGAAATCAAAGTCATCCTTGACTACAGAGCAATTCCAAGGCCAGCCTGGGCTACAAGAAACCTTGCCTCAAAAACCAAACCAAACTAAACTGAAAATGAGAGGTGGGTAACAGAACTGCAGAACTATAACGGCTGTCTTCCTGAACCACAAGTTCAACAATTGGAAAGGTCATTCTGCTAAAGAGATAAAGAACAAAGTATAGAGGACCTTGTCCTTAGGGTAAAGCAAGAAGGCTGGGCATTTATCTATATGCTGACCCCTGTGGTACCAGCTGAGTGGGGCCAGCTGTGACGATGATGACAATCACAGTGTTAACCTTGGCAACCAAAGGCAGCAGCTATATCTCCCAGGGAACTATATTTTACACACTTTCATCCTGTGGTGGCCCCATTAGCACATAGGACAGGAACTGCTTTCAGGTTGACTCTGGAAACTGACTGAAATGGCTGTGCACGAATTCTACCATGCCAGGCTGAGATACAACCGGGAAGAGGGCACTGAAGAGATGGGTCAGTATTTAAGAGTACCGGCTGCTCATGCAGAGGACCTGGCTTCAATTCCCAGCACCTACACGGTGGCTCACAACCATCTGTAACTCCAGTTCCAGGGGATCCAACACCCTCTTCTGGCCTCACTAGGCATGCATATAAACAGAAAACATGCTACAGGACAAAACACCCATCCATATAAACAGAAAACATGCTACAGGACAAAACATCCATCCATATAAACAGATAACATGCTACAGGACAAAACACCCATCCATATAAACAGATAACATTCTACAGGACAAAACACCCACCCATATAAAATGATAATGATAAAACTAGAAAGAAGCAAGGCTGGGAAGAGAGAAAAGTTAGGCCGTCTTGATCTCCAAAAAGGCCTTAGTCTACCACAGGCCTTCAGAATTCTCCTGACCTGGAGGGAAGTGTCAGGTCCCATGGGTGCAAGCTGTACTGGGAAAGGGGTGTGACCATAGGCAGACTGACGGTAAGGGCAGCAGCTGAGAGGGAAAGCTCAGTTGGATATCCCCAGGAAACCTGTCAGCAGGGAGAGACCCTGTCTCAGGCCTCTGGCACCCATGTGCCCAGCTCAGACCTTCGCTGAGCTCCAGGAACCCCCTCTCCCACTAGAGAATGGCCATTGTGATCCTAATGCCTCCCAACGCAGCCACAGCCCTCACTACTCTGGCTCACAAGAGAAGCTTTCCTGACAGATTTGTCGGATTGACCAAAAGGAAAGCAGGCCATGAGGAGATTATGCTGCCTGCTCCAGACCTTGTCCCTTAACCCCCAAGGAATAGAAACTCAGAGAATCTTTCTGGAGGCTTCTGGAAAACAGAAACAAAAACAGAATGGTGATCAGGGGCTTAGTGATGGTCTGTGTCCCTGGCCAACCCCAGGAGCAGACAGCTGCTTCAGAAAGGCCTTGGCAGAAGGCCATGCTAAGGGGTCAACAGGGGTGAGGGAGGGAGTGGACAGAAAGCTGAGAACTAGGGAGGGGCTGGGATGGCTCTTCCAGGACCAACCATCTTGTGGTGAAGACCTAGGAAGAAAATCCTTGGTCTGGTTTTGCAGTCCGCTAGTTTGGAGCCATCTAGACTCTGAGTGTTATGTATGGGGTTAGGATGACTTAATCAGGTGTAAGGAGAAAGTACAAGGAAGGGAATCTGCTGCAGAAACACAGGAGGCCATGGGACAGGAACCTAAAGAAAGCTGTGCAGTTTCTGCTGGGGACAACTAAGAGGATGTACCAGCTCCTGACTAGAGGGTCATAGGCTTTCTTACCCATTCATGGGAGCCATGAGAGTGAGAGGCCCCAGCACCTGGCCAGGAGGGCTAGTCACAGGAGGAATTTTTGTTTTATTTTGGTTTTAGCTCTGCCACCCTGCTCCTCCCCACAGATGCATCCCTTTGTGACCTTGTGACTCCTCTGTCAGGTCTCCTGGCTTTGGCTTCAAGAGAAAGTCAGGCAGGGCGGGGTGGGCTGCTGGGCTGGAGACCCGGAGGGAGCGAGGCGAGGCGGGCAAGAGGTTGAGCCGGTTGCGAGTCTGCAAGGTGCAAAGCAATCAGCAGAGCCGCTGGTGAGCGGGGGTCACTCAGTAGTGTGCACATCAGGGTGAAATCCTTTCTGCTCTTCGCCAAACCCCTAGTGAAAGACAATCAGGCTCGCTGTCACTGAGCTAATTCTGTCTATATAAAAGCAGTAATGAAATTCACGGCAGGATTACCCTCTCCATCCAATGGGCCAGCGTCGTGGTGACATATCTCTCTTATTGCCCGAATGTAACACACCATCTAATTTACGTCGTGTAGCGAGCAGGAATGAAATGTTCATAAAGAATTGCTGCATCTCGTCACCTTAACTGCGGCCCGGGGCTCTGAGGCATCTGTCAGGGAGAGGAGCAGGAGCAGGAGCAGGAGGAGGGAGGGCGGGCGGGGCTCAGGGAGCAGCCGCCAGGGGCAGAGGTTTCTGTGGGGTGGTTGTTTCTTAATAGGGTGAAGTAGAGGCGGAGGGAGGCTGGGGCTAGAATGAGGGGGGGTCAGGAGGAGGAAGGAGAAAGGAAAGGTGCAGGAGAGCTTTGGGGCGATGAGGATAAATAGGGGCAGAATGGAGTGGCCTGTGGGGAGCGCTCTCTGAGATGTCTGAGAGGGAGAGGATGAGTGTTTGGGTTTGGGCGAGTTGGATAGATGAATGTGAGTGCCTGAAAGACCAGCGTTTGCTGGCGGGAAATGACCTTCTCTGTGCCTCCCAGGACCAGCAGGGATCCTGTTCATTTTCTCATCCTTTGGAAAGGGAAATCAACTCACCTCTGAAGGCATCAGAACTGAACGCACCAATGACCAGGAAGGAAGAGCTTTTACAAAAGTCTTCCAGATAGATGCTCAGAACAAGTTCCACAAACCCAGGAGTCAGCTGGGGCGGTGGTGGTACACACCTTTAATCCCAGCACTTGGGAGGCAGAGGCAGGAGGATCTTTGAGTTTGAGGCCAACCTAGTCTACAGGGAGTTCCTGGACAGACAGGGTTACACAAGGAAAACTTGTCTTGAAAAACAAGCAAACGACCAAAATCAAAACAATAAAAAAAAACCCAACCCAAGAGTAGCTATTGCTCCTTCCTTGTCTCCATCTGCCCCCAAACTGTCAGTGAGTCGTCTCAACTCACTCTAGAGTTGAGGGCTTGCCCATTCTGGTCTCTACCATCATCCTTCCCAGCCCTTCCCACCCCACTCCAAGGTCACTGCCGTCTGTTGCCTAGAGAACTCAGTACCACAACAGTACCTGAACTTAAAGCCTTGCAGTGGTGTTCTCTTACTCTTGAGAGAAAGACCAGAACTTACCTCCCCAGCTTCTTTGCTCAATGTTCATGTTTACAAACTGTGGTGCAGCCATGTTCACCTTTCCTGAAGGTCTACATGTACCACGCTGGAAGCAGCCACTAGGAAAGACTTCCCTTAACAATTGCAGCACTATCAGCCTGGCCTTAACTCCAGCTCCATCTGCAGATGTATGCAGACATGTTGCACCTTGGAAAAACCTGTGATTACTCAGACTTGGTCAGCACTCCCTCTGTATTAATTATCTTTCTGTTGCTGTGGTTAAAACATCTTGACCAAGGCAACTCATAGAAGAAACCATTTATTTGAGCCTGTGGCTCCACAAGGCTGAGCCCACCATTGTGGGCAGACACAGCAGCAAGCAGCAGGCATGGCTTCAGGAGCACAGTCCTGAGAACTCACACCCTTTACCACAAGCACAAAATAGAAAGAGGAAGAACTAGCAATGATGCAGTAAACCTCCAGTGACATACTTTCTCCAACAAGGTCACACCTCCTAAACCTTCCCAAACAGTGCTACAAACTGGGGACCAATTTTTTTGTTTGTTTGTTTGTTTTTGTTTTTTGAGACAGGGTTTCTCTGTAGCTTTTGGAGCCTGTCCTGGAACTAGCTCTTGTAGACCAGGCTGGCCTTGAACTCACAGAGATCTGCCTGCTTCTGCCTCCCGAGTGCTAGGATTAAAGGTGTGTGCCACCACCGCCAGGCAGGGACCAAATGTTTAAACACCTGAGCCTACAGGGGACATTCTCAGCCAAACCACTGTACCCTTCTTCTTATATATAAGCTTATATACATAAATATGATTTCTTAGCCTCATTTGCTTCCCTTTTCAACTATTTGATCATAACCTCTATTCTCCCACTGACTGAGCTCCACAAAGGCTCATCTTACATTCCCCAGCACCTACCATAGTGCCCCAGAGGTATTGAAGGCGATGGGTATATTTGTTGAATGAAACAATGAGAGGCCTGCAGGATCACCACAGTACTAGAATCCCTGTTCCTCCCTTTGTCTATTTAGCAAACATCTGCTTTTTCTTTTAATTAAAGGTATCTGTGTGTGTGTGTGCATGTTCACATGCATGCACGCACAATGTAGGTACCCAATGAGACCAGAAGAGGATGTCAAAGTCCCTAAAACTAGAGTTACAGGGGGCTATGAGATGTTGGTACAGGACCCAAGTTTGGATCCTCTGTAAGAGTAGTACTGACTCTTAACTGCTCAGCCATCTTTCTAGTCCCACATCTGCATTTCTTGTGGCATTGTCAAACATTGTCACGGCCACCATGATGAACACATGAAGACACAGTATCAGCCCATAAAGGGCTCACAGCCTAGAGGGAAGATCCAAGATTGAACCTACACCCTGCTGACTTGTGCCAGAGAATAGTCACGACCTCAACTCCTGTTAATGGTTGCCTATAAGAAGTGGAGATCCTCCGGGGTGCTACAAAATTCCCCAAGAAGTAGATCAGTTACTTTTGGAGGGAAATGTCAGCAAGGAAAGACGTTATTAGAAAGTTATCATTGGATGGGGCTGGAGAGATGGCTCAGTGGTTAAGAGCACTGACTGCTCTTCCAAAGGACCGGGATTCAATTCCCAGCACCCACATGGCAGCTCACAACTGTCTGAAGATCCAGTTGCAGGGGGCCTGACACCTTCACACCAATGCACATAAAATAAAAGTTAAATAAACCATAAGAAGAGAAAATCATGAGGAGAAACCATGAGGAGGGGGCTTCGAATACCCTCCAGGGGTGAAGCCCTGATGTCAAACTTTCTCAGGGGTGGTGTCTGGAATGGAAAGAGTGGGGCTGGGTGGAGCTTCCCAACATCCTGATCTTAAAAAAAAAAAAGAAAGTTATCATTGGAACACTCAAACATTTATCAAGTGTCAACTGTGCGTATAACTGTGATATGTAGTTATGTTATTCTTCCCTTAGAGATGAGTGGATTAAAAGTAGTTGAGTTAAACAGATTGTCCAAAAGAGGGCACACACCTAGTACATGACGCCTTTCACTAAATATTATTGAATGAATGAAGAGATGGAGAGCTATCAACAGAAAAGGACAGATCAACCCTAGGCTTTCTGGCTCCAAAGTTCCTGCTTTTCTTCTATATTCCAAATAAACTAGTTTAGAATTCTTGAGATCAGTATTAGAAAAAAAAAAAAAACCTAATGTTGGGCTCTGGATGTAATGTCCCCTGTCCAGACCTTCACAGACACACATGTGACATCTAAGGTATTAAGCTTGCCTGCAAGTCTGGAGAACTAAGACCAGACCTTGAGTCCACTGGAAAACACTTGAAGGTATGTTCTTCCTCATCCTGTTCCATCTATCTTTTTCTAAAATCCCAGGCTTGGATTATCTGATCAAGAGGCCTGCAAAAGCCGGGCTTGGTGGTGCACTTCTTTAATCCCAGCACTTGGGAGGCAGAGAAAGGTGGATCTCTGTGAGTTCGAAGCTAGCCTGACCTACATAATGAATTCCAAGACAGTCAGAGCTATTTAGAGAGATCCTGTTTCAAAACAAAACAAAAGAAAACAAAACAGAGACCTATAGAAGACTGTAATGTGGGAGCATCTCTTGAAACAACTATGTGTGCTTGAGATATTTGGTCTTTTCTCAGTAGTTCAGAAGTCTTTAAGTATCAGGTGATATGCAGGTATGCATGTGCATGTTGCATGTACACATATGATTTTGCACAGATTTTTACATGTGAGGAAGATCTTCAACCAAGTCAGCTCTTTGAAGCTCACTCCCTGAAGACATCTACGGACTCAAACCCCTGCTGTTCCCTTTCCCGCTCATTTCTATCTTCCACACCTAGAAAATGTACTTGACTTTCCAGCTAACACTCACGGAGGGCACAGAGTGGGACTGTGAGTGGTGATCTTCCACATACTCTGAGCGTAGCTCTGCTCTCTGACAGCGGAAACATTTTTCTTTAAAGAGCTAATGCATGGATGGACCATCAAGGAGATAAGCTACACCTGGCACACAATAACCGCTCTGGCCTTGCTCACTATTAACATTATTTAGTATAGTTCATTCATCTTTCCTGACCAGAGGGATCACTCCTACCCACAGTTCTCCTGGAGCTCCAACTGTACCCACATCCATGGTTGCCTGGGAGCTATATTGGGCTTGGTACCCTGAGAAACATCTCTGGGGTTGAGGGCTCCTGGTTATCACCACCCAATTCCAGTAGGATCTCACAGATCCCTGGAAAGTAGCATGCACTTGTAGTTTTCAAAATCACCATAAAAGCACATCTCAATAAATTGGGAGCATGGGGACCTTGGGAGAGAGTTGAGGGAGGGAGGGGAGTGGCAGGGAGAGGAGCAGAGAAAAATAAAAAAATTAAAATTAAAATTAAAAAAAAAGCACGTCTCAGAAGTTGGGTGGTGGTGGTGCACTGCTTTAATCCCAGCATGCAAGAGACAGAGGCAGGCGGATCTCTGTCAGTTTGAGGCCAGCCTGGTCTACAGAGCGAGTTCCAGGACAGGCTCCAAAGCTACACAGAGAAACTCTGTCCTGAAAAAACAAAAACAAAAAACATCATATCGGGGGGCTTGAGAGATGGCTCAATGGTTAAGAACACTGACTGCTCTTCAAGAAGACCTGGGTTCAATTCCCAGCACCCACATGGCAGCTCACAACTGTCTACAGCTCCAGTTCCAGGGTATTCGGTACCCTCAAACAGACATATGAACATAAAATAAAAACATTATTTAAAAAAACACATCTCAGGAATCTCAGCACTGCACCCCAAACCTTACAGTTCTTTACTTTGGTGAGGAGGTCAGGGTTACACTACATAGCATAGGCTGTCCTTGAAATTGAGATTCTCCTGGCTCTGCTTTACAGCACATATGCTTCTATGTCTGGATCAAATACTATTTTAAAAAAGCAAACAAACAGGATCTCCTATAGTATAGGCTGGCTTTAAACTTACTATGTAGCTGAGGACAGCCTCAAACTTCTGACCCTCCGGCTCCCACCTCCTTAATGCTAAAGTTACAGGTACGTGCCAAAACACCTGGTTTATGCAGTGCTGAAGATGGAACTCACGACTTCTTCACGCCTGCAGCGCCATAGGGAAGCATTCTACCGACAGAGCTTCAGCCTCAGGTCGGCAACTTTCTGTTTATTCCTTTCTTTGCAGTTTCACTGCCGCCCAAACCAGCTTTAAACTGGCCATGCAGCCCAGGCTGAACACTTTAAACTTCGAAGACACAAATTGCTCCCTAAACCCACCCTTTGCAGTTAACCTCTTTTCTCCTAGGCAGGCAGGACTGAGGTCATGCCCAGTGGCCAGTGCTTGCCGGGGCCGTGTACTTTTGCTTATAATCTTGACTCTCTTCATTTGTAGCCTTCCTTCCCAGCCAGTGATTGGTGAAGTCTACTAACATATTAAAGGAGACCACTTCTTCAGGTGAGGGCAAGGTATCACTGTAGTTGGGTGGCTACCAAACATACCTTAAGCAGCAGGAGTCAGGGATAATGAGAGAGAATTCAACACTAGTTGCAAAAAATCAGAATTCTCTAGGAAATATCTGTTTGTTGGTTTGTTTGTTTTTTCTTTTTTTTGTTTTTGTTTTTTGGGTTTTTTTTGTTTTGTTTTGTTTTGTTTTGTTTGTTTTTGAGACAGGGTTTCTCTGTGTAGGCCCTGGAACTGGCTCTGTAGACCATGCTGGCCTCAGACTCACAAAGATCCACCTGCCTCTGCGTCCCAAATGCCGGGATTAAAAACAGGTGTGCGCCACCACTGCCCAGCTGCAATGTTTTTAAAGAGGCAGGAGGCATTTGTTTCAGAGTCTGTGGAAACCTGGGGTCTGCGTGTAGGGCTGTATTGACCTTAGGTTTTATAGATTGTCTCTGGACAGGTGAGGGGGGGGAAGGAAGGAAGATTATGTGAAACAAACCGACTAGAAGAGGGTGGCAATGGATTAAAATTGGCGCACAACACAATGTGTTCATTTGCTTTCCACATACCCCTGCCCCCTTTATTCCCGCCTCCCTTCCCTTCCCCCTACACCCAGCCTGACACAAACGATACCTTGATGGCTATTTCAGCTGCAACCCTATACATCCAGAGAAGCCAGAGCTCCCAGCTGCCAGCCAATTCTGATTCCCTAATCCCAAAGGGACCAGCTGGTCAGAATTCTCAGGGATGACAGACCCCCAGTGCAAATGTGACTTCTGATGCCAGCTCTGTCATTCAAGTCAGACCACTTAACTTCTTTGCATACTACTAGCCCTAGTTCCAGCCTTCTGCGACACGGCACGCTCCCACCACCCCAGATGGGAGTAAGAAGCAACCTGAAGTTCTTGAGAAAAGTCTTCTAAAACCGTACCTAACCGTTTCCCACTAGAATGATCAGAATAGTCTTCACAACGTGGGTGGTCCAGTCAGTTTCATTTTCGGCCAGGACAGCTGTTGAATCATCGGTCACCAGGACAAAGTGAAGATGGCTCAGTGCCCTTCAGCCCTGCTGCTGAATGTGTATCCCATTACGATAATGGGGAAGTTAATCACTAGCCTCACGCTTGTCTGAGGGCTTTGAGAGTATCCCCAGATACGGCATGGCCTAAACCTCTATCAACTGGAAAGAGTAACCAGCACACACCTGCCTGGAGCCTGGTATGATGGTGAGGGGTTATCTATGATGCTGCTAAAACTGAAAGGCTCCTCAGAATAGAGAGGCTAATTGATAATTTGAAGAAATAGACATAAATTCCTACTAAGTGTGGGTTAATGCCCTTATTTTCTAGCCCTTCCCAAAGCCAGAAGTTCGGTTTAGTGGTCATTGCCTGCTCAGTGACACTAAATTCTCCAGTAATCTGCAGGGATGTGTAATTATGCTATAGTTAGTGATTGCTCACTAAGTAAACCCTTGGTGTAGTTACCATGTAAGTCAACGGTATTTACAGGATATTTTTTCTGCCTGTAACTCAAAGCCTTACCGAAACAAATTGGAATTGCCTTCTGGAGGCCGTTGTTATAAATTACAGACCCAACATCTGTCCACATCTGCAATGTCTAGACAGCCTGTCTCAGCTACGAGAGAGGAGAGAGATGAACAACAGAAGCAAGAGAGACTGAGGAGTGGCAGAGGGAAGCCTCATATTCCCTGAGATTTTTTACTTCCCAGGTTTACCTCAATGCATGCTGTTAGTTTCTGAAGTGGACTGAACTGTCAGCAGCCCAAAGCCGAGCTCAGGAGATCCACAGTGTGCTCATCACTTCAGGATGTGTGGGCAATGTAGCACTTCTGTTGGAACACTCTCCACCCAGATGTGCTTTTGGTGGGGCCTAGAAGGTTAGGTTAGATGTAGAGACTGAGGGGGATCAGGAAAAGAGGTTTCTGCCTCTCCAAAGTTCCCCATCTCCTCTCTCCACCCTCTCTATCTCCTGACATGGCTCTGGAGGAGGGGAGGCATCCATTCGCCTACCTTTCTGGTGGTCTCTCTCCTGCATCCACGATAAGGAGCCTGCCCGTCAGCTGAGTGATTGTATTTTTTTACAGTTCCTAGCACAAACCTTCTCATTTATATGTAAAGCAGCCATTAGTCATAGCTCCGTTCCCACACACTGCCTGATGTACAATCACATTTTGCAGCGGATGAATCTTTCCACACAGCTGCTCTGCTATGAATAATCCGTCTCCAGGCCCATAAATCAGAAAAAAATCATGCACCTCGTTCGCCTGATCCTTACACAAAGTCATATATTTTACATGAGGACGAGCTAAATATTCATGAGTCTTAAAGGCTTTTTTCATAGGCACTTGTTGGGGTTGTTTTCCACTATTGGGGGGAATACCAAGGTTGTATCTATGAGCAAACAAGGGATTTTTACAGAGGAAGAGAAGGAGACAGAATCTCTGTGTGTGTGTGTGTGTGTGTGTGTGTGTGTGTGTGTGTGTGTGTGTGTGTGTATCTATGTGTTGTATATTTGAAAGAAAAAAAGAGAGTAAGAGATTGATTCCAGCTTATCTCTTGTCCTAGAAGTCATGTGGGACAAAAGATGGTCATGTGGAGTCTTAGAATACGATAAATACCTGAGCTTCTGACTTGCTCTGGGTTGCGAATTTTGCCTCCCGAGTCTTCAAGGTCATTTTATAAACCTTTGCCTTCTGACCTGTGGAGCGATGAATTTGACCTTTTGCTGTGTGCAGAGGATGCAGAATTTGGGGTGGGAGAGGACGAGGGGGAGATCAACACATGTAAAATAACTCACTCTGATGCTAAGGAAGCCTCTCCTCCTACCGGGGTGCATGTGGAGACACACCTGTAGTTCTAGCACTGGAGACTGAGGCAAGAGGATCACGAGTTGGAGGCTAGCCTGGGCTACAGAGTGATTTATCAAAAAAGCTCCCTACCAAGGCATGACCAAAGGCTTCTACAACTCTATCATTCCCTGCCCATCTCTTATGCCAGGGAACATTTAAGGTGGCTTTCCTGATCCATAGGTCTTTCTTTTTAAATAAGAAGCTCTCCCCGGAACTCACCTTAAATCCTTTCCCTCTCTCCCCAGTGCAAAACTTGGCCCTCCTCAAAACCTCCTCCTCGAAACCTAACAGAAGGCGAGGTGGAGGAGTTCCTTGCTTTGCCGTTCAAGCCCCACACTCCCGCCTTCCCTCGCTAACCCACTTGTCATCCCGGCTCCTCTGCTGGCAGGTGCTTTTTCATTTGATCCTGGCATTCGCTCAGCATTTGTCTCAGTGTTCAGTGGCGCTGTCTGTCTGACTCATTAATGCTGTGGTCTGCAGTGGGGATGATGGTGATGCGTCCTCGCTTCCCTTCGAAGGTGAAAAAAAAAATCCATCCTCTTGGTTGCACTGACAACATGAAGAACGGGTGTGGAGGCAGTGATCTCTCAGGTTTAACACTGGAAACACCTAAGTGCTCAGACTGTCCTAGCTTTCAGTGGATAAGGACAATGCCTGGGTTCAAAGGACCGTCTTCTGAGGATGAACAGGATGGAAATGTCAGGACACCTCTTGGTGGGTTATCCTTTATTTAAACTTTTCATTGCTGGGGCTGGGGGATGTAATTCAGTCTGTAGAGTACTTGCCTGATTAGGTTACAGAGGAAGCTCAAGTCTGGGCAACTTAGCGATATTGTCTCAAAAAAAAAAAAAAGTAAGAAGAGCCAAATGTGGTGTGCATGCCTTTAATCCCAGCACTCAGGAGGCAGAGGCAGAGGGGTCTCTGTGAGTTCTATATAATCTACATAGTTACTTTTTTTTTTGAGACAGGGTTTTTCTGTAGCTTTAGATCCTGTCCTGGAACTAGCTCTTGTAAACCAGGCTGACCTCGAACTCACAGAGATCCGCCTGCCAAGTGCTGGGATTAAAGGCATGCGCCACCACTGTCCGGCTACATAGTTGCTTCTAGGACAGCCAGATCTACATAGTGAGACTTTGTCATACACACGAAATAAATAAATAAATAAATAAATAAATAAATAAATAAATAAATAAATAAATAAATAAATAAATATAAGAAGAGGGCTGGGGTTATAACTGAATGGTAGAAAACAAGTGTGAGGCCTTAGGTTTGATCCCCAATGCCACACTTCTGCAAAAAAATAAACAAGTAAATAAAATTACTACTCCTGCCTACTGTGTCTATAGGATCTGTGAGACTTTGAGTTTGATCCTGTAAGAAATATTAAACATGAGTCTTTCTATCAAATACGATAAAATATGTGTTTAGCATGAGAAATTTAAATCTTAATCTTCCCCACCTTGTAAGACTTTCATGGAAACAGTTTAATAACATTCACTCCCCCACCACTCCTCGCCACATACACAAACACCGGCTAAAACCTTTGTTTATACAAAGGCTTCCTATTGCATTCTGGAAATTTGATAACCTGGAGTGGTGACCCCTTTCCCTTTATTTGTCATTTCCTGTGACCAACTCTTTTAAGACTAGCCAATTCAATAAGACTTTGAGAGTCAACTACCACCTGGGTTGAAATAAAAACCAAGTGCACCTCTAGGCTCCACGTGTTCACTCTTAGCACACTCTCCTGCCCAAGAGCAAAGGCAGACACTACATTGGAATAGTGCTCTCTTTTCTTGTGACCCTAGACTTTATTTCTAACAACCCTAGTATCGTAAACCAACCAACCAACTGAACAAATAAAATCACTTCTTGTGCTGACCTATCTTCTGTTATCAGATTGATACAACCTAGTGTCACCAGGGAAAAGAGAACCTCAACTGAAGAATGACTCGATCAGATTGGCGTTTGGCCCTGTCTATAAGAGATTGTCTTTAATGATTATTGACCTGGGAGATTCCAGCCCACTACGGGCAGCACCAATCCTACGCAGGTGGTCCTGGGCTGGATAAAAAAGCTAGCTGAACAAGCTAGAGGCAGCAAATTAGTAAGAAGTGTTTGTCCATTTTTTTAGACAGAGTCACTCTATGTAGGCCTTGCTGTCTTGGAACTCTCTATGTAGACCAGTCTGACTTTGAACTCACAAAGGCATGCTTCTACCTCATGAGTACAGGGATCAAAGGTGTGCACAACCCTTGGTTCTTGCCTCCAGATTCCTGCCCCAAGTTCCTGCCCTGACTTCCCTCAGTGAAGAACTGCCTCCTAGCAGTGTAAAATGAAATAAACTCTTTGGTCCCCAAGTTGCTTTTGGTCATGGTGTTTATCATAGCAACAGGACCCTTCTCTATGATGATGATGAGCAAACCAAGGTATGACCTTGGCTGTGACTTTTTCAAGGACAAATCAAGAGGTGATGCTAGGTGATGATATATCTGAGTTCCCTTTTGTGAGTTTTGACTCTGGATATCATTTCTCCAACACCCCAACTTCCAGGGCCAAAGGCCATAGGTCAAAGCTTTTCCCTATTTCTCCAAACTCTGTGACCTTGTCCTGTTTGGTTGCCCCTTGCTCCTTTCCTGCTTGAAACCCGCTATTCCTCCTGTTCAAGGAACATTAAGTCAGAGAACCGCCAGAGAGGAGGGAAAAGTCCAAACAATCACAGATGGCAGACTTGAAAATTTAATTTAAAATCATTCTTTATTATCCAAAATATTAAAATTAAAGCTATAATGCCCAAAGGAAAACACAGATTAAAACCCCCAATGTTTCACAGTCTCTTCCTCAGGGGGTCCCCAAAACATTGAGTGAGAATGTTTTTGAAAAGAAAGCAGGGGTGCTGGAGCAAAGAGCCAGCTGTAGATCATTGAGCCAAACGCTCAGTGACTGACCCAATCAGCTTCCCTTCAAGCCAAACACCAACTGTTTCATATGCAATTAATGATTGCCCTGGCAAATTAAAGTGCATCAAGTCGTCACAGGCATCCTTGAATGACAAGGCACACAACAGTCACAGGTATCTCATCCCTGGCATCTACATAATGATATTACTAGGCTAATCTGGGCTTGGAGATTTAATTCTGCAAAACACCATGCGCTAAATATTTATATTCATAAAGGGCTGGGAAAAAAAACGTTTGCATGCTACCTCTTGGTTCCCCATTTATCTGAACTAGGCCTCAGGCTCACTTGCTGGGCCCATGGTAGAGGGTAAAAAGCATCAGTTGTTGTCATTAGAATCCCACTATTTCCGGTCCCCAACTTCACTCTTCAAAAAGGGCTTATTGCGGGATTGGCTATTTGGAGGTACCCGAAGGAGAGGAAAGTCTCTCTCTTCCTTGGAGATGCCGAAGCAGAAAAGGAAGCCTCTTCATATTTCAGGGCTAAGAAAGGGGCAGCAGGATTGATGAACATGTCTGTTCCTCACTCTTTGGTGCAGAAAATCAGAGTCCAGATGGGGGAAGCAAGGACCATCTCGGCCATCCTTTAAAGATCTTGAATTATCAGAGAAATCACAGATGTTGATTTGGGATGTCACTATGTTTGAACTATAAAACTGAAGAATAAGGCCTTTCTATGTAATCCTAAGTAAGCCAGTGCTGATGGGAAGGAAACGTGTTTTGTGGTCTTTTGGATTTGTCTCGGTTTTCTCTCCTGAAGCTTGGGTCTGAGCTATGGCCCTTCAGAGCACCCCAGCATGGACCCGAAAGGGCTTGGCTGAGCCTCCACTCTCAGGGGGTTGCCAGTATCATTTGTGTTTACCCGGACACTGATTTCCTCCCCTGACTGGCGTTTCAAAATCAAATTGTTCAATCCAGTGCCCTCTGCCATTTCTCTCTCCCTGGCATCAAGGGCAGATGGTGGAGCCTGTCTGTTCCCTGTGCACACCATGACTTGAAGCCTTCAGCAGCTTTTCCAGGGCTCAGCATATTATAATCAAGATGGGATCAGCTAGTAAAAATTACCTTGGTTGCAATCTAGAAAAATTAACCAGCCTTAAGGGTTTCATGACTAGGCATTACATTTTTCAATTTTCCTACAATTAAGTTAACAACAAATTATATTGACAAATGAACTGCTGGATCACTAACTGAAGCCCTTCAACAGGAAGTGAGAATGGTTCTGTAAGTGTGGCCTGTGCCTGCTCTCATTTCAGCCTAAGGCTGGGGGTGTTGCACAGTTGGTTAAATGTTTGCCTAGCATGCATGGAGCCCTTGGTTCAAGTCCCAGCACCAGATAAGCGGTATATGGATGTATGCACCTATAATCCTGCAACCGGGAGGCAAAGGCTGGAGAATCAGAGTCCACAGTCATCCTTAGCTATTACCTCTGAGGCCAGCCTGGACTACATAAGATCTATTAAGTATTTTTGAATCCCCAGTGGTGAGTTTCTCCGCCGATGCAATAAGTTAGATCAGGCCGAATTAAAAGTACTGGTTTAAAGATCAAAGCACTCCCAGTAATCTCATGAAAAGAGAGGGGGAGAAAGCATGGCAGTTCTTGGTACCGGCCTTAAGTACTCTGTAGGCACGGTCTTGAGCAGCTACAGGGAAGGAGCCACCATTTGGCAGATTTTGAGGATGGAGTTTGGAATGGGAGTTTCCAGCCAAACACCTGGGCAGGGTTTGGAATGGGACTCGAGCTAAGATCCAGCCTGTGAGTTCCAGCATGTTTGACAGTGGCATTCTCAGGCTTTTTGGGTGCAGAGGGAAGGGGAATAATTGTTGGTCTTATTCCTAAAAACATTTAAAAGACATGCCAGCTTGGCTCTGGCCCTCCTACTACCTCTGAAAAAATTTCCTGGATTTCATTGGTTTCTCAGTCTTCTACTGAAGGAAATTCAGAATGATATGATATTGGTCACAAAGCACAACTACATCAACACACTCATTAACTTGGAGTCATGAATCCTACAGTGGGACATGGCGGGACATGCCTGTAAGTCTAACACATGGAAGATGAGACATGAGTATTGACATGGTTCAAGGACAACCTGGGCTACATCTCAATGCCTTGTTTCAGAGACAGACGGAAAGAAAGAAAAAAGTGAGACCTCAAGGCCTTATAATCGGCTGGAATCAAATGTGCATTTTGAACTTCTACTTTCAATCATAAAATGAGCAAACTGTTAAGTCCAAACAGTGTCTGTCTATAGAAGAGACTAAAGTTGTGCTGTTTTGTTTCTGGTCCTGGAATTGAATCCAGGGCCTCACACATGGTAGACAAAAACTATAACACTAAGCTAAGCAATATCCCCAACCTTGTCTTTATTTTATATTTTATTGGAGTTTTTTTTTAAATAATATCTCACACTGTAGCTCAGATTATCCTAAAACTCATTATGTAGCCCAGGTTGCCTCAAACTTATGGCTATCCTTCTGCTTTACCCCCTCCCCCAAATTTGAAGTGATAGGCATGACCCACCATGCCAGACTTAACAGAAATTCTCCATGTGTGATACTCAAGATGAGCCTTAATTTAGGATTCTCTTGCCTCAGGGTGTGTGTGTGGATTATCCATCCGCACCCCCCCCCCAAACCAGCTCAAGTTCTGATCTGAGCTAGAAGTAGCCCTTCTGTTATTGGAGTCATGTTCTCTTTGACTTTACATTTAAGCATCATCAAAATCAACAGCAGGCGGCCAGAGAAGTAATCAGTTGTTAAAGTGCTTACTGAACAAGTCTGGGGACCAACTTCATACTCCCAGCACCTACATAAAAGCCAGGCACAGCAGCCTCTGGTCTCTCTGCACACATACACATGCACCTCCTCACCACACCCCAAAATCAGCAAGTTAAAACATAAAATAAACTAAAAAACAAACAAAAAATAACAAGAGCCAGGTGTGATAGTTCACACCTGTAACCCCAGCACTTGGGATGCTGAGGCAGGAGGATCACTACAAAATCAAGACCATCGTGGGGCACACAGTGACTTTCAGGCCAAGTGAAACATAAGCAGACAATGATTATGAACCTTGAGTTACAAACCCTGAAGTGGGTGCTTTACACCTTAGGAACTAACTGTGAGAAAGAAGCCAGCAACTAAGGCCAGAGGAATAGCCAGGGCATGCTCTGAGGTGGGTCATACCTGGGCTCAGGGAGGAGTTCTTTCTCCTCTGACTGTGTGGGTTCTGGTGTCCTTTCTTCAGTCCCCTCTCCCACCTTCAGATTCTCTTCCTTTCTACCAGTAGCTTCCCTCAGTGTCTGCTTCCTTTACACAGAATAATCTACTTCCTTGTCTTCCATCTTAATAAAAATTCATTGCTGGGCAGTGGTGGCGCACACCTTTAACCCCAGCACTCGGGAGGCTGGGACAGGTGGATCTCTGGGAGTCTGAGGCCAGCCTGGTCTACAGAGTGAGGTCCAGGACAGCTAGGAACTCACTCTATTACACAGAGAAACCCTGTCTCGAAAAACCAAAATAAATAAATAGATAGATAGGTAAACATTCATCAATATAACTCCCCCCCTTAATAAGGCAGGAAGGGGGAAAGAAGGCAAATTTGTTCTTTGATACCGTACCCTACTGCCCCCGCCTCTCTCTCTCCTTCTCTCTCTCTTTAGAATCAAAATCTGGCCAGGTTGTCCAGGCCGGACTCAAACTTGTTCAATTACAGACATGTTGCCACCATGGCAGACTAAAAAAATGTGTTTTGTTTTGAGACAGTTTTACACAGACCAAACTGACCTCAAATACACCCAGATCTCTCTGCCTCTGCATTAAATTTAATCTCTGGATTAAAGGCAGGGTACCTGGGATGGAACTCAGAACATTGTCTTTGTTAGGTAAGTAGTCCATCCATGTGCTGTATCATGGCCTAGCAGATTCTATCTTAGGAATGCTTTGGTTTTGTTTCAGAATTATTTGATGAGGATTTATCCTTTTTTTTAATCCACTGTGCATCCCACACAAAGAAGATGTATGTGTCTATTACATTTATTTGTTTACTGTTTGGGGGGGGAAGGGATATATGCATGCTAGGGTGATCCTGTGGCGCCCAGAGAACAACTTTGGGAAGTCAGTTCTCTCCTCCTACCATTTGGGTCTCTGGGATGGAACTTGGGGTCATCAGGCTTAGGGGGAAGTGTCTTTATCACTGAGCCATCTTGCTGACCTTGAGTCTCTTTTTCTATCTCTCTCCTTCCCTCCATCTCTTTCTCTTTTGTAGCTAAAAGTTTTGGGTTTCTTCTGGCTTCTGTTTCTGAGCCTTTGTTTGCACAGTTTTCCCTATCTAGCTACCAGACCTATTCTACACTTAAACCAGTGACCTATAGAAATTCCCTTTTGAGGCTGGAGAGATAGCTCAGTGGTTGAGAGCACTGTCTGCTTTTCCAGAGGTCCTGAGTTCATTTCTCAGCACCTACATGATGGCTTCCAACCATCTGTAATGAGATCTGATGCCTTCTTCTGGCATGTAGGCAGACATGCAGGCAGGACTCTATATTTATAATAAACAAATAAATAAATAAATAAATAAATAAATAAGAACCTTCCCTTTGCCCTTTAGAATGCATTCCCCATGGTCTCCCACCCCTCTTTGGACCTTGAAGCCAGATGCACGGTACCAAAAGCTTTCTCTAACCCTCTGCTTTTCATTTGTGTTTTACCAACAAGAAAAATGAGATTAAAACAGAGGAGAGGCAGGGTGGTGGTGGTGCATGCCTTTGATTCCAGCACTGGGGAGGGAAAGGCAAGTGGGTCTGTGAGTTCAAGACCACCCTGGTCTACAGAGTGAATTCCAGGACAGCCAGGGCTACACAGAGAAACTCTGTCTTGAAAAATCAATAAATAGCCGGTTGTGGTGGCGCATGCCGGTAGGATTTGCTGAAGAACGCAGAGGCAAGAGGATCACGAGTTCGAGGCCAACCTGGGCTACACATTTAAAAAAAAAACAATAAATAAATAAACTGGAGAAAGATGCTGAGATATGACTCCTCCAGATGTTTCCCAAGTGGGTTGCCCATCCTTCCATTTGGAAGGTCGTGGCTTATCAAGGTGTCTTGTTCTTTCACCTGCTTTCTTAGAGTCTTCGTAACTAATCATTCTCCCCCATCCCTTGACCTTTTGAGTAAGTTGCTAGAGGTATTCTTTTTATTTTTTATGTAAACTGGTCCCAACAGGCACGAGATTTTTTTTTAACTTTACATATTTATTTATTGCATATGCATTGGCATTTTGCCTGCATGTATATTTGTTTTTTTTTTGTTTTTTTTAAACTTTATATAACTTTATTTTATGCACATTGGTATAACGATATCAGATTCTCTGGAACTGGAGTTACAGACAGCTGTGAGCTGCTATGTGGGTGCTAGGAATTGAACCCGGGTCCTCTGGAAGAGCAGGCAGTGCTCTTAACCACTGAGCCATCTCGCCAGCCCCCTGCATGTATATTTGTGAGAGGGTGTCAGATCTTGGAGTCACAGACAGTTGCAAGCTGCCATGTGGGTGCTGGGAATTGAACCCAGCTCCTCTAGAAGAACAGCATGTGCTCTTAACCACTGGGCCATTTCTCCAGCCTGCTAGAGGTATTCTTTGATGGCATCCCTAAATCCTGCCCAGAGCTTTAAAATACGATTCATTTATATTTGTTTGTTTGAGACAAGGTCTCATGTAGCCTAGGCTGGCCTCAAATCCACTATGTAGCTGAGGATGCTCTTGGACTCCAGACTCTCTTGCCACCACCTACAGAGTGCTGGAATTACAAGTATGCGCCATCATGACCACTCCCAGTTTATACATCGCTATGCAAGCTGGGCAAGCAGTCTACCCACTGAGCTACATTCCCAGCCTAGGCTCTTAATGCAAATGGATCAAGTCTGCATGCCAGCACTGAGAGGGATATGGGCCCCACTGCTGCCAGAAAGCCCCGTTAGTATATATCTTTATCTTGCTTTAATGCAGTTCCTCATGTTGTGGTGACCCCAACCATAAAATTATTTCATTGCTGCTTCATAAGTGTAATTTGACTACCGTTATGAACCGTAATATAAACGATTTTGGAATTAGAGGTTTGACAAAGGGGTTCTGACACACAGGTTGAGAACCATTGCTCTAGAAAATGAAAGACTCCTTGAAAGGATAGTTTGTTTTCTTTTGTTGTTGTTTTGTTTTGGTGGTCGTTGTTGAGACAGGGTTTCTCTGTGTAGGCCAAGCTAGCCTTGAACTCAGAGATCTGCCTGCCCCTGCCTCCAAGTGCTGGGGTTAAAGGTGTGCATTGCCACCAGTTGGCTTCCTATCCATCTTCAGAAAGATAGACACCAAGTGAGAGTTTAATATCCTCTAATAGAACTAATCCTAGCCTTGATCACCTCCTTCTCAAATAGCGCTTTGGGGAGGTAGAAGGGATCGAAAGAAAGGAAGGAAGGAAGGAAGGAAGGAAGGAAGGAAGGAAGGAAGGAAGGAAGGAAGGAAGGAAGAAAGCTTCCAACAATATAAATGTCTGAGAACGATAGCAGTCAGATAAAGAGAATCATGACCTCACGTGAAGGTATGAAAGTGCTGAGGTCTGACATAGTCCAGATAAACGGAAAACAACCAGCACAAACAGAGCTAAGTCTGCAGACTAAGATGTGATGGATACTGTTTGTCAAACAGTCTAACAAATTGAGGCACAGAAATCTGGAGAAAGATAGCTTTGTCAGCACAAACAGCTGAGTGCCGGTTAATCTCTCAAGCCAGGAAAAACATAGCAAATAAAGTGTATGAACATGTCTGTAAATACACACACACACACACACACACACACACACACGTACATACACACACAATATTTTTATAACATAAGTGAGCACTTTTGTTTGTTTCAGCTTTGGATACTACTGTTAATAAATAAGAGGCACTGTCACTGCAGTTAAGCTCTGGGGTTAGGCTAATTGTAATGTCTAGTTCCATAAGAGTCAGGAGGCCTGGGGAGATGGTGTCATTAGTAAAGAACTTGCTATATAAACATGGGGCCTGAGTTCAGATCCCCAGCACCCATGTACAAAGCCAGAGATGGTGACATGGTACTTCCAGTCCCAGTTCTGGGGAGGGAGTTACCTGAGGATCTCTGAGGCTTGCTGGCCTCACAGCCAGCCTCCCCCAATCTGTGAGCTCCAGGCCAATCACTGAGAGACTCTGTGTCTCAGAAAAACAAGGTTGGCAACTGGAGCCCTGCAAAAATTCACAAGGCAAGGAATTTACAGATGCTTCCTACCAAGACATCAAATTGAAAGGTATGTGACTGAGTTATCTTTTTCTGTTTGTTCGCTTTTTTAAAAGAAATTAATTTTTTTGAAAATTTCATACATGTAAACGATGGGTTACGATCCTATTCACCTTTCCTTACGCTTTCTTATCCCACTCCCCCATACCACCATTCCTGCCAATTCCCTTCCCCTTCCTAACTAGTCCCCTTCTCCTTTCTCTTTTTGTGCAGGTCTTAAGCAGGTAGTCACGGATGCTGTTTATTTGATTGTCAAGGCCATGTTACTTTTCAGCTTTTTGAGACAGGATCTCATTCTGCAGTCTAGGCTGGCCTCAGAAGCAATCCTTTTGCTTCAGGCTTCCAAGTGCTGAGATGACAGGTACCAGGCAGGGCCCACCACACCTAGCTAGCCCTAGCTAGGTTTTTTGTTTTGTTTTGTTTGTCTGTTTGTTTTGGGGTTTTGGTTTTTGAAGACGGGGGTTTCTCTGTGTAGCCTTGGAGCCTGTCCTGGAACTAATTCACTCTGTAGAGCCTGTCCTCTAACTCACAGAAATTTGCCTGCTTGCCTCTGCCTCCCGAGCACTGGAATTAAAGGCATGAGCCACCACCGCCTGGCATAAGTTTGTTTTTGAGACTTGTTTGTGCTGTGAATTGAAAACTGACCTTGAAGCTAGGCGGTGGTTCTGTACACCTGTAATCCTAGTACTCGGGAGGCAGAGGCAGGTGGATCTCTGTGAGTTTTAGGGCATTCTGGTTTACGGGTGAGTTCCAGGACAGCCAGGGCTAGAGAGAGAAACCCTGTCTCTGGAGAAGAAAGGAAAAAAGAAAGGGGAGGGCAGAAAGAAAGAAGGAAAAAAAGAAAGAAAGAAAGAAAGAAAGAAAGAAAGAAAGAAAGAGAAGAAAGGAAAGGAGGAAGGGAAAAAAGAGAAAGACAGACAAACAGAAAGCTGACCTTGAATTCACTGTCTCAGCTTTCTAAATGCCTGTGAAACAGAGCCACCAGGACTACCAACAGAGCCACTGTGAAAGCAGGCCAGCCAAGCCTTCAGACTACTCAGTTCCAATTTAACATTGACTGCAATCCTCAGCTAAGCTGGCTTGGAATTTCTGACACAGATGAGATGAACGTTTATTATTGTTTTAAGCAGCTGTTCGGTGTGTGTGCGTGGGTGCGTGCGTGCGTGCGTGCGTGCGTGTGTGTGTGTGTGTGTGTGTGTGTGTGCGTGCACACATATATATGGGCAAATGTGTGTGTTCTAGGATCTAACCAGGGTTCACTCATTTAATTTAGTTGTCATGCCTTTTAAGTTCCTCTGCATTGAAGTCTTTCTTTTTTCAAATCTGAGAGTTCTCCACCCAACTTCCCCCTCCAATCACTATGCTGGGTTTTCTTCCCTTTGAGCCACAGATCTTACAAGAGCCTGAACAGTCTCCATTTCCTTCCCTTCCCTCTTCCATGCACTGCCTGGGGGCACTAGCCACCTGCCAGACCCACCATCAGCGGCTCCTTTCTTTCTTCTCAGTTGCTTTGAGCTTCCTCCTCCCCGGCTTGTCCTGAGAATGTATGGTTCTCCTGGACTCCATCCTGCTGATCTTTTCACCATTTGGACTTTCTCTGGGCCATTTCTCCCTTTCAGTTGTCTACGAACAGAAACCTTCTCTTGCTTCAGTTCCAAAAGGCCAAGGGCCTCCCCACCATCTAAATCCGCGGAAGCCTCACAGGCACCTTGAAGCAATACGTCCAGAAAAGAACTGATTATCCTCCCACCACCTGCTCCTTCTATTGTGCTCCCTGTCTCAAAAAGTGGCACCCCTCGTTCATCCTGTTTCCTGAGCCGGATACCTAGGAGTCATCTCTGACACATCCCTTTGACATTGTTCACGACACATCTAATCAATCACTGAGTCTCACTGACTCTTTCTCTGAAGTGTCTCCGGAATCCATTTATCCTTCCGGTTCTTACCACCTCCCTCGTTTGGGCTGCCACCACCTCTCCCAGGAAGATTTCTGCAAACTCTTAATCCTTTTCCCAGCCTCCAGCTGTGCTCCATTCTAATCTATTCTCCACCCTGGGTTCTGAGTGATTTTCTGAAAATACAAATCTGACCGTGCTGCAACCCTGTTTAACATTTTTCAGTACTTTCCCACAGCCCCAGGATAAAGTATGAATGCCTGAACTTGGCCTGTGAGATGGGGTGGAAGGCAAGATATTTATAGTCCATGAAGTATGGCACAGACCCCAGACAGAAAGGATGTAAGCTGGCTCACCTGACCAGCTTGTGCCAGCTGAACAATGGCTTTTTATAAGAGCCTTACTGCTATCCTCTGCAGTCTGGTCTTGGGCCACCTATTCTTCCCATAAAGTCATACTGACCTTGTTTTTGTTCCCAGACTATACGATCAAATGCACAGCTACCTTTGTCTGTGTTATTTTCTTCTGGTGGTCCTATCTTCATGCCACCCATCTGAACCCCACAGAGCAGTTCCATAGGGACTGGGCTCTTCTAGCCAGACAAGGTGGCTTTGTGGTCTCTGATAATGAAAGCCCCCATTGAAGGGACCTCTCTGGATCATAGTTCAGAGTTAATAATGTTTCCTTCTGAGTGCATACAGATGGAATCAGCACTTTGTTTTGGTTTTGGTTTTTTTGAAGCAGGGTTTCTCTGTATAGCCCTGGTTGTCCTAGAACCTACTCTGTAGGCCAAGCTGGCCTCAAACTCAGAGACCCACCTGACTCTGCCTCCCGAATGCTGGGCTTAAAGGCATATGCCACCACCGCTTTTCTTTCTTTCTGTTGAGACAGAGTCTTACTGCATATGCTCTGCCTGGCCTGGAGCTCATATTTTCCTGCCTCTGCCTCCTGAGTGCTGGGATTAAAGGTGTGAGCCGTAGACTTCCACTTTCCTATTTTATTAGAATCAGGTATTCAAAGATGTGTGGATTGATATCCGGGTCTTCTATTCGGTTCCATTGGTCCTCCTGTCTGTTCTTATGCCAATACCAGGCTGTTTTCAGTACTGTGGCTCTGTAGTAGAGTTTGAAGTCAGGGATTGTGATGCCTCCAGATGTTCTTTTGTTGCCCAGGATTGTTTTGGCTATCCTGGGTTTTTTGCTTTTCCAAATGAAGTTGAGTACCATTCCTTTGAGGTGTTTGAAGAATTTTGCTGGGATTTTGATGGGCATTGCATTGAATCTGTAGATTGCTTTCGGTAGGATTGCCATTTTTACTATATTAATTCTGCCTACCCAAGAGCATGGGAGGTCTTTCCACTTTCTGGTGTCTTCTTCAATTTCTTTCTTCAAAGGTTTAAAGTTCTTGTCATACAAGTCTTCCACTTGTTTGATTAGAGTTACTCCGAGATATTTTATGCTATTTGTGGCTATTGTGAAGGGTGTTGATTCTCTGATTTCTTCCTCAGCCCTTTTATCATCTGTGTACAGGAGGGCTACTGATTTTTTTGAGTTAATCTTGTATCCTGCTACATTGCTGAAAGTGTTTATTAGTTGTAGAAGTTCCTTGGTAGAATTTTTGGGATCACTTATGTAAACTATCATATCATCAGCAAACAGTGAGAGTTTGACTTCTTCTTTTCCAATTTGTATCCCCTTGATCTCCCTTTGGTGTCTTATTGCTCTAGCTAGGACCTCAAGAACTATATTGAATAGGTATGGAGAGAGTGGACAACCTTGTCTTGTTCCTG